>CM027121.1:40732154-40770464 GCA_015476505.1 Urochloa ruziziensis | reverse complement strand
GCTTACACTTGACGCCTGCAACCGCCCCTGGAAGCTATAAAAGGGACCCTCCTTCACCTTGAGAGAGCATCCATCAAATCATCCAAAGGAGAGAAGAGTAGCTTAGTGAGTTTTTGCTCTCATCTTTAGAGTTAGAGTAGGGAGAGAGTGGGTGAGTTGCTCGGGTGACAGCCGAGCTTTGTAGAGAGAGTCCGGGATTTCTCTCGGTCTCGTCTCAACATTTCCGCCCTCGAGGAATATATTCAAGAGTTATCTTCAGTAAGTCCTCGGTCCCTTGTCTTTAGTACTTCGCTAGTTTACAACTTACTTTCAGCAAGTTATCATATTTATCTTTGATCTGCGGGTGCCTGAGTCTGCGCGAGTGACAGCGACTCTTGTTTGGGGTTTCCTCTATAGCCCTTCGCGTTGGGTGGAGGTCAGTGACTGAAAGCTTAGGCGTGGTGCCTGTGCTGGCTAGTCATCTCAGGTTGTGTTGCAACCCACGGAACTGCAGTGGTAGGCGGCAGGTGGTGACAGCCCTGTCCGTCCTTTGTACTCCACCACGTTCGGGTGTACTCATAACAGTAGTGCTGAGCCCGGAAGAACCACTCTCTCACCCCGTTCTGAGTTCTTCCCGTTCTAGCCGTCGAAGCAGATCAGGTTAGGTATCGATAGTTTGTCTGGGGTAACGAGTAGCTAACTAAAGTCAAGCTCTCTACCCATTTATCCTTTTTTTCTCCTTGGTGGATCCGGTTAGAAAAGTTCTAGGCTAGTCGCGTCTACCGTTCCTTGGATTCGATATCCAGGTTCTTACTCCCCTAGTGAAAGGCTACATCGGACTCCGTGCGCTTGCGGATTTTAGTTAGGCTAAGGAGTGCCAACAAGAGTCTAGGCCACGTTTTCCTCCGCGTGGTGCTAGAGGTCCGATGGTGAGAGACGATAGGGTTTCACACGGTAGAGTTGATTTTGCTAACCCCTCTTTTGAGCAGATGGCCCAACACTGGTTTGACTCGTTTTGTGCTAACCCCAGTGTCGAGTCATTCGGTCATTCTCGTTCTCGTTTCTGATTGTGCAGGTGGGAGGCTTGGAGAACTTTTGGTTGATGGATTCTGGCTGCTCGAGACATATGACAGGTAATGGTAAGTGGTTCTCCAGTCTCACCCCGGTGGTGTCCAGGCAGTACATCACTTTCGGGGATAAGGGTAGAGGTAGAGTGTTGTCCGAGGGTGCCATTCAGGTGAGCGACACTTTCATGTTGAAGCGAGTTGCCCTTGTCAAGAATCTTGGTTTCAATTTGCTCTCAGTTTCTCAGCTTCTTGATGAGGGTTATGAAGTTCGTTTTAAGCGTGGTGATTCTAAAATTCTTGACTCTCAAGGTGACCTTGTGTGTATGATCATTCCCGAGGGACAGATTTTTCGTGCTGATTTTTCTCGATCTTTTGGTCCTTCACGGTGTTTGATCGCTGGTACTTCTTCTGAGCTTTGGAAGTGGCATAGGAGATTGGGTCATGTGAGCTTTGATTTACTCACACGCTTGACTGCTCTTGACCTTATCCGAGGATTGCCCAAGCTCAAGTTCGAGAAAGATTTGGTTTGTGCACCTTGTAGGCATGGAAAACTGGTTGCTGCTTCCCACCCACCTTTGACAGATGTTATGACTGAGCGTCCAGGGGAGCTTTTGCACATGGATTTGGTTGGCCCCGCTCGCGTTCGTTCAGTTGGTGGGAAGTGGTATGTTCTTGTGGTTGTTGATGACTTTTCTCGATATGCTTGGGTGTTCTTTCTGGCGTCGAAGGATGAGACTTTTGATTTTGTTCGAGATCTGATTTTGAGGTTGAAAAACGAGAGTAATGGTGGTGCCATGAGAGCTATATGTAGCGACAATGGTACGGAATTTAAGAACACTCGTTTTGATGCCTTCTGTCGTGATCTTGGTCTCGAACATCAATACTCTTCGCCATATGTTGCTTGTCAGAATGGTGTTCTTGAGAGAAAGAATAGAACACTTTGTGAGATGGCTAGGACGATGCTAGATGAGCATAGGACTCCTAGGAAGTATTGGGCAGAAGCGGTGAACACACCTTGCTATGTTTCGAATCGGATTTTCCTTCGTGCTTTCAAGAAGAAAACTTGCTATGAGCTTTTCCATGGTCGTTCCCCCCGTGTGAGTCACTTTCGGGTTTTTGGTTGCAAGTGTTTCATCTTGAAGAAAGGAAATTTGGACAAGTTTGAGTCTCGTTCGATGGATGGAATTTTTCTTGGTTATGCTAATCACTCTCGAGCATATCGTGTGCTCAATCTTGAAACTAACCAAATCATGGAGACTTGCGAAGTCACCTTCGACGAGACCATTCCGTGTAGCTCTTCTGCTTTTGAGTGTGCAGGTGATGATGATTTGGGACAGCCCATCTTTGAGGAAGAACAGCCTGATGATGAAGATGATGAAGAGTTTCAGGCACCGTGTGGAGATCGTGTATCTTCTACTTCCACTACTACCACGACGTTCGACGACGGCCCCTCTGCTACACCTTCATCGAGTCGCGTTCCAGATCGAGTTCAAGTGGAAGCTGATGTTGAGGGGGAGGCAATCTCGAGGCGAGAAGCTCCCCGGCTGGTACAGAGGGATCATCCACCTTCGAAGATCATCGGGAACATGGATGAACGCACTACACGGTCGAGGTCACAGAACATCTCTCATTATGCTCATTCTGCTTTTGTCGCGTCTTTTGAGCCCAAAAATGTTGGACACGCTTTATCTGATTCCGATTGGGTCAATGCCATGCATGAAGAGCTTGAAAACTTTGAGAGAAATCAGGTGTGGAAGTTAGTAGAACCACCTCCAAATTGCCATCCCATAGGAACCAAGTGGGTGTTCAAGAACAAGAGGGATGAGAGTGGTGAGATTGTGAGAAACAAAGCGAGGTTGGTTGCTTAGGGGTTTTCGCAGCAGGAGGGGATAGATTATGAGGAGACATTTGCTCCTGTTGCCCGTTTGGAGGCAATTCGGATCCTTCTAGCATTTGCAGTTGCTAAAGGGTTCAAATTGTACCAAATGGATGTGAAGAGTGCCTTCTTGAATGGGGTGATCGAGGAAGAAGTGTATGTGAGGCAGCCCCCGGGTTTTGAGAGTGAAAGATACCCACACCGAGTGTTCAAACTCCACCGAGCTTTATATGGCCTAAAGCAAGCACCTAGAGCGTGGTATGGTAGGTTGAGAGGGTTCTTGCTTAGCAAGGGGTTTGTGATGGGGAAGGTTGATAAAACGCTCTTCTTGCTGAGAAATGGCAATGATCTCTTAATCGTTCAGATTTATGTGGATGATATCATTTTTGGTGGCTCTTCTCCTGATCTTGTTGCCAAGTTTGCAGATGATATGAGCAGGGAATTTGAGATGTCGATGATGGGAGAGTTGCAGTTCTTTCTCGGGCTGCAGATCAAGCAAACCAAGGATGGGACATTCGTGCACCAAAGCAAGTACACCAAGGACATTCTCAAGAAATTCGACATGAGCGACTCCAAGCCGATGACTACGCCGATGAGTACGACTACAGCTTTGGATGCGGATGAGGACGGAGAACGAGTGGACCAGAAGGAGTACCGGAGCATGATCGGCTCTCTCCTCTACTTGACGGCGACGAGGCCGGACATACAGTTCAGCGTGTGTCTGTGCGCTCGTTTTTAGGCTTCGCCGAGGACTTCACATCGTCAGGCCGTCAAGAGGATTTTCAGGTATCTCAAGTTTACTCCTGAGCTGGGTCTTTGGTATTCTGCCGATTCAACTCTTGCACTTCATGGTTTTTCTGATGCGGATTTTGCTGGATGTCATGTTGATCACAAGTCTACTTCTGGTCAGTGTCAGTTTCTTGGTTCGTCTCTTGTGTCTTGGTCTTCTCGCAAGCAGTCTAGTGTAGCCCAATCCACCACAGAGGCCGAGTATGTTGCTGCTGCTAGCTGTTGTTCTTAGTTGCTTTGGATCACATACACCTTGAGAGATTTTGGCTTAGACATGTCCCATGTTCCACTTCTTTGTGATAGCACTAGTGCCATAAGCGTAGCCAAAAATCCCGTGCTTCATTTTAAAACCAAACACATAGAAGTGAGGTACCACTTTTTGAGAGATCATGTGGAGAAAGGAGATATTGAGCTTGCCCATGTTTCTACCCAAAACCAGCTTGCAGACATTTTCACTAAGCCACTTGACCAAGTTACCTTCACCCGCTTGCGAGGAGAACTTGGTGTGTGTGCGGTTTTCTGAGCTGAGTTTTGGAGGCTTCTCTTGTAGCATATGTATACTATTGTACCATCTTTGTATCTTGATGTACATTTTTCTTGCTTTTGTATCTTGTTTTCATCTTTTGTATCATATCTTAGGATGAGCTTCTCCTATATGCAGTGATTGGTACAACTTGCTACATTTTAGAGTTTAGGCAGGCTGGCTAGGGATTGATTGTATGGATGGCTATGCTCTTGATGGTTTTGATATATATTCTTTTGAGATAGTCTCTTTTTCAATTAAAATGATAAACTGAACTTAAACTCTTTCACCCATGAGTAAATGCCTTTGCATGTCTTGTTTGAGCCGAAATGGCTATATCTTGCATAAGATTATGCTAGGATGTGATATTCTTTTCATTTGGGTCAAAGACCTTTGTCATTGTAAATGTTTAGCCCATGCTTTATCTTGTGGAGGAGCATAAGCTTCTTTCTGTCGCAAAGACATTTCATGTACCATGCTTAACTTGAAAAACTTGAAAAATGAGATGTCTATGCATGAAAGAAGAAAGTTGAGAAAAAGATATATTTGCTAAAATTTATGCTCATGTCTCTATGCCTTCACCATTGCACACACTTGCACACATGGGTGCTAAGCGGTTGCATGTTGTTTGCCGGAGAAGTCTCCCATGAGAAGTGAACACATGGCTCCGTGCTTTGACATGACATGAGGTAGAACTTGGGCGTTTATGATGATCTTTTGTCAAGAATGCTTGTCCTTTCATGTTTTTGGTGAGATGTAGTTCATTTTTGCTTAAACAATCCATGGTTAGGACTTTGCTCATGTGGTGACATTTTTGATAAAAACTACACAACTTGCTCATGGCTTTGTCAATTGGATATATGTTTTCACCTTCTTGATGGCAATGCCCGTGTCACATGATGAACTATCTTGTTTGCCTCTTCTCTAACTTGTAGCACTTTGTATTGCTCATTGTATATTTGAGAAGCTTGTAGTTGCATTTTGTACATTTTGCCTTGATGTGTGCATTGTCAACAAGGTGGAGAATTTCTGGAGCATTTTGCAAGGGGGAGAAGTTGCTGAATCTTTGAGAAAGTTTTGCCCAAATGAGGTTTTCTGAAAATTGGTGAAGTTTCTGTGAGTTTGATCATTGGAATATCTTGCTGGGCATATTTGGAAGGTTTTCAAGTTAGAACGGCATCGTTGCGAGTTCGTTTGTGCGATTTTGGCCTTTTCTAGTTTGGTCATCTGCCAAGGGCGGTTTAACCGCCCCCCCGGGCGGTTTAACCGCCCCTGTGCTGAGAGCACAAGCTTTGTGGAGAGTTGAGCCATTTTCGAGTGTTTTTCGCACGCACAAGTTCACTTGTTCAGGGGGAGTTGCATCTTTGCAGGGAGAGTGCTTTGAATGTCCTGAAAAGTGATTTGGAGGTTTTAAGATTTGTGAATTGTGCTTTGTGCTTTTGCTCTTTTGCCGATGGTGTTGAGCCCTTTCGCTTCTTCTTGAAGGGTCGGCGTTTCTGGAGCTTTCTCTTGCAGAGTGACTTTGTACTCGGCTTGTTCTTGCTTTTAGTCACTTGCTTGAGTCCTGTTTTCGATTTCTTTTACATTTTCTTCATATCAATTGGTTACTATGTGTGTGTTGTCAATGCACTCATCAAGGGGGAGATTGAGGACCCGGTGTGTCCGAGGACCGGTGGATGGTCGCTTCCCGGTGTGATGAGTGATTGACAACGTGGTGTGGATTGACGTTTCCCTTGGCTCAAGTATTGCAGGTGTAGAATGCGGCTTGGTTGCATTGGTGCAGGTGAAGAACAGGCGCGAAAGGTCTTAGCCATGGCGGCCTCCGAGGAGCGGAGAGACAAGTAGGCTTGGTTCGAGGGACCCGGTGGCCGGTGAATCAAGTGCGGTTCACATGCTGACAAGAACGAGCAAGGGGACGTGGTTCCGGTGCGAGGTAGCGGCTCACAACCGAAGCTCGTATGCGGATGAGAAGCCGGCGCAAGGTGGCGGCTAACAACCAAAGTTTGCGCGCGGGGTTTGGTGATTTGGCCACAAAATCATCGGTGGACGGTTTCCCTTGGTTTGGGCCTCAAAACCAAGGACCGAGGACTCGACGAGGCAAACTTGGGCAGCTGGGCCGAGTGAGGCTGACAGGGGCGGTTTAACCGCCCCCCAGGGCCGGTTTAACCGCCCCCCCTGGGCTGGCCCAAGAACGGCGTCGAGGAGCTTCGATCCGGAGGACACGCGGCGTGACTGCAAGGCTTGCGTCGGAGGGAAGCTAGCTTGCAGTGGAAGGTGCCCGAGCCGGAAAATATCTGAAGATCAAATGTCAAATTTGCCCATGAGGGGTATGTATCACTTAGGGGTAGTTTAGTCTTTAGAGCACCATCACTTGGACTACTAATAGCCCCTCCCAGGGCTGGTGGCTGCTATCTCTTCTAGTTATCTCTTTAGGTTTTACTTTGAACTTGTTTTCCCCTTCATCCCCTCCACCTAGAACTACTTCGAATCATTCTTAGTTTGTATAGGTGAATTCATGGTTATGTGATGGAGTTTGTGCTGCTCATCTTTGTGCCATGATTTGATTTCCCGAGCTCCCTTTCCTTTTCTATTTTCGTGGGTATTTTTGGAGCTATTTTTGGGGGATTTTTGTTCTTCTTGTTCTAGGGCGTTTTCTCTCGGATTTCTTTGGCGGATTCACGTATGAGTGCCTTGTGCCTCTTTTGTTGGTGATCCTTTGCCCCCAAACGCCGAGAATCGCTCTGGATTTGAGATTTTCGGGATGAACTCGAGGTCATGGTGTTCTTCACGAGATCTGCGATTCTGGGAGTTGTACTGAGTTAGAGGCCGAGATCTTTTGGGAAAACACTCCACTGGAGGTCTAAATCATCTGACCAAAATCTCGCCTCAAGAGCTCAAGCGGTTTCGGAGATCCACTTTTGTTTTAACTTTTTCCCGAGCCACCCAGGCCTGGGCGGTTTAACCGCCCCCCTGGCCGGTTTAACCGCCCCCCCCTGGGTGTGTTAGATCGAGTCGAGTTTCGGGTCGTTTTGGTGTTCGGTTTGATTGATTCGAGTTCCGCTGCTTGTTTCTTGCTCCTAGGGTCAGTAGCTTGAAAGTGGCTACGTGATCTTGGCAAGATTGCTCTCGGAGGTTTCGGAGTTGTTTTGGGAGAATAGCCGGATCGGTTGGAAAGAATTTTTATCGGCTCCCATTCACTCCCCCCCTCTCTGGTCACCGTTTCGGTCCTTCAGATCCGGCTCTTGAGAGTCGTGTTGCCGAGTCATCTCAAAGCGTAAACGCTCGGCAGACGCACGTTCCGAGCCCTGAGGTCATCACCATCCAGACCCCCGGCTTCCGCGCGCTTACCCGACAGCAGAAGATGAAAGAGATCGTTCAGGTGGATGATTCCCCCTCCGAAAGCGACTCCTACGAGTCAAACCCACGGGGACCCTCAATCCTGGACGACTTGCAAGAGGGTTACATAGCGTCCGACTCCTCTACGGAGCCGGAGCAATTTGGATCACCCGGAGGGTCAACTCCGAGTAGTTCGGAACGTGGCACGCCCATAACCGATCCTTCCGAGTCCGAGGAAGATTACCTCGCGCAAGGAAGACTCGGAGCCGGGTCATACTGCTACATGGTAGCACCATCGACGCCACCTAACCCCGTGTCGGAGGATGAACTCACCCCGGCCGATGAGGCGCCTGAAGCCAGAGATCAGCACCGAGGACGCAACGCCAATCGGGCGACTCATAGAGCCGCCTGACCACAAGGGGCCAACGCATCAGGATCTGGCACCGCTCAACCTCGAGAACCATCCTCGGAGGACCATCGTCGTCGTCAGGACCGACGCGACAGGAGAAGCCAGCGGAACCTGATGCATGACGACATGTTCGAGTACAATGAATTCAACGTCTACGAGACACCAGTCCAGAACCTCATCACCATCGACGAAGAGATCAGTCGGCTACCGCCTAGTACTCTAGGCCTGGATAAGGTAAGGGCTTTCGTGTAGGCCGCCTCCGTCCAGGTTCACCAGATGTAGAACAGAGCGCGTACGGCCGCTCGTGAGCCTGGGTCGACTCGACACCGGACCAGCGGCGGATCAAACCTTGATGAAGATCTTTGTGACACGATCAACTGAGACCGAGACGCGAGGAACATCATCCGCAGCAGCGCTGAGGAACGTGACCGCGAAGAGGTTCAACGTCGCGAGGAATACGATCGGGACCATGGGAATCCCCGTCGTAACTCTAACCGGAACGGCTACTCGACGGAGTCAGAGTATACTGATTACTCCGATCTCTCCGGTAGCCCAGGACGCGGCAACGACGGCGGTCGTACTCCGCCTCGACGGCCGACTCCGTCGCGAAGACGAGCAACTCCCTCACGGAGGCAGCCGATCCCGCAAAGGGAGCAGACTCCACCGCGCGGCAGAACCTACCGGCGGGACCGATCTCCTCCCATGGCTCGGACCTTTCGGAGGACCCGTTCTCCACCTAGGGATCGAGATCGCAGAAGGGAGCGCACTCCCCCAAAGACAACGGGTGGCTCGGATCTGAGTGGTTCCCGCCCCAGTGGTCGGATCGGCGGATTCCAGTCATTCACCGAGCGCTTGAGAAGCGTGACCTGACCTAGGAGCTTCAAGCTATCAGACATCGACAAGTACGATGGGAAATCTGATCCATCTCAGTGGCTTCAGATCTACTACACTGCCGTACAAGCCGCTGGCGGCGACGAAGACGTGATGGCGAACTACCTCCCCATCATGCTGACCAAAGATTGTCGCAACTGGCTAGCAGGACTCCCTCGGAACTCCATTGGTAACTGGGACCAACTCACCGAGCTCTTCATCGGTAACTACCTCGGAACTTGGGAGAGGCCCGGGAGCAAGCGGCTCCTTGGCCAAGTACGATAGCGCAAGAACGAGTCCCTGCACGACTTCGTACGTAGGTTCTCGGAGAAGCACAACTCCATCACAGACGTGACGGACCTGGAGGTGATGACCGCTTTCCAAAACGGCACCTCTGATGGAAGACTGATCCACAAGTGGACACGAAAGCCACCCGCGACTGTCAATGACATGTTCCGGGTCGCTAGTACGTGGGCGGACGCAGAGATCGCGGAGAGGGAACAACTCAACGATATCAAGAACCGTTGGGAGGAAGAGAATAAGTCAACCCGAAAGCGCGACCGTCGCGAGGACGAAGAACGACGTGATGATCATCGTCGCAGTGACAGTCACCCCCGCAAGAAGAAGAGCGAGGGCGACGTGGTCGCCACTCTGGATCGGCCCAGAGGCCGGATAACTCCAGAAGATTTCCAGCGCATGCTCGATGAGCAATGAGGCCGACCGAGTGGTCCGTATGATCTACGGAGGACCGGAAGGTTTCGAGACGAAGCGCCAGTAGAAGCTCACCAACCGACAGGTCATGCACGCCAGGGAGCCACCGGTACCTGAGTACCTTAAGTGGTCAGAAATACAGATCACCTTCACTCAGGAAGATCACCCGCACTTAATACCCAGTTATGTATTAATCTCTTATTTCTTTAAGATATTTTTTAATAATCTTTGACGAGTGGTTTCTGTGGATAATCATCCCCAGTTTCGACTCGGCAGATATATAAATGTCATATGAGTTGTCAACAAAGTTGATTTCATCTTCTATCTACGTTATGTCTACTACTCGAATTTCTTCTTTCGCGTGACGCACATAAAGTACGAGTGGAACAAACTTTAAATCGTGGGGGAAAGTACTCGCCAAGTCAAAGCTCTACACGCACGATAATGCTCTGCGGCATGAGACTAAGACCAACGAGGCTAATCTACTCCGTAACAGGTCAACCACTCGGAAATTACGGGCAGCGTAGAAAGGAAGGGAGTAGCACCTCCAGAAACTTATATACAAGCACAAAAGATTAAACATTGTTCAAAGTACTTCTACTACCAATACTACAGATAATCTACAAAAATTAATTTGCAGGATCGCCACCACCAGAAGGGCCAGCCTCGTCAGTCTCACCGACAACGTCCTTGGACAGAACATTGGCGATTGGCTCCACTTCAAGCAGCAGCCTGCCCACGTCCTCCTCGGAGGTGCCAACAGCATACCCCCTCCGAGTGGCTCTAGAAGGGGGATTGATATATAAGCAACTCAACCCTGCATATCAAAGTTGGGTGCAGTTTTTCATCGGGATTACACCCAATGGGTGGAATTGAACACACAAACGGCAACAAATCGATTTATTACCTCAGGGCGAGGATTAGACAAGTTGTAGGCTTGAGGGCCATCAGAAGTCTTCAGGGGAGTCCCCGACGCAAAAAATTTGGCAATCCGGGCTGCGGCTTGACTTTTATCAACACGCTCGGGGGCTTCACGTATGTTGTCCCCCTCGGCTGCAGATTGATGGGCCTAAATGGGCTGGCTTAAGCCTTTGATAGGCTAAATAATAATGACACGACCTTTCGGTTCTGTTAGTTGACAATTACGTGGGCTTGTGAGCAAATGCTCAAGGGCAGAAACCACTCAGTCGTGAGGCTACAATTGATCGACGGCTAGGCTTATTTTTGCAATTAATATTGCAACCTTGCAATTGATTCTTACTTAATGCATGCGATACTATCGCTAAATTGACTTGGAAATCCGGGTCAAGTGCTGATAAGTATGGATCTTGTGAGAAGGTGTTTTACCATATGGTCAGGCTGGGTCATGGAACACGACTCGGGAGTCACACCGAGTTCAAAGGACTCGAGAAAAGATTCCCTAAAAAGGGGAAATTAGTAAAAATTCCCTAAAAGGAGGGAATTATTCGAAATCCATGCCCAGAGGCATGAGGGCTAAAAGATTCAGCAAGGATTCACAGCTTTTAGAGTCTTGACACGATCGCGCCGAGTCGAATCAAGACTAGGGGGCTACACCCAATGGGTGCACCTGGAGGTGCACGCCATTGATGGATTAAGTTCAAAAAGATTTTAATAGGATTCTATTTTGACCCTCGACCAGACTATTCTACTCTGCTCAAGGCTCGGGGGCTACACCCAATGGGTGCACCAGGAGGTGCACGCCATTGAAGATCATGATTTTGATGGAGAAAAATTGAAGACCCTTGGCCAATTTTATACTAAAATTACCCAAGGCTCGGGGGCTAAGTGTATACACTTCGCTTTCGCGTCGTGAAAAAGAGCACTTCTTCCCCTCATTAAGGCTACAATTAAAAAATCGTTTTCAGGAACGTTTGAGCATGCACTCGGATCTTCCTCGAAACCACGCGGACGGAGTCCTAAACTACTCGGAAATCTGATCAAGCATTCTGGCAAAGTTGCAGAACACTCGGATCATGCAAGAAAAAGGCAGATCAATTATAGCCAACAATCGGCCAAGAAGTGCTCGGGGGCTACTGTGGGGAATATGGTCCCCGGGTACCTCACAAGCAGGCCTGGCAACCCCCCCTCCCCCCCAATAGGGAGCGGCCCGGCCCACCGTTCTGGACCTGATGACGTGCGGGACAAGCCGGCGCATGAAGGAAGGATCCGGAAGGAGAAGTTCCAATTAGAATAGGAGTTTTTGTAAAAGGGAAAGGATCCTTAGAGATAGGATCGGCTACAAACCGACTTGTAACCCTGCCTCCCTGATATATAAGGCGGGCAGGGACCCCCTCGAAAGGGGAGAGAACAATCCAATCTACAACCCACGCAATACAACACCCCCAAAACAGTACGTAGGGTATTACGTCGAGTTGACGGCCCGAACCTGTCTAAATCCTTGCGTCTGTCCACCCTAACCATCTAGCTTCCGATCTTTGCGATCTTCCCTCCATACAAATCACTTCCGTGGGCTACCCCGTGGAAGACTGCCGGAGATCATATCACCGACACCCTCAGCAGCACCGAGATGCAAAAGATCAAATCAACGGCAATTAAGGCAGTCGAGGCAAAAAGCAGTCGAAAACAAAGGAAAAAGCAATCAGGTCATAAAGCAAGTCGAAGACAGTACCTGGGATCCACCGCTAGGGAAGCACTCGGCACAACCCTCTTTGCTCTAGACGTACTCCTTCGACGACGCTTGGGCACGAGTGGAATAGCAGGAATAGAACTTCTCTACATCCTCCTGAGAGAACAAAAGTGGGAGATCAAGCAAGGATCTAAGAAAACATGCAACAAAGGAGATATAGCAAAAATTACCAGCTTAGAAGGATGCCCATCTTCAAAGTGTTGAGGAATAAAGGGTTTTTCAGTAACCCTTGGAAGCATAGACTACATGCGCAGCATCACCTCATCTTCAGACAAGACCTCGGGACTCATACGAGAGGGGTCATCCACTCCCTTGTACTCAAAGCCCCATCCTTCCTTGTGATCTAACGGCTGCACTCGCCGCTTAATCCAACTGTACACTACCGAGCAGCCATCACTCCGGCCTTCTTCAGCTTCGAAATTCGCTTATACAACTCCTCCAAGTGGGGATGATCTTCCTCGCCAGTAGGCTTGTTCCAGCGATTGTTGTTGACTGGGATCTTACCCGTGCATTGGGGCAAACCACTCGTCTCAGCAGAGACATACCACCAGTACTCTTCCCAACCAGCGTTATTATCCTTCTGGTGGTAGTCCAAGTACTTCGCCTTGGCACCTTGCCGCAGCTGAAACCCGACTCCACCAACTTGCCAGGGCGACTCCTTAAACAGATAGGGCTTACAATGGAAGATATCCCTAAATAGCTCAAAGTGGGGCTTAATCCCCAAGAAGGCTTCACAAACGTGGACAAAATTGGCTATGTGGAAAATCCCATTAGGATTCAAATTCAGCAGCTCTAGACCAAAATAGTCCAAAATCTTGCGGAAGAAATCACAAACTGGGAAATCAACCCCCCGCTCAACAAAGAGGGAGAAAGCAATCACCTTGTCCTCAAGATCCACAGGGAAGATCTCATTTGACTGTGGCATCTCCCAACCAGCTGCCGTTTTTGATCTAAGAAGGCCCCTTTGAACAAGCCCTTCCAGATGAGTTTCGAAGGCCGCCGAAAATCCAACGGATCTGTCGTCTCCCCTCTTCGACTTCAAGCGGCTCGACTCAACATCATCTCCCTTGCGCTTGGAAGAGGCAGATTCCACAGATGACTTCTTCAAGGGCGCCATCTTCAAGAGGGCTACAAGTTGATCTACTCTCAAGGGCTAGGCTAAAATCAAGAACAGACGGCGGTGGCGGAAAGACGACTCCTAGGTTTTTTCGTCGACAGGAACAAAGGCTCATGGTAAAAGTAAAACCCTAAGGGGCCACCCCTTTTATAACCACTAAGGGGCACAACAGTTACCCCTTTCTGTAAAATAAACAAGAGGTTCCATCCAGTTTTTTGGAAAAAGGATCTTTTACTTGAATCCTTTATTTTCAGGAGACATCCTGAAAATAAAACTTTCTTGTAAAAATCTTTTTTGCAAAATTCGAGGTCTACCATTGTTTTTTCCAAAACCACGAGTACCTTTGATCCTTTTTACCGCACCAAAAGAGTGGCTCAAGGCTCGGGGGCTACAAGGCACACGAATCTCTAATGAGAAGTTATTTCAAATTTCCACCAAAGATTCAAGATTTTTTCAGGACCTTCAGCTCGAATCATTGATTCAACCTAAAGCTCGGGGGCTACTTCATATGAATCGCACTCCAAAAAAGTTCAACAAACATCATAGGACTTGAGCACTTCACAGCCTCGTCCTTAGAAGACCAAAAGATTGCAGTCCAAGGAAGTACTCGAAGATCCTCAAGAAGGACTGGAAAGTACTCAACCCAACAGGCCAAGCACTCTCAAGACAAGAAAAGAACTCGGCTATGATGCGCTCGGGGGCTTGTCGGACATGAGGGCCTAGGGCCCACACGGACGTAGAAAAGACTCCAAAGGAGGATATGGCAACAAATAGAGACCGTGGTGCAAGGCAACACAGGACTCTACGAAATATGGAAACTAGTCGACATAAGGAAAGTACTTGCATAGCGAGGCTTGCTCGAGTTACTAGTCGAATTAGACTATGATTCCACTCTTGTAACCCTGCCAATCAGTATATAAGGTTGGACAGGGACCCATCTCAAAACATCTCAACTCAGAACTCACAAGTTCAACTCAATACGTTCCAATAGGATGTCAATCCATAGAATAGAGAGAATCTCGACTAGTCTTACTGGTCATAGATCGATAAGACAAGCTTGTACTCATATTCATCCTACGTAATACAAGATCAGCAACAAGACGTAGGGCATTACGCCTAGTTGGTGGCCTGAACCTATATAAATCTCGTGTCACGTAATTGTCAAGTTCCTGATTCTAATGTCACTCCACCAAAACTCTACTACCTAGGGATACCCCTGGGTGGGATTGCCGGTAAAACACCAACAGAAGGAGAATCCTGTTTTGCCATCTGACGATCTTTTGCCTGATGAATCTTTGGTTGAAGCAAAGAGTATCTTCTCTTGAATCCGAAGTGGCAGAGCTCGAAAGACTTAATGCTGATCTCAAAGTTTGCTAAGAGTCAAAGGATGCTCAGTGGAAACATATTCAAGATCACAACGAGGCTACTGACAGGATTATCAGCAATATTGACAATTATGTTGATACTAGTCGTCATCCCGTGCATTCGCACGGGCTGCATTGTATATTGTTGAATATTGAATTTTTCATAAAAGTAAAGAACATAACTTAAATATCATGTTTTAATTTTCTTATAAAGTGGTTTGGTACTAATGTTCATAAGACTAAGATGGAAGATCTTGATTTCATTTTCTGTTTCTTTTTATTTATAGTTAAGTGATGAGAGAATTTCATTGTTGTTTCTAGTAAACTGAGAGAATTCCATTATTCTTCAATGCCTAACGTTTCAGATATCTTTGAAAATACCAGTGTTAATTAATAATGTGAATTGAAACCATTTATACCACGAATATCTACAAAATTAGGATTACAAAAATGGTGTCATTATATTATATATGTACACACTGTAGTATTGTTTTAAAAACACATTTCTACACACACTGTGGTAGAGAGAAACATATACCACAAACAGAGCATACCTTCCCGTGTTGAAGAAGGTGGGATAATTAAATGCGAACATATCATGGTTGATGCCTTGATGCCAACACAACAGAACGAAACTGCCTTCATCAGCGTGGTCATGGAAGCCCATGAGTTTTAGGATATACCGATCTTATGGCAGCCAGTGAGGCATCGTGATGGAAGGAGATAAAGGCAAGATCACGTGCATTAGGATGCCATGTTTGGTATCTCTTGTGGGGAAGTCTTGGTTTTAGGAAGGAGAAAAAAGAGTCCAAAGAATGAAAAGAGTTAGAATGAGGTAGCGACATTGGATGAAGAGGGATCGTGAAGGATATTGAGATTTCCTCTTCTATCCTGAGATCGTGATTAATTACTGCATTGTCAGATCCTTTTCTTTCTGAATGGAAAAAGGTGCGGTAACTCCTTGTGGACATTATACACGTTGGGATCAATTTACTTTAGCTGCGCAAGGTAAGAATCTGATTATATAATGTGAACTGCCATATAAGTTTCAGAAGTTTGCAAATTGTTGCTACAACGGTAGATACACAGGTCCGGATTTTTTCTGCTGCGGCTGTACATGGGACATGAATGGTGATTAATTTGGTATGAACTAATTGATGGCATGGTGGGTAATTTTGAGCAAACGTTTTTACTCTTTTAATCTCAGCCGTTGAAAACTTGGCTCCATACAAGATAGATGGCTAGATTTTTTTCTTTTTTGTGATTAACATGGGATTTTCTAGAGAGTCTGTGATTAGTATAGAATATAGATTGAAGCTGTTAATGCTAAGCATGCCACTGAGATCCAGTCTTGGAGGAAAAAGATGCAAAGTGAGTACTTGACTTTTGGCCTTTGTTTTTCTTTTGCTATTTGCTTACTAACTTCTTTTTCCTTTTAGAATTGGAAAAAGACTATGCGACGCTTCAGGTTGATCGCAACAAGTGGAAGGATGGTATGTAAAGTGTCATCGATGAGAACGAGCAGTTGAAGTGATCGTCGAAGAGTCTTGAAGGCTTGTACAATGCTCTGAAGCTTGACCAAGAAGCTCTCATCAAGCGTTATGATGACTTGGACGCGGCTGCCACGGCAGTTGCGGATTCCATTGCTCCAACTCCTGCTGGTGCTTGACCTCGACTGCTTCTTGATCGTCTCATAGAGCTTCCAGAGAGCTTTGACTTGTATTTGCGATGTACTTGTACCTCTGTGGCTAACCATGTCCTTGCTGTCGTCCAATCTTTAGTTTCGGAACTTAGGTTGGAAAGCGTACTGAGCTATAAAGCTAAGGATTGTTCTGATGCCAAGTTTGAGGAGTACTTGGAGTCCACTAGGTCAATTGACGAACAAGTCGTGGAAAAGTTAGATCTCTCATAGGGTAGTTTTTATTCTCTTCGATGAAGAGGAAGTACTCTTTTTTGAGATGATCCTTTGTAAAGAGTGGAAGCAATCTGAAATTTATTGTGCTTTTGCCATAGCTTATGCATGTATTTTCCTACTCTTGCAATAGCCTTGGTTAATGAGATGTCTGTTTGTCTTGATGGTGTGCTTGTCGACCAGGCTCTATTAGTTGTACTTATAAGTACTTTGGATCGTGTCCAATTTATTTATGAGACCAGGGTAGTTTTTCGGGTAGTTTGCCTGACATGCTCTTCCCCTTTTCGTTTGGTCTAGACTTTTGGCTTGTTGCTATAAGGCCAATGTACCTCATCAGTTATCTCTCGCTTTGAGCTTATTTCTCTTGGAAATAACCTCTAGGAGATCCTAGAAAAAATCTTACTTCTCTAGAAGTATTCAGAACGGGTCTGATTGCTTCTTTCGAGACCAGTTTAGCCGAGTGGTTTGCCTGACATGTTGTTCCACCCTCTAGGCTTTTCTTTATCTGGCCTAGTTTATGGTTTGCTGCTGTAAGGCCAAGAATAGCTCATCGGTTACCTCTCGCTTTGAGTTATTTCTCTTGGAAATAAGCACTCAGAGGTCCTGGATAGTAAGCATTCTTTTGCTTTGAACTCGTTTCTGAGTGTATTTTGTATTTTCCCCTGAACAATCTGTTGGGAGGGGGTAGACATTCTTGAGCGAGCTCATTGAATTTGATTGGGCATCTTCTCTTGGTCTTGATTTTTGTCCGTTTCAAGTACTCGAAGAGCCCGGGAGGAGCTTGATGAGACGTGTCTTTCTGAGAAAGTTTTGCTTTTGTAGTCCCGTCTTTGTCCTTGACTGTTTTGATCTTTTGTTGTGATCCTTCTGCTTGTTGAGTCTATAACTTGGGTGCGAGTTCGCGCCTTGTTGTCATCTTGCTACTTTTGGATAGGATCGAATCTTTTGTCGTATCTGCCCGAAAGCTTCACGTGTAAACAGTGAATCTTGTTTGATTGCACCATTGTTTGGCTACAAATAGGCCCTGATTCGAGGATTGTCTTCCATAATTCAGATATGGAAAGTAGGTTCCGATTTGCCAAAGATTTGCTTTCAAGTCTTGGTTATACGGTTGCTTTTCTGGCTATAAATTGGCCGTAGGTTGCTGATGGCTTGCTTTAATGCTTCTGGAGTCATGGCTGCTTTTGCTTTCCTCTCAGCTTCCTCCTTTCTTCATCCTCCCGGATTGGGTCATCGTCATGCTTGAAGTCTTGATGCCAGAAGAGTAGTTGCAAAGGAGTGGTGGGAGGTAGTCACCGGTAGCTGGACACGTTATTTTTGTGTTGTGCTAGGTGTAGATAGTCCGGTGTTGTCCTCTGCTTCCCACCGAAAGGTCTAGTTGATCTTGGGATGGAAGTACGTGGTGTCGTCGGTGACTGGCTGATCCAGCACGTCGATGTCGTGCTACATGTAAACGGTCGGGTCTTCTTGTGGCCTGGTGTCTTGCTGTGTGCTCCTTCCGTCCACAGATTTTCCCTCCATGCTCTAGATGCTAGAAGAGAAGTTGCAAGATGCCAGATATGGGCGTTTTGCAGCCTGTTCTTGGGTCGAAGGCACGGTGATTACTTGTATTGCTGCTTTTAGTGGCCTGCCGTCTTTGTTCTTGTAAATGCTTGTCTCTTGGCCGTCCTTGTTCTTGTAAGGAAACTACTCGATGACTTAGTTGTCTGGACTAGTCTCTATGGAGATCTAATCTACTGTTAAATGTGAAACAACTCGATAGCGTAGTGCCCTTTATAGATTAGGGTCTTTTTTCTCATGGTACGAGTGACCATACCTTTCCTTGATAGGAGTAGTCCTATTGCTTCGGCCAGATTTGTTTGATCGAAGGAGTAACTTTTCTGACAACTCCTTTATGACAGCAGCGACATTGTCCTAGGCTTCCTTGAAGTGATAGGATGCCGTTTGGGGGGGGGGGGGGGCATCTTGAAGATGGGGTAGTTGTAATTTGGGACAGCTTGGAATTTGACTAATGCTGGTCTTCCAAAAATTGTGTTGTACGGAGTGAGAAAGTCGATTACTTTGAATCTTAGATACTCTGTCCTAGATCTGTTGCCATCGCTGAAGGTTACTGGAAGAGTTACTGATCCAATTCGCATAGCTTCTATGCCTGGGATGATTCCAAACAATGGAGCGGTTGTGGGTACCATCCAATCTTTTGAGTCGAAACCCATGTCATGTAGAGATGAGATTGTCAGCAGATTAAGCCCGACCCCTCCGTCTATTAGCACCTTTGTAGTCTTGAGCGTACCAATCTCTGGTTTTACTATGAGTGGTGGTTGTTGACGGCCACTACATGCTACTTTTGACCGTCAACCTTCCCAACTTAATAAAGGAACTAAGTGATGCTCATATAATATTTTATTTAAACTAATGATTTCCACAAGTTTTGTGCACCAATATGTTTTGCAAGGAAATATAGGTAATATGGTGCATAAATACCAAGATCGGTGAAGTCATGCAAGTGAAGGTTCATCCCAAGACAAAGGAGACTTGGACATGGTGCAAAAGTGACCCAAATCACATATTTGACAGCACCATGTCGAAGAGCTCTCTGAGTTGATCGAAATGGATATTTGGATGACCCAATTCGGAGTCCGGACGAGAAAGTTACGCCTCCAGGAAAATCGCCGGCGAAACCTGTCCGGCCGGTCGGCCTGACCTAGGCCGAACGGCCTGGACAAGGCCGGTCGGCCCTGGACCTCCACCAAACCACCTCAACCTTTGCAAGATGGCCTTAGTGTGTCACCAAAGTACCCCCAAGCATGGATTTCACAAGGATGAGTGAAGTTGAGACCGAAAGGCCTAAGACATGGAGCGGAAGGCCCACATGCAGCGACTAAACAAAACTTTTGGATTGGAACCGCCTCTTCAGACAACAAGCAACCGTCCATGAGCGTGTCGGTGCAACGGAGGGCCGAGAGGGGCCAGAGCCAGGCTGGCCGGCCTAGCCTAGGCCGACCGACCTCTAACTGCCGAGCGTGGAACAAACGCCACTGCAACCGTCATTAGGAGAGCATCAGGACCGTCCAGGAGAAAGGCGGTGCCAAATGGCGACCAACCGAGGCCGAACGGCCTGGATGAGGCCGGCCGGCCTATGACCGTGGCCGTTACTCCTCACCTTTGGTGTGGAAGCTAAGCAGGTCCTTGGCGTCATCCCTACGCATGATACCGCCCTTGGAAGGCTATAAAAGGCGACCTCCACCCCCATTCAACTCACCATGGTGAAAGGAAGAAGTCCAAGTGTAGTATAGTGCTACCTATCTAGCTTAGAAAATAGGGAGAGTGGTGAGGTGAGAGTCCGGAGAGGAGCCGAAGTGCCGGCCCCTCTCCAACTTTGTGCCTCCGAGGAATGAAGCTTCAGTTTGAGTAAAGTTCCTCTTCTTTTGTCTTTACTGCTTTCTCTCCTTACATTAGTAGTTCTTGAATGCTTTCTCAAGTTGCGGGTACCTGAGTCTGCGCGAGTGACAGCGACTCTTGTTCGGGGTTTCCTCCCCTACTCGCGGGAGGGGAGGTCAGTAGCTGAAAGCTTAGGCGTGGTGCCTGTGCTGGCTAGCTACCTCAGGTTGTGTTGCACCCCACGGAACTGCAGTGGTAGGCGGCAGGTGGTGACAGCCCTGTCCGTCCTTCGTAGTCCACCACGTTCGGGTGTACTCATAACAGTAGTGCTGAGCCCGGAGAACCCCCTCTCTCACCCCGTTCTGAGGTTCTCCCGTTCTAGCCGTCGAAGCAACTAGAGGAATCAAGTATTCCTGATAGGAGGTTAGCAAGTCGACATTAGATTACCTCTACCCACTTATCTGTTCTTCTTCACTCCCATCGTCCCTGGATATATCAGAGCCATTTCTAGTACACTTCTCGTTCCTCGTGGATTCGATACCCTGGAATACTCCTAGGTGAAAGCTACATCGGCATCTGTACGCTTGCGGATTTATCTGTTAGGCTAAGGAACGCCAACAAGCTTTCTGGCGCCATTGCCGGGGAACAGTAGCTGTACTAGTATCATTCTAGTTTATCCTTGTATCACTCCACCTACCATACCATCCCTTATTATATAAAAAAAATTATCCCACCTTCCCCATGGCTTCCATTACCCTCCGTCAGTTCTCGGCACCAGGGCATGATCATTCGGTGCCTCCACCTTCATCACACCCCATCCATACCTCAGGCTTCGAGATCCGCCCTAGTCTTGCGGCCTTGGTTCGATCACAATCTTTCTCTGGGCACAAGGATGAAAATCCTTACACCCACCTACGAGAATTTGAGCAGAACTGCTCCCTCATCTCAATACCAGGCATGCATCATGAAACGATGAAATGGAAGCTCTTCCCATTCTCCCTGACTGATGTTGCCAAAGAATGGTATTATATAACCGTAGGGACCATAAAAGGTGATTGGAATACCCTCAAAGATGAGTTTTGTCTCAAATTCTTCCCGGTATCGAAGGTCGTCGCCCTTCGTACAGAAGCCCTCTCTTTCAAGCAACGAGAGGGAGAATCTTTGGGAGCAGCTTGGGCTCGTTGCACCAAACTTTTAGCTTTAGGGCTAGATTTGGGTATACCCGAGGCTATGTGCTTACAACACTTTGCTGGTGGTCTTAGAAAAGAGAGTGCACTCCAGTTGGATGCAGCTTCTAAATGTTCTTTCTTCTTCTTAACGGTAAGTGAGGGGAGAGCCACCCTAGATACGATGCTCAAGAATACTGAGCACACCGGAGTATATGAAGATCTGCCTGAAAAATCTCAAGAGCCTGCTGATAGAATGAATGCTTTTGGTCATTCTCCATCACCTTGCCCACAGAAAGTTGCCGAACCAAAACCCCCTACCTCAGATCCTAAGCCCTCCTATGATCATCATCAACCTTTCTTTTATTCCATGTTCGATGACGATGAATCGATAGCATACGTTGATGTCCCATCATCACCAGGAAAAGAAGATGGTGCCTATAGAAAATCTGAGGTAGTGACCTCCAACCCACAAGAAGAATCTTGGACCGATGCCAAGCAGTATGTTCCATTCTTTAAGACGGCATCCCGATTCTCAACACTCCCGGGTCTCCAATACTCAAGGGACAAGTCTGAATCCCCTAAGGAGGATTCACCATCCCTCAATCCGGAGTTTCAATTCTCGGAAGATGAATTCAAATTTTCCGATGAGGAGTTCAAAGCTCCTAAGGAGGATTCACCATCCCTCAATCCGGAGTTTCAATTCTCGGAAGACGAATTCGAATTTTCCGATGAGGAGTTCAAAGCTCCTATCTCGTCAAACCCCTTAGAATTCCCAGGATCATATCAATTTGCGATTTCGAGGAGAATGCTTTCCTTCTTGATCCAGAAAAATCAAAGGACTTCCATATCGAAGAGAAGGATACGCCTCAAGAATACTACAGGCTTGATTCTGAAAATGTTTGCTCTATAGATATTCCTGAGGTAGCAGATTCCATGACGGGTTTGGAAGAAAATGATGAGCATGGATATTTCGTCTTTGAGAAACCCAAAGATCCATGTTTCCCTGTGGATACTCCATCTACTCCCACCATTAGCACTCACGATGACTCCAACCATCACATGCCCCATCAAAACAATTTCAAAAGGGTGGTTATGGATGATTTTGTTTATCATAAGTATTGCAAATCTCGTCGTGGTATGTTGTGCTAACCTTGCAGCTAGAAAAATGACATCCGAAGATTGGTGATGGAGGGAGCCACAACACCAAGCTAGCTGCTACTTCGAAAAGAGGCTCCCAAGGTCGAGCTTTTGACCATAAACAAGCACTGCCGGGAGGTAACCCGTATTTTCATTCATTTTTTTCCTTTCTTTCTTTCAAATTCCACAAAAAAAAATATAACAGTAAAAAAATCTTTATTTTCAATAAATAAAACCAAACAAAGTTTCATGACATAATTTTAGGACTCTGCTTCCTTCGGGTATTTTTGTCACTAACCTTTCAGGTTGAGACTCAAATAAACGAAGAGTTGGGCAAAAGGCTACAGCCTCAGACGCTCAATTTTTTTGGCACCAAGTGTCGCAAAATCTGAGCGTGGGGGAGGACATAATTTGAGCACGAAGCAAAGCGTGGTCAATCCTTCAACGCTGGTTTGCACTTTTATTCCCCCACTTGAGGTTATTTTATAATGTTCATATCTTTGGATTGAGCCTCTTGTTCACATATAAAAAAAATGAATGATGATGCAACAAGTTATCTTGATCACAACTTTGCATCTCACATGTCGGCAAGCACAAACTTTATTCCTTAACTAGTACTCTATGCTTGTGGGATCAAAAAAAAAATTAGGAGGATCTTGCCTAAGTTGTTGACGAGTGTGAGATAATGAGATAGAAGTGTTTTTTTCTTCTTTATTAATTCTTACTTGGAGACTTTTCTTTGGAAAAAAATCATGAAAACCCTTAGGCTCGGAATTCCTCAGTGGTTGAAAATTCCTACCAGAGCCAAATATTTCACATGCTCAAACCTATACATATGCCACCTATATAGTTGTGTTGAGTTTTGTCAAACTTTGTGTCCTTATGGGAAAATGACATTTCAATACCGATCATTTCTTCCTAGTGTCTATCCTTTAGTGCTAGCCTTTCCATGTCTGGAGATGCTGATTCCAAAATGGATTCTTGCATCCACTTTCAACAGACATTCCTCCGTCAAACCAAACCAAAATCATTTCATCCATATACCCTTGACCAAATCCTATCCACAAATATGGCCTTTCAAAATAAATACTCTAGTCATCCCTCCCCCAATTTGAGAGAAGACATGGAGCTATCGAGTAAAAAAAAAACCTTGCCTAGTCATGGGCAAAGAAAAAAAAGAAAAAAAAGAGAGAGATATGTGCCTAGTTATGGGCAAAGAAAAAAAAAGAGAGATACAGAGCTCGATAGTTTCAAGTCTTGAAAGTCCTAATAGGGATCCATGCAAAATAAAGAGTACCGCTCAAGGCCATATTCTTTCAAAAGCATAATTTATGGTTTGTTCATCACAATCCATTGTGCTTGTGTTGTGCCCATTTTCTCCCCCATCCTTGATTATCTATTTCTCAATGATCGGAATATGAAGTGTCACAACTTCCACTAGGACCAATTTTTGACTTAACAATATACACAACATAGGTGGGCCTACATTTCCCCTACCCGAGCTCCACATAAGCCTATAGATTGTAGGGAGAGGCTGGCTACTGGCCTCAGTGAGGAATGAAAATACCACATGAGCGACTTGAGAGTGCCATCTGAGGATCTTATGAGCTAAGGTATTCTTCTCTTAAAAAAAAACTCCAAGTATGGTTGATGAAGAGGGAAGTTATATCTTCATTCGAGTTGTTCCACTTTTTAACCACCGACGGCAGGCATCATAGCCAATTCAAACCCCACAGGTATGAGAAATGTTTTGGAATAATGTTTATGCTAGCTTTTACATTGAGAAGTTGTGCATCAAAGCTTACCTTAGTTCTTGCTCGGCCCGGTGTTCTAAATCCTACCCTTTGCTCGGGACGAGCAAAGATCTAAGCGTGGGGGTGTGTTGACGGCCACTATATGCTACTTTTGACCGTCAACCTTCCCAACTTAATAAAGGAACTAAGTGATGCTCATATAATATTTTATTTAAACTAATGATTTCCACAAGTTTTGTGCGCCAATATGTTTTGCAAGGAAATATAGGTAATATGGTGCATAAATACCAAGATCGGTGAAGTCATGCAAGTGAAGGTTCATCCCAAGACAAAGGAGACTTGGACATGGTACAAAAGTGACCCAAATCACATATTTGACAGCACCATGTCGAAGAGCTCTCTAAGTTGATCGAAATGGATATTTGGATGACCTAATTCGGAGTCCGGACGAGAAAGTTACGCCTCCGGGAAAATCGCCGGCGAAACCTGTCTCGCCGGTCGGCCTGACCTAGGCCGAACGGCCTGAACAAGGCCGGTTGGCCCTGGACCTCCACCAAACCACCTCAACCTTTGCAAGATGGCCTTAGTGTGTCACCAAAGTACCCCCAAGCATGGATTTCACAAGGATGAGTGAAGTTGAGACCGAAAGGCCTAAGACATGGAGCGGAAGGCCCACATGCAGCGACTAAACCAAACTTTTGGATTGGAACCGCCTCTTCAGACAACAAGCAACTGTCCATGAGCGTGTCGGTGCAACGAAGGGCCAAGAGGGGACAGAGCCTGGCCGGTCGGCCTAGCCTAGGCCGACCGGCCTCTAACTGCCGAGCGTGGATCAAACGCCACTGCAACCGTCATTAGGAGAGCATCAGGACCGTCCAGGAGAAAGGCGGTGCCAAATGGCGACCAACCCAGGCCAAACGACCTGGATGAGGCCGGCCGGCCTATGACCGTGGCCGTTACTCCTCCTCTATGGCGTGGAAGCTAAGCAGGTCCTTGGCGTCATCCCTACGCATGATACCGCCCCTGGAAGGCTATAAAAGGCGACCTCCACCACCATTCAACTCACCATTGTGAAAGGAAGAAGTCCAAGTGTCTAGCTTAGAAAATAGGGAGAGTGGTGAGGTGAGAGTCCGGAGAGGAGCCGAAGTGCCAGCCCCTCTCCAACTTTGTGCCTCCGAGGAATGAAGCTTCAGTTCGAGTAAAGTTCCTCTTCTTTTGTCTTTACTGCTTTCTCTCCTTACATTAGTAGTTCTTGAATGCTTTCTCAAGTTGCGGGTACCTGAGTCTGCGCGAGTGACAGCGACTCTTGTTTGGGGTTTCCTCCCCTACTCGCGGGAGGGGAGGTCAGTAGCTGAAAGCTTAGGCGTGATGCCTGTGCTGGCTAGCTACCTCAGGTTGTGTTGCACCCCACGGAACTGCAGTGGTAGGCGGCAGGTGGTGACAGCCCTGTCCGTCCTTCGTAGTCCACCACGTTCGGGTGTACTCATAACAGTAGTGCTGAGCCCAGAGAACCCCCTCTCTCACCCCGTTCTGAGGTTCTCCCGTTCTAGCCGTCGAAGCAACTAGAGGAATCAAGTATTCCTGATAGGAGGTTAGCAAGTCGACATTAGATTACCTCTACCCACTTATCTGTTCTTCTTCACTCCCATCGTCCTTGGATATACCAGAGCCGTTTCTAGTACACTTCTCGTTCCTCGTGGATTCGATACCCTGGAATACTCCTAGGTGAAAGCTACATCGGCATCTGTACGCTTGCGGATTTATCTGTTAGGCTAAGGAACGCCAACAGTGGTGGGTTTGTTTCTGAGAACGTTGCCCATTGATCCGTTTCTGAGAAGGATATGTTGGTGTCTATTTTTCTTAGGAAGAAACGTCTGGATACAAATATCGTTTTCTTGCCACGAGGTTCCTTCATTGGTCGAGAGATCACCATTACCATAGCATTAGGGTGCTGATATGTGTATGGCTCTTCCAGTACGTCCTGAGCTGGAGTAGTCTTTTGATTCTTCACGGGGATCTCCAATGCCTTTTTCAGTGTATAGCATTCTTTAGTGAAATGCTTTTGATTTGGGTGCAATGTGCATCTCTAATGCCGCTGAATTGGAGTTTGTCTATAGCTTGTTGAGCTGTTGGATGATGGTTGTTGTGTCCTCGACTGGTTTCCTCTTTAGAGTACACTGGACTTCTTGAGGCTGAATTTTCCAGTTGCTTTGAGGATCATATTGTTCTACCATGATAATCTGCAGATGTGCCTCTGAGTCATCACTTTCTTCTTCATGTGGGGCCTCATAATCATTGAGTTGTTTGATGATTGTGGTGGTCAACCCGTGATGATTTTTTATTTTAGCAGTTTGGTGCATGAGAGATAGCCTAAAGTGCAGTTCCATGGCATTGGCTACTGGAGAGTTGCAGTACTTGCTTGTCTGTGCGGATTTACTCTTGCCTATCTTGTTACATAGAATAGCATGACGCTCGGCCCTCCTATGGTTTTTAACCACTCGACTATTCTTTCTTTTCTGCTCCTGGGTATTGTTTAGTGCTTCGGAGAGTTCGAGGAGTGCTTCCCTTTTGTAGAGATGGGTTTCTTCGAAGTCCTTGAGGCCAATCATGTATATGGCACGGTCCTGAGTGTGGTGTACCATGTTGTTGTTCCTGATTTGGGCCTTGTCTTGATCGCGATTGGAGCTTGTGATGGAGAAACCGCAACTTTTGTTGATTGTGTCACCTGTTTGCCTCCAATCTGTTGTTCTTCCTTCTGGTGTCGAGGTTATGAACAGGCACTGCCTGGTCGTACTGTTATGATCTTCATCATCCGAGTCTAAGTCATGATCGAGTACTGGGGCTGCCTCCTCGCAAGAAGTGGCATGCTCTAGACCGATCCGGATTAGGATATCCACATACTGCTCTATCATTGACTCGAATTGGGAGCATATGAGTTTTTGGTAAGCTGATGCCAAGTTTTGTAGTCTGAAAGTGAGTAGGGTTGGGTGGGTGCTCGAACCACTCGTCAAACTTGAGTCAGATCCGGGGAGAGTTCCCCTTTCATGAGTAGAGTTCGAGAGAAATTTTGATTCGAGCGTTTGCCCCTTGACGACGTCAAACAACTGAATTTCGTCGAAACTTTTCATGAGCTCTTCCACACTTGGCGATGTCTTTCTAGATTGGAGTGCATTGCTCTTGTCGATCATCTTCTTGTTCTTGGTTCCGAGAGCCGCACCTTCCCGAACCATCTTGTCTTTTTTTGAAGTTATCTAATTCTCCACGGGATTCTTGGCGAACACCCCTACCTGGCGCGCCAGATGTCAGTTTTTTACCGGCATTCCCACCAAGGGGTATCCCTAGGTAGTAGAGTTTTGGTGGAGTGTTCATAGAATCAGGAACTCGATGATTACATGACACGAGATTTATACAGGTTCGGGCTGCCAACTAGGCGTAATACCCTACATCCTGTTGTTGATCTTGTATTACGTAGTGTGAATATGAGTACAAGCTTGCCCTATCGATCCAGTTGTTGATCAATAAGACTAGTTGAATTTGTATCTCATGGATCGTTGATCATGATTGTGTTTGTTGAGATTGTTTTGAGAGGGGTTCCTGCCCAGCCTTATATATTGGTGGGCAGGGTTACAAGAGTGGAATCCTAGTCTAGTTCGAGTAGTAACCCGAGCAAGCCTCGCTATTCGAGTGCTTTCCATATATCGACTAGTTTCCATATCTTGTAGAGTCCTATTGTCGCCTTGTGCCACGGTCTCTACTCATTGCCATATCCTCCTTTGGAGTTCTTCCTGCGTCCGTGTGGGCCCTAGGCCTCCATGTCCGACATTCTAAGCCTTTACTACAAATCCGGTCAAGCCAATCATTGATTCGTTGGTGGCTGTGGCTAAGGAGAGGAGGATGACCTCCCTCGCAGCCGCAGCCTCAGTGATGCATGTTTCGCGGCTGCTAAAGCTGCAACAACTTTGGCCTCCTACTCCATGGATGGCGCCATGGAGGAGGATGTGATGGGAGAGTACGGTGGTGTGCATCCTGGTAGGGGAGGAGTGGCGACGGGCGATGGCGGAGGAGCGGCTAAGTGGATAGTGGTAGGATTACGAATGCGCCGCCGTGGATATTTATAAGCATTGGACTATATTCTAAGCGGTTAACTGTACATCCTCTTAGAATAGAAATTAACCTAAGAAGTTCTAGACATCATAGCTTCAAATGGCTTCTAAAAATCCACATCAAGAATGACCAGATCTATCTAAATCATGCAATATTAACAAGAATCAACATAAGAACATGCAACAAGCAAGATTTAAGATAAATTGTACTACAACATCACGAGACGATCTTTGTTTCACAGAAATCAACATAAAAACATAAATTGAACTAACTACACACCTTTGCTACTCAACCTCAGATCGAAGGCCATGCTCTTCGTGACCTACCTGATGAGGCAGAAGGTCACGTGCTCTCCCACCAATACCAGTTGTGTCCATGAAACCTAGCCACATATGTCGTAGTAGGAATGCAGACGAAGAACGTCAGGACAACATCGTCATCGGGCATGATCCGCACGTACTCACCCAACTCTTGCTTAATGATGGTGGAGTTGGTGATGAAGGGCTCGTAGCAATCCTTGGTGATGTAGGCAATCACCACCCAATCCTTCTCTCCACTACACATGCCTAACTTCTGGATGACACGGTTGGAGATGAACACCTACTCCACTAGTGGTGGTAGTCTGGTGAAATGGGAGGCCATGCTCTTTCTGCTACTTTTGCTCATCACACATACATATAGATCTTGATTAGAGACGATCGAAGAAGATGAGAGCGAAGAAATAAAAAAGGGCTAGAAATAATCTGCTTTTGCTTGTGCTTGCGAGACAACCGAAGACGAGAGCGAAGAAGAGGGCCGGCTGGAAATTGATCTGTATACAGAGTGTGTAGAATGACCACTAGAGGATCATATACATACATATTGTGTTGAACAATATGCTTGAAGGGCAAGATGAAGTGTCATCACATCAACTTGAATTACATGGCAAGATGAAGCGTTTGAAAATGGCTCTCTCAATTTCACACCCCGTCATTGATGAGAGAGATAAAGTGCACCACAACTTCCCACACACTCTTTGCGCGCATATTATGAAGGGATCAAATTCCTAAAACCAATCGGTGTAGATTCCAAGCGCTACACTAGAAACTTCATTCGAGCCGGTGTTGCTGAAAATCGGTTATGACGGATACCAATATTAGGGGTACCTCATGAGCATCATTAGAGAAGGGTTATGAGGGCACTAAGACCCCACGTCATACATCGCCCGGTCCCACGAAGGGGCCAGATCGTATCCCCAAGGCGTATTCGAATGCGTCTGGGTCCCACGAGGGATTTGATACGATCCAACCTCTTTGCCTGGCCCCACTAGGATCAGATGATGTCAGAAAGACAATACCCGACGCGCCCGACCCCGCGAAGGGGACCGAGCAGGAACTCCGCCTCGCCCGACCCCCCTGCGGGGTCGGGTGACGTCATTGACACATAGCAGGATGCATCCGACCCTGCGAAGGGGGATGCGTATTAACTCCGCCTCGCCCAACCCCTGTAGGGTTGGGTGACGTTGGTTGAGCGACGTCATACCGCCAGACCCGTTTCTGCCTGGCCATACGGCCTAAGCCATCGCATGGTCAAAAGCCGTAGCCGCCGGAGGAGACACCCTGGAACACGCCAGTGCACGGCACGGGCGGCGCACGGCGCACCGCGACCTAGCGACGGCATAGCCTCCCCCCTCACTAACGCGTAGGCAGGCGGCTGGCAGATAGCTAATGGTGACACTTTGGGATTACCGAACGCCACTGTGGGATTATGATGTTCACTGTACACAGCAGCGGCATGATGAGGCGGCGCCCTCGATCCTAACGACCACGACGGACAGGGACCCACAAGACCAGTACGACGATGTCAGACACCCCCTCAGGAGGAGGGGGTCGGGGACTCCCCTTACCCGAAGGGGGGTCGGAGTTACCCTTTCTTTTCTTTTTTCCCACGCTGTACGGTGCCTTCCCTTGAGATATAAAAAGAAAGGTACCATCCCCTTCGTGGGGGCTGGCCACTTCTCCGCTCCGCCAGCCCACCGATTCGACTCCATTCGCACCCACACACACACACATGCTCATACTCGTACACCTAGTTCATCCGTTCTTCCTTCATTTCTCCTGAGATTTGCAAGCCTTCCTTCCTCTCTCGCCTGTTTGTAACCCCCTACTATAAACTTCTAGTGGAGCAACACGAACAACGAACTGGACGTAGGGTATTGTACCTTAGGGTAGCCCGAACCAGTATAACCCCCGTGTCAAATCCACTAACCATCAAGAACCAGCGCGCAATCCTAGTAAATAACTTGTCCGGTGATATCAAACACCGACAGGTTAGTATACTGAAATAAATGTGCCAGCTTGGAAAGCACCAGTTAGTTTACTCAAACGTGTTGGCTTGGAAGTACACCTCCACATCTAATTGATTACGCGAGCCAGCTCCTGTTTGAGCCGATGTGAATGAGTTAAATGCACCGGTGCATCTTGGGACGGCAAAAATGGGACGATATGAATGACAATCTCTGCAGTAGTGGACGTAAAAGCCTCTCACGCACAGGTGCACATAACGAACTGTGGGTGAGAGGCTTTAAATAGATTAGAGTGTGCCCAATTTAATCAGATTTTGATGATGATTTAAACTACTGTGTTGTGTGATGTTAGGCTTCATCCATGTTTTGAAGTTTTGGAGATCTTGTTCAAACCCCCCAGCTTGTCGAGTAGATCAAGAACTTGTTTCTTGAGTTACCCGTCAAATCTATATGATATGTTCCTTAAGGCATTTGTTCATGAGACTATAAGGCTGCGCTAGTTATATTTGCTTCTTCGCTATTCCATCTTGAAAAGATCAGGTCATTCCTCATCACTAACGAAGATGCGCCGAGTAGTAATTTGGCATCTAGCCCCTGAGCATGGGAGCTAGTTGGAGCTGTGATGATGCGCCATCCGGCCTGGAGAATTGTCACCCTAAAAAAAGACAACGCAAATATTATATAGCACATAATGTAGAATAATCGAATACAATAAAATTTATTCAATGAGAATATAACTTTGTTGTATCCAGCTCTTGTTTAGGTCATGCAAATATCCCAAGTAGTCTGCCTGTTTTGCTTATGCACCTAGTCCTGTTTTAGCTGTTGCTCATGCGTGTATGAGACCTTTGTCCCGTATACACGTATAGATACTTAAGGCATGTGCTACCCGAGTAGATTAGTGACCAAGGTTCCACTCTTGCAACGTGAATGATCGTTGCTACTTCAACCGATTGCTACGCCACACTTCATTGCAACAAGTCACATTTATGGAAACTACCTTACAAATGCAATGCAACACTCTATTGCAAAAGAGATAATTGCAACACCTTGCAACAGAATGTCTTTATTGCGATTACTCAATATTGCAACGAAAATGCCCTTATTGCAATGTTTACGTGTCATTGTGCCTGTCAAAACCCTTGTAGTCAGTCCGAACCTATATAAAGTAATGTCTTGTGTCCTCGCGTTTACCATCAGGCTCAAAGTCCGATGATTCCGCTACCAGCCAATGTACTACTTCAGGGTATCCATTAGTAGATTGCTTCTATTTCCTTGCTTGTTACATGGGCTACCATCAGATTGCTCTCAAGGAAGAAGATAAAATCATATGTATGCGCAACATCACCAGAAGCAAGAAGCCGCTGGAGGATCATGAAGACCAATCACAACCATGACTACTTGCTGCACGCGACTCATCTCCGGCAGCGTGAGCTCAACTATGTTTTGTCTATGCATTGAACCACTTCTCATCCAAGTGGATAATGTTTGCCATTTCAACAAACTTGTAGAATTCCTATCTTGTTTCCTGGCATTTAACCACTCTCCATTCAAATGGATAATGTTTTCTATTCCAACCAACACCACTGGACGAGTGCCCTTTTGCACCGGTTGGGAACCCCCTTTAGCATCGGTTTTCCAAATGGTGCAAATGATCCGGTGCTAAAGTTGCCCATCTTTAGCACCGGGTCAAATAACTGGTGCTAAAGATGGACATGCGCTAAAAAATATGTGCATAGCTAGGAGTCAAACTTGGGTCCTCTTAGCTTGCGTGTACCCTGTTTATCATCTCACCCCATGCAACCCATGTGACTGGGTAAAAGTTGCTTTCCTTTGGAACTAGCATTTGAACCCCTCTTTAGCACTGCTTATTTAACACCTAACGGTGCAAAAAGGCCTTTAGCACCGGGACTGAGGACCCGGTGTGTCCGAGGACCGGTGGATGGTCGCTTCCTGGTGTGATGAGTGATTGACAACGTGGTGTGGATTGACGTTTCCCTTGGCTCAAGTATTGCAGGTGTAGAATGCGGCTTGATTGCATTGGTGCAGGTGAAGAACAGGCGCGAAAGGTCTTAGCCATGGCGGCCTCCGAGGAGCGGAGAGACAAGTAGGCTTGGTTCGAGGGACCCGGTGGCCAGATGGATCGAGTGCGGTTCACATGGTGGCAAGAACGAGCAAGGGAATGTGGTTCCGGTGTGAGGCAGCGGCTCACGACCGAAGCTCATACGCGGAAATGAAGCCGGTGCAAGGTGGTGGCTCACAACCGAAGCTTGCACGCAGGGTTTAGTGGTTTGGCCAGAAGACCACCGGATGGACGGTTTCCCTTGGTTTGGGCCTCAAAACCAAGGCCGAGGACTCGACGTAGCGACGGCCCGGCCTGCCAGCCAGAGGCGGTCCAACCGCCTCCAGGGGCGGTGTGACCGGTCCCACCTGGGCAGGTCGCCCGTGAGCGTCGAGGAGCTTCGATCCGGAGGACACGCGGCGTGATCGCAAGGCTTGCGTCAGAGGGAAGCTAGCTTGCGGTGGAAGGTGTCCCAGCCGAAAAAAATCTTCGTGGAAAATGTCATATTCGCCCCTGAGGGGTATGTATCACTTAGGGGTAGTTTAGTCTTTCGAGCACCACCATGTGGACTATATAACAGACCCCCTAGGGGTGGTGGCTGTTATCTCTTCTAGTTATCTCTTTAGTTTTCTTTGGTTTTTCCTTTGAACTAGTTTCCCCTTCATCCCCTCCACCTAGAACTATTTCGAATCATTCGTAGTTTGTATAGGAAATTCATGGTTTGGTAATTGAGTTTGTGCTGCTCATCTTTGTGCCATGATTTGAATCCACGAGCTCCTTTTTATTTTTCTATTTTTGGAGCTATTTTTGGGAGATTTTCGTTCTTCACTTCCTAGGGCGTTTTCTCTCGGATTTCTTTGGGGGATTCACGTATGAGTGCCTTGTGCCTCTTTTGCTGGTGATCTCTTTCCCCCAAACGCCGGGAATCGCTTTGGATTTGAAGTTTTCGGGATGAACTCGAGGTCATGGTGTTCTTCCTCAGATTTGATATTCCGGGAGTTCTAGCGAGTTAGAGGCCGAGATCTTTTGGAAAAACACTCCACTGGAGGTCTATATCATCTGACCAAAATCTCGCCTCAAGAGCTCAAGCGGTTTGGGAGATCAACTTTCGATTTGACTTTTTCCCGAGGTTCCCAGGCCAGGGCGGTTTAACCGCCCCCCCTGGGTGTGTTGAATCGAGTCTTGTTTCGGTTCGTTTTGTGTTCGTTTCGATCAATTTGAGTTCCGCTGCGTGTTTCTTGTTCCTAGGGTCAGTAGCTTGACAGTGGCTATGTGATCTTGGCAAGATCGCTTTCGGAGGCATCGGAGTTGATTTGAGAGAAGAGCCGGATTGTTTAGAAAGAATTTTTATCGGCTCCCATTCACTCCCCCCCCCTCTCTGGTCGCTGTTTCGGTCCTTCAATTGGTATCAGAGCCGGTTACGGGTCTTTGCCACTCTAACCAGTCTAAGATCCAAAGATGGCGTACCAAGATCGGGGTTCCGGGCCTCCGCACTTCGATGGGAAGAACTACCCGAACTGGGTCGCGCGTATGGGCGCTTTCTTGCGAGGCAAAGAAAAGTTGTTGTAGGATGTGACCAAAGATGAAAACTTTGTCAATCCCACCAACTTAGATGCCCAGGATGCAAAGGATAAGTTTGAGGCAAACGCTAGAGCTGTTGACTACTTGTTCCGTGCTTTGTCTGCCGAGGAGTTTGAGCGAGTTTTGGGCGAGGACCTAGCTAGCCAGATCTGGCAGAAGCTCAAGGTAGCCCACGGTGGTGATAGCCATGTGAAGGCTAGGCTTTTCTCAATGTATCGGAGAGAGTATGAAAATTTCGCTCATTTGCCTGGAGAGTCTATTGATGCTTTGTTTCAGCGTTTCACTTCCATAGTCAACAACATGAAAGCCAACATTACCGTACTCCCATACTCGGATCATGACAGAGCTATCAAGCTCTTGCAAGCACTTGATAGATCCGTGTGGGGTGCCAAGGTTGAGGCGATCATGGAGTCGGCTAACTATGAAACTTTGTCTGTTCATGAGCTTTTCTCGAAGTTGAAGTTGTGGCGTCCCGCCTCCCCGTGGCCGGGCCCGCTTACCCTGGCAGCTCTCTAGGACCTCAAGACTATCCTCACAGACCAACACACGTCTTTTCTGCACACTTTGTCCTCACTCATGCGCACCCGGGAAGGACTTCCCGGTCGGTCACCCATCCCTAAATTGCTCCGGGCCAAGCACGCTTAACCCCGGAGTTCTTTCGAGATGAGCTCCCGGAAAATAAGTTGCAACTTATTGATATGAGTATTCTATCAATCCTATTAAGCCCTGGGTTGTAACAATCTCACCCCCTTAGGAGACCGACGCCCTCGTCGGTCAACCCCAGTCCAAGAACGTCCTCTCTTGGCCACGTCCGTGTGCCCAGTGCTAGCGCATGTGTCATGCTGTGCGACCACTCTGGGCCCACACCAGCCATGCGCACCATGCCTGCGCAACTGCGACCCCACGCACCCGTGAAACCGCGAGAGTCGGCTCTGATACTAGCTGTGGCGTCCCGCCTCCCCGTGGCCGGGCCCGCTTACCCTGGCAGCTCTCTAGGACCTCAAGACTATCCTCACAGACCAACACACGTCTTTTCTGCACACTTTGTCCTCACTCATGCGCACTCGGGAAGGACTTCCCGGTCGGTCACCCATCCCTAAATTGCTCCGCGCCAAGCACGCTTAACCCCGGAGTTCTTTCGAGATGAGCTCCCGGAAAAGAAGTTGCAACTTGTTGATATGAGTATTCTATCAATGAGGACCCGGTGTGTCCGAGGACCGGTGGATGGTCGCTTCCTGGTGTGATGAGTGATTGACAACGTGGTGTGGATTGACGTTTCCCTTGGCTCAAGTATTGCAGGTGTAGAATGCGGCTTGGTTGCATTGGTGCAGGTGAAGAACAGGCGCGAAAGGTCTTAGCTATGGCGGCCTCCGAGGAGCGGAGAGACAAGTAGGCTTGGTTCGAGGGACCCGGTGGCCGGTGGATCAAGTGCGGTTCACATGCTGGCAAGAACGAGCAAGGGGACGTGGTTCCGGTGCGAGGTAGCGGCTCACAACCGAAGCTCGTACGCGGACGAGAAGCCGGCGCAAGGTGGCGGCTAACAACCGAAGTTTGCGCGCGGGGTTTGGTGATTTGGCCACAAAATCATCGGTGGACGGTTTCCCTTGGTTTGGGCCTCAAAACCAAGGACCGAGGACTCGACGAGGCGGACTTGGGCAGCTGGGCCTGTGTGGGCTGACAGGGGCGGTTTAACCGCCCCCCAGGGCCGGTTTAACCGCCCCCCCTGGGCTGGCCCAAGGACGGCGTCGAGGAGCTTCGATCCGGAGGACACGCGGCGTGACTGCAAGGCTTGCGTCGGAGGGAAGCTAGCTTGCAGTGGAAGGTGCCCGAGCCGGAAAATATCTGAAGACCAAATGTCAAACTTGCCCCTGAGGGGTATGTATCACTTAGGGGTAGTTTAGTCTTTAGGACACCACCACTTGGACTACTAATAGGCCCCTTCAGGGCTGGTGGCTGTCATCTCTCAGTTATCTCTTTAGGTTTTACTTTGAACTTGTTTTCCCCTTCATCCCCTCCACCTAGAACTACTTCGAATCATTCCTAGTTTGTATAGGTGAATTCATGGTTATGTGATTGAGTTTGTGCTACTCATCTTTGTGCCATGATTTGATTTCCCGAGCTCCCTTTCCTTTTTCTATTTTCGTGGGTATTTTCGGAGCTATTTTTGGGGGATTTTCGTTCTTCTTGTTCCCGAGCGTTTTCTCTCGGATTTCTTTGGGGGATTCACATATGAGTGCCTTGTGCCTCTTTTGCTGGTGATCCTTTGCCCCCAAACGCCGAGAATCGCTCTGGATTTGAGATTTTCGGGATGAACTCGAGGTCATGGTGTTCTTCACGAGATCTGCGATTCCGGGAGTTATACTGAGTTAGAGGCCGAGATCTTTTGGGAAAACACTCCACTGGAGGTCTAGATCATCTGACCAAAATCTCGCCTCAAGAGCTCAAGCGGTTTGGGAGATCCACTTTTGTTTTGACTTTTACCCGAGGCTCCCAGGCCCGGGCGGTTTAACCGCCCCCCCTGGCCGGTTTAACCGCCCCCCACTGGGTGTGTTAGATCGAGCCGAGTTTCGAGTTGTTTTGGTGTTCGTTTCGATTGGTTCGAGTTCCGCTGTTCGTTTCTTGTTCCTAGGGTCAGTAGCTTGACAGTGGCTACGTGATCTTGGCAAGATTGCTCTCGGAGGTTTCGGAGTTGGTTTGGGAGAATAGCCGGATTGTTTGGAAAGATTTTTATCGGCTCCCATTCACTCCCCCCCTCTCTGGTCGCCGTTTCGGTCCTTCAATTGGTATCAGAGCCGGTTACGGGTCTTTGCGACTCTAACCAGTCTAAGATCCAAAGATGGCGTACCAAGATCGGGGTTCCGGGCCTCCGCACTTCGATGGGAAGAACTACCCGAACTGGGTTGCGCGTATGGGCGCTTTCTTGCGAGGCAAAGGAAAGTTGCTGTGGGATGTGACGAAAGATGAGAACTATGTCAATCCCACCAACTTAGATGCCCAGGATGCAAAGGATAGATTTGAGGCGAATGCCCGAGCTGTTGACTACTTGTTCCGTGCTTTGTCCGCCGAGGAGTTTGAGCGGGTTTTGGGCGAGGACCTAGCTAGCCAGATCTGGCAGAAGCTCAAGGTAGCCCACGGTGGTGATAGCCATGTCAAGGCTAGGCTTTTTCGATGTACAGGAGGGAGTATGAGAACTTTGCTCATTTGCCTGGAGAGTCGGTTGATGCTTTGTTTCAGCGTTTCACTTCGATTGTCAACAACATGAAAGCCAACATTACCGTGCTCCCATACTCGGATCATGACCGAGCTATCAAGCTCCTGCAAGCACTTGATAGATCCGTGTGGGGTGCCAAGGTTGAGGCGATCATGGAGTCGGCAAACTATGAGACTCTTTCTGTTGACGAGCTTTTCTCGAAGTTGAAGTCTTCTGAGGTTGACAGGCAGTTGCTTGCCAAGGCTAAGAGTCCGACTGATCCCCATAGTCTGGCTCTAGTCGGTGGCTCTGGATATGGACATGCTAACACTCCTAGACACTTTGCTTTGTCTTCTCTTGTGTCCCTTCCAGATGAAGAGTATGAGGTGCTGAGCGAGGAGGATCTCGCGTTGCTCACGAGGAGGTTCGAGCGGATGTACCAGAACCGCAAGGGTTCGAGGCGTGCGGGGAGTACGTGCTACAGGTGCGGGAAGATGGGCCACTTCATCGCCGAGTGCCCCGAGGAGGTCAAGAACGACTACAACCGCAAGCACCGCCCGCGAGATGAGCACAAGCACCGTCCCAAGGACGAGTACCGCTCCAAGCAGAAGAACAAGGACGAGAGAAGATCCAAGAACAAGCACGGTGGACACAAGAAGCACAGATCTCGAGCGATGGTGGCTGATGCGAGCGACATCGACACAAGCTCCACCAACACGTCGTCAAGCTCAAGCAGTGAAGATGAAGACCGCGGCCGCCGCAAGGAGAAGAAGAGCTTGAACCGCAACTTCAACGGCATCTCCTTCGCCGCCGTCGACTACTGCACCATGGCGCACGACTCCGTGAAGAGCAAGGACGACTCCGACTCCGACTCCGAGGATGAGGTATTGACAGATCCCACCTCTTTGCGTCAGGAGATTGCTAGGCTAGAGCAGTTGGTCGATAACCGTGATGATGTGCTTAGAAAGACCAACAAAGAGAAGAGGGAGTTTAGGTCCTTGCTAGGAGAGTCCAAGGATAGAGTGGCTGA
>CM027121.1:40374625-40732056 GCA_015476505.1 Urochloa ruziziensis | reverse complement strand
ATGCATGTCTCCCTATCAGGTTTTGTAAGAGTTGGAACAGCCTATTCAGGGAAATATGACAGCTCTATTTCTACATACAAAGAGGGATTTCCCCGTCCCTGAGCCGGTGCCGCCCTTGCCTCACTGACGACATGGCGACCACCACCATCGGAACGGATGGTCTGTACATCCTAAGCACCTCTTAGTTTTTCTAGACCTAGGACTCAAGTTGTTGTATCAAATACATGTGTTGTTGTACCCGTGATTAATGGACTTCAAGTCATGTCTAGGGTTTAACAAATGGAATTAAAATAGAGACAGCATCACCGTTCACTAGGCTGTTTCCGCTTTAATTCCATTTATTTTGCCATAGAAAAAATACTGTATGCTGGGTAATATATCCATACGTAGTGTAGTGTGTCAGCAACAATTATGCATTCATTTTGCTGACATGGTTATCTACGACTTCTGCCTAATAACAGGGTTCTACAATAATATCTTGAAAACTAAGTTTAGGACAAGACAACAAGTTAGCTGGATCAGGGCAACCTGTTGATCCGTATATTGTCAGATACACAAAAGTATTTTGTTTTCTTTTTAACCAAAACAAAATGTTTATGTTTTCAAATAGATGCTTTTCTCAAAAAGATCTATCAGTTGTGAATATTATGCCATGAAAGGAAGCAAATGAAATTGGAGTTCAGACATATAATGCCAATGACACCCTATGTAATCAACAACAATAGAATTCAAACTGCATGAAAACTTTGCAATGAGGGCCGTTTTTGTTCATGAGTGACATGCACAAGTCAATTATAAAAAACAAGTCCTTAACTTAAATTACTCTGTGTCTCTGTCCAAAACTGGGCACCGAATTTAGCATGGCATGGCACATTGAATTCGTTATATATAGAGTTGGGCCAAATAGCTCCTCACAGGAAATCATTACCGATCAGGAGTGGCAATTTTGGTGACAGTGCCTGGTACTACGCTTCTTGACACCGGCCTATCATGCCTATTGCACAAAAGGGGACGAGCTTGTTAATTTTCAATATGTTGCAATTTGTAATGAATGAAAATTGGGATCAGAACCGGTACTTTTCGGGCTCTTTTCAAAGTACGTAGGTTGTTTCTTCTGTAACTCCATTTAATGGCCATAGGGACAGATATATGTTTATTTTACAAGTAAATTAAAGTGTTACCTATATAGGGGAGGATGATTCTGCGTTCATTTTCCCACATGGCTCCATGTAACACTTCGTGAATTGCGCTGCCTTAAGATTCTGCTGGCATATGACTGATTGATTTCAGCAACTAGAATTGATAAGTATAAAAGTAAAAGTGCAGCATTTGAATTCAATTGTGTGAAGCTTAGATCAGTAAATACATAAATGGTCATGATGGACATCGACTTCTACTCTGCAATGCATCTCTACCTGTCCGGTTTGGTAAGAGTTGGAACAGCTCATTCAGAGAAATAGGACAGCTCTGTTTCTGCAAAGAGGGATTTCCTAAACTCCTGACCGACCTCACTACTTATGAACACTTTTGCATAGGTATATGTCACTACTATCCCTCACTAACATGAAAATCCCAAACCTGGAGCTAATTTCACTCTCATTTCAGCTAGGTCCTTTAGCTCAGTATCTAGAGCTGCTATTCTTGATGCGTACCGACAGCAGGGATTTGGGATTCGGACCGAAATGTCCGAATTTCACCGAAATTCGCCCATTTCGGTCCGGCCCGAAATAGAACTAAACCGGTCAAAAAAATTCGTTTGGATTCAAATTTCGGCCAAAACCGGTCAAATTTCGGTCAATACCGGTCAATTTCGGTCAAATTTCGGCCAAATTTGACTTGTTTGACTGGTCAACTTAAACGGGAACCGGTCCGAAATTTCCGAATTTCGCCCATTTCGGTGCCATCCGAATTTTTTTGATTCTTGAATCCCAAATCCTTGACCGACAGAAGATAACCTTTGCCGCTGATATTCTTGATGCCTACCATGTACCTAAATTGATGATCTTGCCAAGGTGATGATGGGTTTGAGCCTTGGTGAGGAGCTTCAGTGTCAAGTTTAGAGAAGCATTGTGAGTGAATGATACTCCAGGGAACATGACGGGGACCTACCTATATCTGTCTCAGCAAGGATATGTATGTGTGTATATATAAGCCGTTGGCAATTCATTCCTTTGCAGAGAGCCATGTTTTGGACCGAGACATAGAGTATCCAAAAGGGTTTTTTGAATATATGTCATTACAATTTTCATAGATTGGAGATATGTCATTAAAAATCGTCTATTCACAACCGTGTCATTACAATTCACTCTTTCTTTGAAATATGCCATTACTTACCCCTTCAACATGTTTCACAAAATATTTAGACCAAATTGTCCTCATCTTCTTCCTCTTCCCCTCCCCTCCATCTCTCTCATTCGTCTGTCTCGTCCGACAGAGCAAGAGCTCAGGGACAGCCCGGCAGCCACCGCCGCCGTCAAGCTGTGCCCCGCGCGGAGGCCGCCGTCACCTGAGTTGTGCCCCGCGTGGCGCGTGCCCTTGTCCCCACCGGACGAGCCCATCCCTGTTGTTTGAAATTGGACGGAGGCCGGTAGAGGAAGGCGCTGGTTCACGCCGGTTTAACAGGTTCAGGTGCCCCTTTTAGGCCTCATTCGGTTCCTTTGGAACCGTCCACCCGGATTGGGATGGATATAGCGAGAAATGTGTAATAGGTACAACAAGAGACCGGGATTTGTTTCGGGTCGTGAACCAATTTGCTCATGATAGGTACAACAAAAGACCCGGATTGGTTCCACACCTCTTGACTAGTGGATTGATTCCCGGTCTTTTGTTGCAGCAATCATAAACATACTGGTTCACGACCCGGAATAAATCCCGGTCTCTTGTTGTACCAAGCATAAATTTCTTGCTATAGCTATCTCAATCCAAGTGGAACGGTTCCTGAGGAACCGAATGAGCCCTTAGTTGAGGCGCTGGTTCACGCCGGTTTACTGGAGACTGGAGAGAGGTCTCGGTTTTTTTCCTGGGCGCCCGTTCACCGGGTGGCAGCCCGGTTTTCTTCGTATTGGTTTCGATTCGGCACTTATATAACGCAGGTTACGGACCATAATTGAGGGAGAGATGTTCCTTTATTATTCTTTACCCCTAATAGTAAATCAAGGAGGGTCTCTGCCAATTTTGTGGTACGTCACCGTAATAGTCTCACAAACGTATGAAAACCGGTGAAAACCGTGCCCACAGCTAACAAACCACGGAAAAAAATTCAGTACGCAACATGCGCACCGTGCCCACGGTGGGCACCCTCGCGCGATGCCGTGCGAAACGGATCGGACGCTCGGTCCCCGCGGCTCGCCCCCCGCGCCTTTGAAGCCCGTGGCCCTCCCTCGCGCGGCTCGGCTTCCTCGTCAGCTCGCGACCAGTCCCAGCGCCTTCGCGCGGCTCGACCCCAGTGCCCGCGGCTGTAGCGCTCAGGTTCATCAGTTAGTAGCACTCCTTATTCTGGCCACTTTCCCGCTCCTTGCGCTTGCCAACTTTGCCCAGGTAATTTCTTGGACTACCCTTCAGTGATCAATGTCTTCCTTTCAGTGTTAAACTTAACCTGAGATATTTGTCCATCTATAAGAACAATTCTTAGTGCAATATGTCAGAGACATATAATAGCAAACTTAGGGCGATGTGTTAAAATGAGAACAATTGTTTACTCTGGCTGCGTAGAAAACATACTGAATGCAACTTCACGTGTCTGAATGAGAATGTTGTTTGTTTTTTCTGCTTTCAGCAAATTTCAATGAAGGGCTTTGCTGGTGACACAGCAAAGGCGCATGCAAAGAGCAGTATGGTCGCTGGTGAAGGAGTGAGCAATATCCGCACCGTGGCTGCCTTCAATGCTCAAAGCAAGATCTTGTCACTCTTCAGCCATGAACTGCGCATACCAGAGCAGCAAATCCTTCGCCGTAGCCAGACATCAGGTCTTCTGTTTGGCCTTTCACAGCTCTGCCTGTACTCCTCGGAAGCACTCATTCTCTGGTACGGTTCGCATCTCGTCCGGTCACATGGATCCACCTTCTCCAAGGTCATCAAGGTTTTTGTTGTCCTTGTGGTGACTGCCAACTCCGTAGCCGAGACAGTGAGTCTAGCCCCAGAGATTGTCCGTGGAGGTGAATCCATCCGATCAATCTTCGGCATCCTCAACAGGGCAACAAGAATTGAGCCTGATGACCCAGAGTCGGAGCGTGTCACCACCATCCGAGGGGACATTGAGTTGCGGCATGTGGGCACTGGGGTCAAGCCGTGCGAGGGAGCGGGCGTCGAAGGCGCTGGGACTGGTCGCGACCTGATGAGGAAGCCGAGCCGCGCGAGGGAGGGCCACGGGCTTCGAAGGCGCGGGGGGCGAGCCGCGGAGGACCGGGCATCTGATCCGTTTCGCACGGCATCGCGTGAGGGTGCCCACCGTGAGCACGGTGCGCACGTCACGTACTGAATTTTTTTCCCAAACCACCGGAGTCTCGAATTGCCAGTCCGGAAAACCAATCACACGCGAGGAAACCAACCGGCCAAACGGCCCGCGCGGAAAACCAACCAGCCACCCACGGGGAACCGCCTACGCCCAACCAGAAAACCAGCGCGTGTGAGAAAATTGAAACAAATAAAGAGAGAGAATTGAAACGGTTTTTTCACCCACAACTCTACCCCTACCCCTCACAAAAGACCCACAAATTAGGACCAAACGGTGGTCCGAGAGGACGAAGCGAGTGGGGTAGACGCATGGTGGTCACGTTTTGTGTTGAAACCTGCCCCCCGCGCCCTCCCCGCCTGATGTTTTGTCACCCTATGGTTTTCCAACGCTTTGTACCCGCCGCCCCCATCCGTCACTGCCCCATCCGCGTATGTCTCCTTTCCTTCCTCACAAGATGGTGCACCGGCCGAAATCTCTCATTCACCTCCTCTCCCGTTCCTCCTCCCCGACGCCGCCATCGCCCCTCCCCTTCTCCACCGTTGCTCCACCCCTCTGGATCCCGTACCCGTCGGTCCCATCCGCATCTCCCCCCGGGCATCGAGCAGTGCAGAAGGAGGAGACCTGCGGCGGCGGAGGACCACCGCGATGACGAGGAGGTCGACCGTCAATGGCGCTCGCTGCCATCCGAAGGTGCAAGCACATGTCCAATATTCATTGGGTAGGTTTGTCCTCCTATGGATCTGGCTCCTTAATCTGTGTTTTTCTCTTTTGTTTTGCTCGCTCCCTCGACGACACGGCAGGAGGTGGCGGCTGGCTACGGGTGCCAAAGAAGCCAGACGCGGTGCTGCCGGCGGCCCGCCTCGTGCAGAATGTTGTGGGGGAGCCGGGGCTCATGTGCAGCAAGTGAATTCAATTATGCGAAACTTAAATCTGTAAATACATAAATGGTCATGGACTTTCACTTCTACTCTGCAATGCATGTCTCCCTGTCCTGTTTAGTACGAGTTGGAAAGCACATTCAGAGAAACACTCGCTAACCCTGTTTCTACATAAAGGGATTTCCAAAACTCGTGGCAGATCGACCTAACTACATGTGAACACTTTTCCGTAGGCACAAGCCCCTACAGTGGTTAACTATCCCTACATGAATACTCAAAGAAGTGGATGAGTTCGTCGAACCGCATCACTTCTTCAGCCAGATCTTTCTGCTGCCGAGACCACATGTGCCAGATCTAGAGCTCAGCTTCGATCACAGATGCATACCAATAGAGGATAATCTCTGCCTAATGCTATTCTTGATGCCTACCATGCCTAATGTGATGATCTTGTCAAGGTGATGTGTTTGAGCCTTGAGGAGCTTCCGTTCCAGTATCAGAGAAGCATTGTGAGTAAATGCTAATTGAGAACATGGCGGTGACTTATACCTGTACTGTCAAGGATATCTATATATAAAGCCGTTGGCCTTAAAAAACATATTTATGTTACCTGGTTTGGCCAATAATTATTGAACTAGAAATAGCGTCACTAGGCTGTTTCTGCTCTAGTTCCATTTATTTTTTACAGAAAAACTACCGTATGTTGTGCAAGTAATGTATCCCTACACAGTGTAGTGTGTAGGACTAATTATGCATTCAGTTTGTTTAATCCATTCAACACGTCAAAATTGTTGAAGAAAGAAAATTGTAGAGAGACAATGTATATGTGAAATGGAGCAATCTCTTATATATTGATCTCAGTACTCCCTATTATAGGGAGATTATACAGTTACAACGTGCCATTAGAACAATATGAGCCTGTTTAATTCCGGTGAATTGGTGAAAAGTGGTGAAAACTTTTTGCATTGGGCCGCGTGCATAGAGAGAAGAAATGAACCGACACGGTTCTCTAGGTGAAAACTTTTTGCAACTTTTTGCACATTTGGAGGAATTGAACACCCCCCATGTTACACCATCTAATGGCTCCCATCAAATAGAATCAATTAGGGAGCGAGGTTTATGTCCATAACCTTGCTGTTACCATGGCATTAACCATGGCTGTTAGAGTGTGGAGAGATCAACCATCACTATGTAAGAAAGCTTCAAAGGAGACACACTTATGGGAGACGCGGATTTAACTCGCGTCTCCTTTGTCATAAAGGAGACGCGGTTGTTCAACCCACGTCTCCCCTAAATGCGGCCAGACAACCCGCGTCTCCTGTATACATATATAGGAGACGCGTTTTTTTAATCCTCGTCTCCCATTTTAGGAATGATATATGAGAGACGCGGATTGAGAACCCGCGTCTCCTGTATATGTCGTTCGGGGAGACACAGTTTTCAAATCAGCGTCTCCCCTGCTGTGCAAAACGCGAACCGTTTTTTGGGGGAGACGTGTTCGCTAAAACCGCGTCTCCAACTAGTCTACCGAACCCGAAAATTTTATCAAGTGCGGTGGACCGCAAACTCACGTACGCAAATCTATCCTCTCCTTTCCACCGCAAGTCAATCCTCTCTCTCTCGCTCTCTATCCTCTCCACCGGCATCGCACGACCCAACCCTAGCCGCCGCCGCCGCCGCATCCTGCCACTGCCGCCCACCACGAGTCGGCTCCGAGTCGACCTCCGCCCCGATATCGACGCATCTCCGCCCTCGAGACCTCCTTGCGCTCACTGCCGCGTCCTCCACTCCATCGCTGTTGAGATCCTCCCTCCCCATCCCCGCCGATGCCGATCCCTTCCCCATTGTCTCCGTCCCGTGCAGCAGCCGCAGCCTGAGAGCCACACACGGCGCAGCACGGGCAGGGGGTGGGCGGCCATGGCGCTGCTCTGGTTGGCGGCGCGCTCCAGTAGGCGGAGGCGGAGGAAGCGGAGGGGGCGGGCGCGCTTCAGCAGGCGGAGGAGGACGACGACGAGGCGTCGCCGCTCTTCGGCCTCGTCTTTGGCTTCGTCCACGACGGCGAGGAGGAACATCGCGTCAGCTTGCTCCCCACCGTCTTGGTCATCTGCAGATGGGCCTCTCGTTGCTGCCTCCGTCACCGCCACGCGAGACCGGCACCGCCCTCGCGCTGCTTCCCCCTCTACCCATGTGCTACGGTATGCATGCCATCGATCTCCCCTCCGACCATCCTCTCTGATTCATTGAGTACCTGTGTCGTCGTTCATGCCTCAGCTCGTGTCTGCGCGCGTGGATCCAACCTTGGACATGCGCGCATGACAATGGCTAGCTTCGCCATGTCCTTGTTTCCTTTAATTTGCAAACAAATCTATGTTGGGCAGCACTGTACTTGTAGATTTGGAATCATGAGATAGTGTTATGAAAGGATAGTGCTTATATATGGGCTCTAAGGAAACACAAAGATAATATGTTTGCAAAGTTTCATAGACTGTTGTGCTATTGGTAGATTCCATTGGTTATTAATTTATTATACAAAGAAACATATATACTTCAATTAGGTTCAGATGTGGTGTATCTCATTTGTGTGGATTGGTTGCAGGCAATGTAAATGGAAAATGGCACTGAGAACTATGAATGCATCCGGTATTCTTCCGATCACCCAGTAATGCATGTTAATCTTGAGAAGTTCCCATTTCTAAATGTTCCACCAAACGAGTACTTACTGTACTTTACTTTGTCAAGTGCAGGAAGGTATGCTTGAGGCCATATCAATTCGGGTAACACACCTGTTCTTCTATGCTTGTTTGCTTGGGGTATGGTTAATTGGTTTGTGATAATTATTTCATCCATTTTGAGTAACTGAAAGAAACATTCAAGTCCTCTTGTCATGTTTCCGATCATGTGTAGTAGTCATATGTCAAAGCTTCACAAGGTTGCCCCCGTCTGTATTAGAGACAAGAAAATGTAGATTGAATAGATATGTAGAAAATGTAGGCATGTACTTGGAACTGATCCATTATATATTGATATACTCTTTTACTACTAATTTCAAGCTACTGACCGTAACTGCAATATCAATCTTATGGCTTTATTTATTCAGTTGAGGTCCTCATTTGTTTCACTTGTGTATTGAGTTACAAGAAATTTACCACTTCTCAGGTTTTCTAGACAGGATGCTTAAGTAAAGGAAATAAATTCTTCTTCCGTCTCCTGCATGCTTACATTGCCATGAATCTTTGTGTAGAAAATATGGTCAGATCAGATGTGCTTATGAGCTGTTTTTGTACTTCTTGGACGGTCCCTTGAAGAAAGTGCAAGGCTTAAGGCATCCAGCAATATGAATGAGTTCATAGTAAGTATTGTTTCTGTAACATAATTCTAGCTGAATATCTGAATAGACCATGTTCTTATACTACTTCTTTTGCTCCTAGTATTATGTGTCATTGCTCTGCAGCATTTGACTGTAAATACGGGAGACACGGCTGAAAATACGGTCTCTTTTTCAACTGTAGAGTATTATGTGTCCAGTTTATATCATGTAAATAGAAGAATTTCTCTGCAGCATTTGAGACACCTCTTGTCTGCAACGATCTTGCTAATCTCTAGTTTTCAAGTGCTTCACTCTTTATCCCCCTTTCAAAATTTTTTATACTTTGAGCTTTTCATAATTGTGCTTATTTTCCTTTGCTCCTGCAGTTATATATGTTGTAGCTCAACAACCACCTAGCCTAGGTATTTTTTATACGTTCATACCACAGGAGGAGACTGTCTGAAATCTTAGCTGAAACTCTGCAGCTGCTTGATTGTTCTCTTTTTTGTCAATTGAGAGTTAGCTTTTGGTTTCACATTGCTGGCAACAATGAGTGGGAGTAACTTCTCTTCTCCTCTAGCAGAATATTATCTCGAGCAGAAATCAAGGAAACAATGATACTTTGTGGGAGTGAAAGGGTAAGTAAACTTCTAGAGTTAATTCTTTTTTCCAACTTCTAGATCTAAACCTTCTTTAGTTTCATTGCTTTAGTTTCATTGCTTATCCCTGCTTTAGTTTCATTGCTTCTCCCTGCTGAGGTGCAGTTACTTGACTAATTTATATATCTTCAATTCCTAGTAGGTGGTAGCACACAGGAAGTAGAGTCCTAGTTTGCTATTCGGCCTGGTGAACTCCACAGCCGTACTTACTATACATGGTTTGTGCTTGATGTGCTTAGTCTGTTGGTGAGTAATCTAGAATTTTGAACACCTATATAAAGCAACTAAGTGGCTTAGTTAGAAGAAGTTTTCTGTTGTATTCTCAGATTTGTCTGACCCAAACTAGAATTTTGAACACCTATATAAATCAACTAAGTGGCTTAGTTAGAAAGGATGATATCATGATACTATGTTCTAATCTCTGGTATCTTCTTGTGTATAAGTTCTTTCGAGCAGGATTAATGCCTCCACAAGATCATAGTTGGAGGCTAGCACCTTAGATTTGCAGATGAACTGTCTGTGTATAATTTGTGATACTATGTTCTAATCTATATGCAATAATTTGTGCAAATACTTAACATCAAAATGTATCTGTGATTTATAGAACTGTGTTTTATATTGTGATTTATAAGAACAACAAAATGTATGTTCACTGTGTTATGTTAGAATACATGTGAAAGTATCTGTGATGTATACAATTAAAGCTGTGTATCTGAGATGTATACAATAGATAAAACTGTGTATTTGTGATGTATATAAGACACATTTAGTATCCTATTTATTTTTTTTGTTTTCTAATTCATCATTGGAGACGCGGATTGAGAAAATGCGTCTCCAATGACTCTCGCATTGGAGACGTGGGTTGGCAATCCACGTCTCTAGTGAGGGTCATTGGAGACGCGGGTTGGCAATCCGCGTCTCCTATAATGGGGTCAGTGGAGACGTGGGTGGTACAGACGCGTCTCCGTTGAGACTTTTATGGGAGACGCGGGTAGGAAAAACGCGTCTCCTATGACCCTCATTATGGGAGACGCGGATTTTTCGCGTCTCCTAGGACTTGTAAAAGGAGACGTAAATTTGGAGACGCGAAAAAACCGCGTCTCCTTTGTTTCTTAACCCGCGTCTCCTTAGTAAGTGTCTTACATAGTGCATATAATTCATTTGTAACACCACCCTTTGACCGAGTCCATCTTGAGATCAACATGTTGTTTAATTCCTCTGAAAAACCTGTGGGGAAAAAATAATAATGATTTATATGGAGATTATTCTATCATGAACCTATAAGGTTTATGGAGTAATTCATGCCTTGTTTTATCTCTAGAAAAAAAACCAGGGGAAAAAATGAGATAAGCCATACTCTTATGTTAATAATTATCTTATCAACAATTCCTCTGAGAAAAACTCTATGGGAGAAAAGTGAGGAATATGTGTGATATGCTATTAAAACTCATTTAAAACCTAGTGAGCGGAAATAGGAAGAGAAGGATACGGCATATGTATGGTCATTTCTCAATCACAAAACCCAACATATTTTAGAGAGCAATGCATGTCTTTTATATCCTCTCAGAAAAACTTTTAGGGGAGAAGATATGACATAGTATGTCTTGAATACCTCATTTCAAAACCTCAATTGGGAAAATAGGAGATACGACATATATTCTTATATTGATGTTGGCTCATTAAAAACTTTTATATGACAAACCTTGAGAGGAAACCTCATAAAAAGAAAAGAGTACAACATGCATGAACATGCTATACTTCATGAGGGGACTCCCCCTGAACCTTGCAAACCTCAAAGTCATCGCATACCAATTCTACAAACACTTTTAAAGTGTGAAAGTTGGTACAGACTCTATTAATAAAAATTGTGAAGCAATAGCATAAAATACCTTGTGGACAATATAATGATATCGCACTCATCACATAACCCATTTGCATCCAATCAATACTAGTACCATTATCTTGATAGATAATCGATAGTGATTTATTAGAATTACAATTGATCACTCAACAAAGTCATACATGAACATGCTAGACTTTAGAATGATTTGTGGGGATAATCATTAGAGTCTATGACAGCCTTTATGAGTGCATAAAAAATGATTGCATAATTTATTGTTTGTGGCTGGAGATGATAGAAATTCTAATAAGAAATTGCATACAAACACACATATGCAACCATCATGGTTGGGAGTAAGCCTTCTAAAGAAGGGACTCACCTAGTATGTCGTGCGAAAAACAACGGAAGTGACTTGAGTTGTACACAACGTATGTTGCGATTTTGATTCTGAATACAAAGTCGATAAAGACATGGTATTCACTGGAAGAAAACCTCTTATCAGTGCTGGTCACAGGAGGCCTTAGTGCCGGTCCCTGTGGCCGGCACTAAATGGGCAGCACTAACGTGCACAGATTAGTGCCGGCTGGACCAGCCGGCACTAACGTGCTTTTACGTCAACCAAAAAAATATTACACGCACCCGGGAGGCCGCACCCGGGAGGCCCGCACGCGCGCGCCGTCATGCGTCACAAGTCACACAATTTTTTCACGCGTAAATACGCGTACGCGGCCGCGAGGATTCGAACCCACGACCTCTAGCCTCGCGCGTTGCTTCCTTACCATCTCACCTATACATCACATGTGATTAAGTGAGGGATGGTGCCCTTTTAAAGGAACCTGCTCGAGACACGTTAGTGCCGGTCGATAACACAACGACCGGCACTAACGTGCGCTATTAAGTGCCGGCTGGTGTTATTGACCGGCACTAAATGTGCGCGTCACGTTAGTGCCGGTCAATAACACCAGCTGGCACTAAATGACGCACGTTAGTGCCGGCTGGTGTTATTGACCGGCACTAACGTGGCTTCGCGGTCACTGTTCCTCGCTCGGGCTACGTTATTGCTGGCTCCAGGCTGACCGGCACTAAGTGCCACGCACCAATGTGAGTTTTTCTGGTGGTGATTCGAATATATCAAATCCATATGATCTGCCAATAATCAAATATAGGAACATAATTTCATACATAAAGAGGGTATGCTAGTTAGGTCTGTGTATGAAATATTATGCTACAAGCTCTAGCTATATCATCATCTTGCTTCTATAAAGAAAGCATTATAAGAGTAAGGTATTACTCAATAATTATATAGCGAGAGCGGTTCGAGCCGCCGTTCGACCTCTGCCCGCGCCTCGCAGCCCTGCTGCTGCCGGTCGGCATGAGCCCATGCCGACGCCTCGCAGCTCTGCATTCCTCACGGTGGCAGATCAACGGCGTATTCGGACGGCTCGAGGTCGCTTCCCATGCACTGGCACGAGGCCGGCGGCGGCGGCGCGAACAGCTGCAGCTGTGCATACCTACGGTTGCTCGGTGTCGCGCGGCCAAGACATGGAGGCTGAAGATGGGACATGCGGCGCCGGCGCTCGTACAAGGATCATGCGCTCGCGTCGGTCACTTGGATAAGATAATGCTTGGGAGGGGGGGGGGGGGGGGGTGGGGGGGACGATGAATGCGACAGGGATCCCCAATGGAGGACACGCCACACGGAGTTGCTGTTCTGTGTTATCAGTTAATTTTCCGACCCCCCTATAAGGTGCCCATCAACACACGTTCCCGCCCAGAAATCCAGCTGCTCTATCCCAAATTCCCTATTCATTTTCCTATCATATTTAAATTTTAAAATAATGTACAGACATACTACGTACCTAAAACTTCAGAAGCTAAAAATGAATACGAAATGTGTTCCAATTTAGTTTGGCTTTTGCAGGCCTCAAATCTCAATACACATCTTTTGCTTATCTACAGAGAACAAATTCAGAGGGCCTTGTTTCTCTCACAGAACTGTACAGCAACTGCTTTAGATGCACCTCTTCTCAACAGATTGAACCAATCATGAATCATCTATCCCCTGAATAGCCCTGCTTGCCGCTGGTATTGAGGTCCGGGCCTGGTCAAGTTACTGCCCTGCTGCAAGTCTTCCTAGCTGTGCTGTAGCGCACCTGGTCAAGTTCGCACTGGCCAACCTAGCAAGGCGTGGCAACGGCCGTGCCGCACTTTCTAGTGACATGACGAAACTTCAGCTGCTGGTATTCCAGTATTCCTCATGCCCGCCATTCCTAATCTGTGCCTTGTAAATGGTTATGAATTTGAGAAAGCTAATCATCACGTGAGAGGGGCAGCATTACAAGGTGAAGAAACGTTGAGAAGCCAGTTTTTTTCAAGCATGTATATATACATGAAATAGTTATGTATATATATATAAGTTCTCAGGCTGAACTTTAATTTATACTTAAAATCACTTGCTCGTTTCTGTCCTTTACGCTTTATAACCTTTAATTGACAGGTAGCTCTAGAGAGTACTAGTTGAATGAATTTGAGATCTGTAGAATCAATGGCCGTGGCCTTGTAATTCACAGAGGGGCCCTAAGCGTGCTTAAACTAATGCTGCACTTCGACCACTACAAGAAATATTGGCTTTTTTGACGAATTGTAAATGACGTTAAGTGGATTCGTCGTTATGGTGTTAAGTTTTATGACGTTTTATATGAGACCTTATAGCTTAGTGACCAAAATGAGGTGTTCGTCACTACGAGTAACTAAAAATCGTCACAAAGTAGTGCAATGTCAAAATTGTAACGAACTTCATTTTGTCATTAAGGTCAACAGCTAAGCGTCACAAATTTTTAAAATAAAATACATAGATAGAGATGGGTCCCACTGCTACATGGTCAAGTGGGTCCTATGATTAACTTGGGCTTTGCATTACATTTTTCTTTCCAACCCGGCCAAACGCCTGGGCTGCAAAGCCCACCCAACATTCAACCTCGACCTAGGCCCACCCAACCGTCTATCAGCCCACCGAACCTCGACCTGGGCCTCCTTCGTGCAACCCACCGAAACTCGACTCGACTTGGGCCACCTCGACTCGACCTGGGCCTCCTATACCAGGAGCAAAATAAGAAAACACAAAATGGCGACGTGCGTGCGGCTTCAGGAGTCGAACCCGCGACCGGCCGAACCAAAGTGAATTGCTCTACCACTGAACTAGCGAAGAGTTCGTGTTGGATGAGGACACTAATTTTTTATATATTAAGAAATATCCTGCTACTAAATTATTTCTTTTCCCTTTTCCCAATCTTCTTTTTGACGAACTCTTCCGTTCCGAGTCCTGGCGCATCCCGCCGCCGTGGGGGAACCGGACCGGCGCTCCGGTCACATCCCGCCGGCGCTATCCGGGCGCATCCCGCTGGCGGCGCGCCATCTTCAAGGAGGCCGAGGGAGGGAGCCCCGTCAGCGTGGTGGACCACGCCGTGCCCAGCATCGTCGCGGGGGAGCTCGCCAAGGTGCTGGACCCGCGCGCCCTGGAGCCTGCGGAGCACGAGGCCGAGGCCGTGGAGCTCGTGGCCTACACCGCCTGTGCCTGCACCGCCTGTGCCTGCTCGTCGCGGGGGAGCTCGCCAAGGTGCTGGACCCGCGCGCCCTGGAGCCCGCGGAGCATGAGGCCGAGGCCGTGGAGCTCGTGGCCTACACCGCATGTGCCTGCAGGTACAGCATCTCGGCCAATACGGATTTCCCGGTATAAGGTTAATCCAAACTCCATTCGGCTGTGCGCATCTTATGTTCAGATAGACAGGCCAAAATCTGTTTGTTGATGGTACAAAAATGCATTCAAAATTAAATCAAATATTGTAGTTATTGAGCTCATCTCAGATCCAGCTTTAAATTAGTGAAGGTAACCGGTAAACCGTACAAGATTTTGCGAAGTGTACAAGAAAACTGGTCTGAGGACCCCACGAGGATGGGTACAAGCTTTTCATCTTGGAAACAAAATTGTTATATGAAGCCAGAAGGCTTCCAAGATAACACATCTATTTCGATTTTCAAGTTTTGACTATCAATGTTCCTATCTCACTCTAACTAAGAAGTTCATGTTAGGCTAAAAAAATGATCTTTTTACAAGATAGCTAGTAGGCTATTTAGCAATAGTAAAATGAATTTGACCAGTTTGCTGATTTTGGTTTATTTTGTGCCACTGTAATAATTTTCTTATTTCATTGTTATGCAGATGGACAGAGGTTGGATCAATAGTAGGCTATTTAGTAAGGCACGTCTAGATGGGGTTATCGAATTTATGAATTTTGTTTCAGAGAGGTTTAGTGATGATGAAGAGATACCATGTCCATGTCGCCAATGTTTGAACCAAGCTTATGGGCATAAAGGACTTGTACAGGACCATCTATATCTCCATGGGATGTGCAGCACATACGATAAGTGGATACATCATGGAGAACCATCGGATGTTGGAATAAATGATAACGCAGTGAATCAGGAAATATTGCCGAAGTCAAAGTTTCTTCGAAACGTTGGTCTCGAGGCACCTGCCCCAAAGAAGAGTGCCACAACTGCTATGCATGCAAGAGTACAAGAACTCGAGGCTGAGGTTCAAGCAGAAAGGCAAGGTTCTGCAGCACTTAGGTGCCAAATTGAGTACCAGCAGAATCAATTGGAAGCTTTGACGTCGAAGTTTGAAGGAACTGAGGCAGCAAACCAGAAGCAACAGGGAGAACTTGAAACCCTCAAGAAGCAAGCTGAGGAAACAAATTCACTCCTTCGTCGTCTGCTGAGCCTCAACAAAGATTAGGTGAGATTTTCATCTGGTCATTTCTAACTGCTTGATTCATGTGCGGTTGCCCATGTCTGATTTAATGGTGTTTTCTTATATGCAAAACTGCAAAAGCATCTCCAATGCTTGAACAGGTATGCACAAGGTTTTATTAATTTTTCCACAAGGCCTGGTGACTTGGTGAGTAGGTTGTCTGAGGAAAGCTGCTTCTGAAATTTGAATGAAATTATGGTAGTTCATTTGTGGTATGTTTTTGGAGCAGGGGCATCGTGAAGTCAAGTTGGTATCGATTTTCTAGTTCTCTTGCAGTAATGTGTGGAATCTATACGTGTTGATAATTTTCTAGTGCTGATCAGACTGGGGGCAGCTGGCCTATATTGTAGCTTTCTTTCTTTCTTTCTCTACTGAACTGGCCTAGATTGCATTTGTGCTTCCAGATTATGATTGTTGTTGTGATACATGGATGACTTGGAAAACATATCAATTTATGTGCGTAATATATAACTGTTTACTTGGTGAGGTGACCTAACTGCTCACATGCCTATCTTTCAGTGAAAGGAGCAAGTACTGGAAGAGGAACTACAAGTGAGGACTGTTTGAGCTACCTGGTTCTGTTGATTCTGCTACATGGGTGTTGTTGCTGCTGTTTGAGGTGATCTAATGTTATGGGTGGAGTTGTTGCATGAGTGAAGTTGTTACATGGTTGGAGTACTGTTTGATCTGTGTTGTTTAGCCATGCGGCCTGAATCTGTTAACTTAATTATGTTGGATGTTTATTCTTAATTATGTTGGATGTTCATTCTGAATCTGTAAACTGTGTTTTGAGACAGAATTTTGTTGTTTATTTTGGAGAAAAGATACTGAATCTGTCACATGTGTTTTGCTGATTATTTTGGAGAAAAGTTACTGAATCTGTGATGAATAAATTTACTTGGGCTTGAATTCATTTCATGTGATATCTGGGCTGTGTTCAAATGGGCTGTTCGAATTTTGTTAGGCCCATTGTTCTGTTGGGTTAGGGCCATAGTGCAAAAGGTGGCTTTCAAATGAGATGAAAAAAATGTTCAAAAAATAATGGGCTTACGTTTGGGCTTAGCCCAACAGTTTTGAAAAAATAATGGGCCTATGTTTGGGCTTAGCCCATGAAGAGCATGTTCATTGATGGACTTTTTTGGGCCATTAAACATTTTGTGACGAATTAAATCGTCATAAATGTGCTGCCACGTCAGCTCCGAGTCATTGCCACATCATCCGCATATAAGGTTTTGTGACATTTTATACATGATTAAATCGTCATAAAGGTGATGCCACGTCAGCTCCAAGTCACAGCCATGTCATCCGCATACAATGTTTTGTGACAATTTGTAGATGTTTAAATCGTCGTAAGTGCACTGCCACGTCAGCTCCAAGTCATCGCCACATCATCCGCATACAAGGTTTTGTGACGTTTTATGGATGATTAATGACAAAAAAACTATCGTCATAAATTAGTGACGACACAAGAACCGTCAAAAAATTTGTGACGAAAAAATTCGTTTTCGTCACCTAATACCTTTTATTATGGGGAATAGGTGACGAATGAGTTTTCGTCAGGCGAGTGTCACAAATTGCAATATGTGACATAAATTCTACTTTCTATGACATAAATGAAACGTTATAAAAGCCCACATTCCTTGTAGTGGACGAGCCGCCGAGACTCTTGATCATTATTTGCAATCCTTTGGTCCTCCCTCTCATCTATTGATCGATAGCACAAATAACCAGACTTGCAAGTATGGATAGACTCCCGGTTGTAATAGCTCTTATCTTTTTTGTTTCTTTTTTGTTTTTTGTACTCCTCAAAGGCATTTAAGCCACCTTAATATATTATAATCAGTAGGGGCCCGCCCCTTCTGTTCCATAAAAAAAATAATGGCGGCCACTGCTGCGCTGGTGTTTCCGTGTTTGCAGAGAAGCTGATTGTGACTTTAAAACTCTCACGCTCTCATCTATTAAAAGGACTCCATGTTAGTATGTTACGTAGAGTCCATCTACCTACTCACCGGGTAACATAGGGTCTTTCCATAGTTTTAAGTTGCTGCCAAGTCCTAGAAGATACGAGAGAAGAACAGTGTGAAGAGGAGAAGAGAGAACAAGGAAGACAAGATATAAAAAGGATTACCAAGAAAGATCCTCTCAAGTTCAGGTCCATGTCAGAAAAATCTTAACGAGCAAGGTATATACGTGATTTGAAAACCCACCGATGCCATCATTCGATACAGTTATTCATCAAGTGAGAACCCACCGATGCCATCACTCGAGATAGTGGAGAAAAGGTGATTAGCATGAGATGCACCATGGTTGTCATAACAGACAGAGTCCCAAGACGAGGGAGGGAGCTCATTGGCAATAATGAACAAGAGCGGATAAAAGAGCCTCAGCATTGCATTCCTAATATATTGTGTATTTTTCTAATAAAATTAAATCATAAGTTGGCTGGTTAGCCCAATTAATAAATGGAATTAAAGTAGAACAACATCGGTTGTTGCTTCCTCGTTGATTCCATTTCTTTTTTCATAGAAAATGGTACTATATATTTGCTTTAAAATATAGTACTATATATGTTGGGCCGATATTGTTGTTTTATGGCAAAATGAGCACTCACAATTAAGGATGGATTCGGATCGAATCCGAATGGATTCTGTTGACACCCGGATTTTAGCCAATAAAATCCGATGTAGTATGAATTACGGAGTAATCGACTATTTGTACCAATGTGAAAGCCGATAGATAGCAGCGGCTGCCGATGGAGCCGCAGGCAGCCGATGGTGACGTCATGGGGTGATCGGCCGTGATGAAGTTTAGTACGTGCATGCAGGAGATAATTAAAGAAAGATTGTGGCTGATTTGGTTAATTAAGGATGCCAGCAAGACATGATAGTTAATTAAAAACATGGCTGGTACAGATATTTGCGGGAGTCACATATGGTGCTGTTTTGGTTGGTTTAATTAACGTGACCAATCAATCACTACTACACAAACTTTCATCACAACCGGTTCCAAACCCCTATCACAACCAGTTTTGGGGGGCGGATGAGATAAAGCGGCTGTGATAGTCCCCCCTATCACAACCGGTTTTCAAAAACCGGCTGTGATGACCCACATCACAACCGGTTTTCATCTACTACTACACAAACTCTCATCACAACCGGTTCCAAACCCCTATTACAACCGGTTTTGGGGGACGGATGAGATAAAGCGGCTGTGATAGTCCCCCCTATCACAACCGGTTTTCAAAAACCGGCTGTGATGACCCCATCACAACCGGTTTTCATCTAAACCCAAAATAAACCAAAATAAAATAGCAAAACATTTTATTTATTTGGGGGATGGACCCCATCAGCCACTACCCACCATCCCACGCCATCGTGGAAAAATCGCGCGCTACGCGGCCGGCGTGATTCGAACCCGCGACCTCAGCTTTCGCGCGTAACCTCCCTCTACCACTACACCACTAGAGTGTTTGTGTCTATATACCATTTTGATTCCCCTCATATTAATGTTTTCAGAGTGGTAAATTGCTTATTGAGACTCTAAATGACTTCAAATAAAAAGGTGGTGAACTAACCGGCTGTGATAGTGAGCATCACAGCCGGTTCTGGTGTCAGCTTGCCCCACCTAACTAAAAACCGGCTGTGATGCCCTATCACAGACGGTTTTCAAAAAACCGGCTGTGATAGCCCGTTTGTGATAGTGGTTTATGTAGTAGTGATGAACAGCAAACTTACATAATTCGGACACAAAGATGAATATATTTTGGACAAGTACATTTTACCTACATTGTGCAGGATGATTATGCTTTCAGCTTCCTACATGGCTTCCTGTAATACAGAGTGAACTGCACTGTCTTAAAGATTCTGTTTGCCTATAACTGATAGATACTTTTTCCTTGTTATTGATCTTTTGAGTACTCCACCTGACTCGGTTCTACAATATTTGAAGCATGTAGTCTGGAAAATTACAGCAAGTTGGCTCGACCTACAGAGGAGCAAGAACTGATTAAATCCGTATTTTGTCCAAGGTACTAAATAGCGTTCGTAGCGTTCTCAATAGCGGTCGCTATAGCGGTAGCGGTCCTCTACCGCTACCGCTGCAAGGTGGCGGACCCAAGATAGCGAGCTTGGACTTAGCACCGCTATTTCCTGCTATTATGACCGCTATTTCTCATATTTGACCGCTATTGCTAATGTTATGCCGCTATTTCATCAAATTTATAGTTAAAGTAACATATCAAATAGATCAAATGCCATAAGAGTGTTAAAATGATTGTTTAGGCGATAATGATGAATGATTGAATGACAATAATATTTATTTATACTTTTTTGTGATTTTACGTGAAATGTAATGGCTAACTAAAACTTTTATATTATTTCAAGTAAATTTATGCTAGAATTTTGACTATTTTTTGAATTATGCTATTTGAACTTAGCGCCCGGCATCCGCAATCCGTTACACCGACACTAATCCGCTACGATACCGCTAAATGCTATTTAGTACCTTGATTTTGTCTAACAACAAAACTCTGGTAAATACATAAATGGTCATGTACTTTCACCTCCACTCAGCGACTGCGATGCATGTCTCCTGTCCAGTTTTGTTAAGAGTTGGAAAGCACATTCAGAGAAACACGATAACCCTGTGTCCCTGTTTCTACAAAGACGGATTTGCTAACCTCTTGACAGACCTCACTACATGTGAACACTTTTCCGTAGGCACAAGCCCCTACAGTTGTTAACTATCCCCACACGATAAGTTGATCGAACAACATCACCTCAGCTTGATCCTCTTGCTGCCGAAAATTAGGTACCTAGAGCTCATCTACGATCACATTAGACACGTACTGATAGAGGATAATCTTTGCCGCTGCTATTCTTGATGCCTACCACGCCCAAAGTGATGATCTTGTCAAGGTGATGTGTTTGAGCCTTGAGAAGCTTCAGTTTCAACTTCAGAGAAACACTGTGAATGAATGAGAATAGCTGGGAACATGGCCGAGACTCATACATGTGTATTTTCAATTGAAGTAGACAAACTGTCAGTCTGTCACCTCAGCATATTTCTGCTGTCTCACAACAAAATTCTGTTTTCTTTCAAAGACTTCATGGCAAATCATCTCTGAACTGTGCGTGCCAGATTCAGCGTGTCATGACTCATGACACATTGACACTCACCAGAGAGAGGAACAACATAGAGGCAGAGGTACCAGAGGCCAGCAACGAGCAGCTGCCAGCTGGCCAAAAACTAGAATTGAATAAATATAAAAATAAGTGTAAATACATAAATGGTCATGGATTTTCACTTCTACTCTGCGATGCATGTTTCCTTGTCCAGTTTTGTAAGAGGTTGAAAGCACATTTAGAGAACACACGGTAATGAAAATGATGGCGTTCCTCGGGGTGTGCATACACCCCCTAAAAGGCGGCCAAAAATGCTTTGAGATTTGGACTTTTAGTGGGAGTCCACACCGGCAGCGGCACGGAGAACTCCGGCAAGACCCTAGCCCGTCATGGCGGGGTGGGTGCAGCAGGAGGGCGGCAAATTTTGGCATCGGGAGGTCTCCGACGAGGAAACAGGGAACTGTAGATTCTCGGGGTGTGCGTGCACCGCCGAGAAGAAAATCCGCGTTGAACACAGTAACTTTGTTTTTACAAAGAGGGATTTCCTAATCTCCTGACATACCTCATTACTTATGTGCACTTTTCCACAGGCACAAACCCCTACCGTTGTTGACTATCCCCACATGAATACTCCACAATCTAGAGGACAAGTTCATCGAACAGCATCACTTCACAGAGGTCCTTGGGCTGTCGCGAATTAAGTATCTAGAGCTCAGCAAGATTGAAATATGAAGGGTGTCAACAGATAATAATATTCGCGGCTGCTATTCTTGATGCCTACCATGGCTAAGGTGATAGGTTTGAACCTTGAGGAGGTTCACTTCAAGTTGAGAGAAGCATTGTGAGTGAATGATACTCCAGGGAATGAACATGACCGAGACCTATATGTATCACTACTAGAGAACGCCCTATCTGCGCCGGTTGGGAAACCCCCTTTAGCACCGGTTCTCAAACCGGTGCTAATCTTCCAGTACTAAAAGGGTACCCCATTAGCACCGGGTCAAATAGCCGAAGCTAAAGGCTCCCTTTAGCACCGGGTCTAAACACGAACCGGTGCTAAAGGGGCCGCGCCCGTAGCGTCTGCGCGAGCGCCTTTAGCACCGGTTGGTCTTACCAACCGGTGCTAAATTGCACCATTTATTTTTCTCTTTTCTAGCTAGCCAAATATATATTTGTTTGTATATTTATTTTGCCTACGTATTTGTTCTAATACGGATGTCGTCTAAACTAGTATTCGTATAAAGGCTCGTATAAGCATACAAAAGGACATATACATTACATCTTAGTGCCAAAAAAGTTAAGTTTATACTACAACATAATATCCATGCATTATTATGATATAGAACTAGGACCTATAGAGGAACGACTAGGATGAGCGGAGGAGGAACGACAAAACTTGAGTTGTCTGGATGATCCCATGAATCTTCATCATGGAATTCTCCTTTGACACTGACAATCTCGTCCCAATAAATCCCACAAGTTGTTCTGCAATTGCGTCGATCTTGTGCCGCTCTAGACTTTTTCGGAGATGCTCATCATCTACAATTTGCAAATAATTGAAAATTAAATCTGCACAATTTTCAAGATAATAATGGTGCACTTGAATTAGAAATTTGTAAATGATTATTGCGTACCATAATATCATGGTTAGTAATTGTTTTCTAAATCCAGTTGCGCATGTACTCACAAACGTAGTATCCGAATAAATTATTTCCTGGCCCTGTTGGGAACACTATTGGCCAAAACAAAGTTAAAGATAATCCGTTTAATTGATTAGTAAAGTCGTATATGTACAAATTGCATGCATTTCTGAATTAGATGTACTGAGCAACTAAACACTATTAAGAAGTAGATGAGCAAAAGAGATGGACCAAACCACGGTCCAAAGATCCAAAGCAGGCATTGGCTCTAGCAGACCTATTAGATAATTCGAATGAAACTGAAAAGAAAAAAAATTGGATTTTTGGAATGAAAGAGGAGCAAAGGGGAGAGAGAAACATCATATGTACCATTAGCCACAACCGCACAAACATGCAAGTTAATTTGCGTTCTATTTTAAGAAATTTGACTGCTGCATCTGGCATTGTTGCTGAGGTAGTGGACGAATAATTTGGCTTGGAAACTAAATATGGTTTGAAGTTAAAGCATTAGTGGATTAGCTGGCATCGTAGGTTCCTCAAAATCCTGCGTCCATACCTAACGCATGCAGACATTGAAATAAGTCTGGGAGTAGATGGAAACTAACATCGAGTAGGGTGTAGGAATATACGTACCATAAGCATCAATCTTGTGCTTTAATCACCCCACGTAGTTGATCGCACACTCCGGCAGCACCTCGCCTACTTCCTTCGGTCTATTGTCATTCCATGCTTGTTAACCTAGATATTCCCTTTTGTTGCTAATTGGAGAAAAAGGAAGCGATCTTATCATAAAGCCACGATCTATACATCAAGAAAATTATTTAACGGCAATAGTGTGTAATTTAGATTAATAGTTAGAGGTTTACTTTACATTATATTTTTGTAATGGCATAAGTGGGTACTTTATACATATAATTAGGGGGTTATTTTAGATCAATTTTCATAATGGAATAGATGGGTAATTCTACTATCTTTTCTGGAGTGTCAACCTAGGATCCTATATATGTAGCTTCACGTGGAGGCTCCTTTGTTGTTTCTCTTTTTTTAAACTGTCCACCTAAGATTCTAGGTGACTTCACGTGGAGGCCTCAAAAGGAGTCTCCAATTAGTAATTATAAGATTATGTTTCTTCGCCGGCAGATTCAGGATTAAGGTTTCTGTCAATGCCACATAAGGAATTTTTTCGAGAATTTACAATGGCATGGCACATTGACTTTTGCATACGTTACCTGATCTAAAAGAGCTCTTCTACGGTACTCATACTACCATATACTAGTGTTTTGTGAGCCATGATCTATTCAGTGTTATGGAGCACTGTAGAAGACCTCGATCTAGAATTAGCAGTCAATACTGATACATATGAACTCAACTAAATTTTAACGGGCTTTAGATTCGAACTACAATCTAAACATGTAGCATCCAGGAAATCATTGCGCAATTTTCTATACTCGAAATTCTCTCACTGCACTGTGCATGCCAAATTTACTTAATTTAGCATGTGATGACAACTCACAAGAGCGAGGAACAACAGTCCACGCAGCGGTATCTGCGTGTCCCTCCCAATGTTTGCCTTTTTTTTTTTTTGAAGATTATGATTTGAGGATGTGAGGGACAGCCGTTTCAAGTGAGACAATGTTGAGATTCGAGAAGTGACCTCTTTTCAAGCATATATATATGCCATATCTGTATATATATAAGTCCTCGGCTTGAAGCCTTGAACTTTATACTTAGAATCAGTAAACATTCAGTTTACCACATGGCTGTCTGAAAAAGAGTAAATTGCTGACCTATCTCTATGCAGTGTTGGCGAGTCTCTATTACTGATTCATTCTTGTTTTCAATCTACTCATGCAAATTTTTAGTACTGACTCCTGTATTGCTAAGATCTAAAACTTATAAAACAAAAGTATCATTCTAAAACATGTAACAAATTATTGTCAAACACTCAGTCATGATCTGGCCGCGTCCTTTTTCTGTTCCACAAGATTTCTCTTTTTTTATATATAAGTACAGTTTTACAGGGGAACCGTGTTTTTCTTAACACTGTATAAGGTTCATAGTTTCTTAGCTCAATGTCTCATTTGAAAACTCCATCACTGGTTACTTTTTTTCTTTTTGAGAATCACACAGCACAGATGTAGACGCTCACAAACACGCAACCACACTTGTCCGTACGAACAGACGCATACACCCCTATCTCTATGAGCACCTCCAAAAGACTCAGCCGGCGAATCCTCGAGATTGACGAAGTCACCAAGTACTATCACGCCTCCCTGTCGACAGGCACGTACCTACCATTGAAAGAATAGCGCCGGTTAAATCCTACAATAAATCCAGAAAAATGCGAGCACTAGTGCCAAGTCGAGGATTTGAACCCTAGCTTGGTGGGTAGCTCAGTTCGCAATATTGGTAAATTATTTCTTATATTTAGTGTTTTCTGTTCACAACACCCAAAACAGAAATTTTGGGCTGCGACATTTTACAACAGAACCATGTTTTTCTTAACACTGTATAAGGTTCACAGTTTCTTAGTTCAATGTCCCCATTTGAAAACTCCATCACTGGTTACTTAATATAGGTAAAATATCTGCTATCAATTGTAATTCTTATTGGTAACGTAGGGCCAGTGTGATAAAAAGATCTGCAACAACGATCCTAGATACCTAATATGACTACTATAGGCCTTGTCAAAGGTGATGAGTTTCACTATGTCCAATGTTGTGTCCAGGCCGGAAACAATTAGGCATGATTAAAAGTTGAGATCACAACTAGGATATCTATATATATAACCCTGGGCCCTCTACAGCAAACCTACATTATTGAATGGTCATGGAGTCAAATATATTTTTTTCAGTGCATGTGTTGGAGGTATGACCATGGGCCCACAGGGACGCATGGATTATCTCCAGAAAGAGTCGTACCAGGCCTTAAGACTACGAGTAGGGTACTGCAAGGACTCTTCTCGTTATGGAAACTAGTCGTATGATTTGTAAACCACTCGGATTGGCTTGTAAAGCACTCTACGAGTTGTAATAAGTTAGGATTCTACTCGAAACCGACCTTGTAACCCTGCCTGCCGTGTATATAAGGCTGGGCAGGGACCCCCTCCAAAGAGACGATCTCATCAATACAGACCACCATACAGGACGTAGGGTATTACGCCATCTAAACGGCCCGAACCTGTCTAAAATCCTGAGTCTTTTAGCCTTTGCGTTCTTGATCTCGGCGAAACCCGCCTGAAACTCTACTACCTCGGGATACCCCTCGGTAGGATCGACGGTAGAACACCGACATCTGGTGCGCCAGGTAGGGGTTTTCCTCGAAGATCCCGTGGAGAACGCAATGGTGACCTACATTCAAGCTGAAGCGCCTCAGGAGGGCACAACGTTCCACTTTGGCTCGTGAGTCTATGTCGCCGACGGCTCGGGTGGCTTCTACAGCTACATCGAGACACCTGCGGAGTTGAAGCAGGAGCAAGCGCCCATCGTGGAAGATCTGGCCGAACAACTCGGCGAGATCACGCTCGCGGACCTGATCCGCGGGCAAGAGTCCAAGTCAATCATGACTTCGGAACAGCAAACAACCCTCCCACCCAATTCCTGTTTGGACTCCGCAATTCGACCCACGCATATTGTGAGGCGTTACGGAGCCAGACCGAGTCCGTCATGGACTCAACGCGGGACGTCTCAGTCCGAGTCTTGGCAGAACACGCCAACTCTTTGAGCCAAACGGTCCCCGAATGTCACTCGGACTCGGACGAGAAGACACTACAAGACGATGGCGAACACGACCTCGTGATCTACGCCACGCCTGAAGGAAGATCAGTGTACCAAAGAGACAGGATCCCACGGGACGTCTATGAGTCCCGCCAGATCTTTGTACTCTTTGGGTCTGAAGTTACTGACGACCTGCCGTTCCAGTACGGCACACCGCTGCTGCCAGAAGAGGAAAGCCCACATTCCTTGCAGTGGACGAGCCGCCGAGACTCTTGATCATTATTTGCAATCCTTTGGTCCTCCCTCTCATCTATTGATCGATAGCACAAATAACCAGACTTGCAATTATGGATAGACTCCCGGTTGTAATAGCTGTTATCTTTTTTGTTTCTTTTTTTCGTCTCTTGATTTGTTTTGTACTCCTCAAAGGCATTTAAGCCACCTTAATATATTATAATCAGTAGGGGCCCGCCCCTTCTGTTCCATAAAAAAAATAATGGCGGCCACTGCTGCGCTGGTGTTTCCGTGTTTGCAGAGAAGCTGATTGTGACTTTAAAACTCTCACGCTCTCATCTATTAAAAGGACTCCATGTTAGTATGTTACGTAGAGTCCATCTACCTACTCACCGGGTAACATAGGGTCTTTCCATAGTTTTAAGTTGCTGCCAAGTCCTAGAAGATACGAGAGAAGAACAGTGTGAAGAGGAGAAGAGAGAACAAGGAAGACAAGATATAAAAAGGATTACCAAGAAAGATCCTCTCAAGTTCACGTCCATGTCAGAAAAATCTTAACGAGCAAGGTATATACGTGATTTGAAAACCCACCGATGCCATCATTCGATACAGTTATTCATCAAGTGAGAACCCACCGATGCCATCACTCGAGATAGTGGAGAAAAGGTGATTAGCATGAGATGCACCATGGTTGTCATAACAGACAGAGTCCCAAGACGAGGGAGTGAGCTCATTGGCAATAATGAACAAGAGCGGATAAAAGAGCTCAGCATTGCATTCCTAATATATTGTATATTTTTCTAATAAAATTAAATCATAAAACAAGGACTCTTAACAACGGTCAGTGCATGTATCACATCTGAACCGTACCGATAGAAGATAATCTCAGCTGCTGCTATTCTTGATATGCCTACCATGCCTAAACTGATGATCTTGTCAAGATGTTTGGTTTGAGCCTTGAGGAGCTTCAGTGTCAAGTTCTGATCGTGAAGCATTGTCAATGAATGATACTCCAGGGAACGTGACCGATACCTATATCTCTATCTTTGCAAGGATATGAAAATATATATAAGCAAATGTAAGTTGGCTGGTTAGCCAATTAATAAATGGAATTAAAGTAGAACAACATCGGTTTGTTGCTTCCTCGTTGATTCCATTTCTTTTTTCATAGAAAAGGTACTATATATTTGCTTAAAAAATAGTACTATATATGTTGGGCCGATATTGTTGTTTCTATGGCAAAATGAGCACTCACAATTAAGGATGGATTCGGATCGAATCCGAATGGATTCTGTTGACACCGGATTTTAGCCAATAAAATCCGATGTAGTATGAATTACGGAGTAATCGACTGTTTGTACCAATGTGAAAGCCGATAGACAGCAGCAGCTGCCGATGGAGCCGCAGGCAGCCGATGGTGACGTCATGGGGTGATCGGCCGTGATGAAGTTTAGTACGTGCATGCAGGAGATAATTAAAGAAAGATTGTGGCTGATTTGGTTAACTAAGGATGCCAGCAAGACATGATAGTTAATTAAAAACATGGCTGGTACAGATATTTGCGGGAGTCACATATGGTGCTGTTTTGGTTGGTTTAATTAACGTGACCAATCAATCACTACTACACAAACTCTCATCACAACCGGTTCCAAACCCCTATCACAACCAGTTTTGGGGGGCAGATGAGATAAAGCGGCTGTGATAGTCCCCCCTATCACAACCGGTTTTCAAAAATCGGCTGTGATGACCCACATCACAACCGGTTTTCATCTACTACTACACAAACTCTCATCACAACCGGTTCCAAACCCCTATCACAACCGGTTTTGGAGGACGGTGAGATAAAGCGGCTGTGATAGTCCCCCCCCCCCTATCACAACCGGTTTTCAAAAACCGGCTGTGATGACCCCATCACAACCGGTTTTCATCTAAACCCAAAATAAACCAAAATAAAATAGCAAAACATTTTATTTATTTGGGGATGGACCCCATCAGCCACTACCCACCATCCCACGTCACATATTAATGTTTTTCGAGTGTAAATTGCTTATTTGAGACTCTAAATGACTTCAAATAAAAAGGTGATGAACTACAATGTTTCGTAACTTTTCAAGATCTACAACTTTCGTTTTGGTCAAAAGTTCATCCGAGGTCGTTTACAAAATTTGAATTTTCAAATTTTAAAAATTCAAACTTAGATTCGGTTGACAAGATGACTTCAAATAAAAAAGTGGTGAACTACAATGTTTCATAACTTTTCAAGGTCTACAACTTTCATTTTAGTCAATAGTTCATCCGAGATCGTTTACAAAATTTGATTTCGCTAGCCCTCCAAAAATGTGTTAGTAAAGAACAGGTTGTGATGCTCACCATCACAATCGGTTTTCAAAAACCGGTTGTGATAGTGAGCATCACAACCGGTTTGTAAGAAAACCGGTTGTGATATGCCGGCCGACTATCTCAACCGGTTTTTGAGAAAAACCGGCTGTGATAGGGATCACACCCGGTTTTCTCAAAACCGGTTGTGATGGCCCTATCACACCCGGTTTTCTCAAAACCGGTTGTGATAGCCCGTTTGTGAAAGTGGTTTGTGTAGTAGTGAATATTTGTTTTATTTGGCAAAGGACTCTCGAAAGGACTACGTGTTACACGATTCCACCAGAGATGGGATATGTGGAGTCGTACTTGTATCTTAGGGATTAGTTTCTTTATTTTTAGCTTAGAAAGGTTTGTGTCGGTTGTGAGGTCGTCAAGTCAGAGTCCTATAGTTTGGAAACACTTGGTTGACGTTAGGAGTCATGGGAGGCGTCCAGGGTATAAATATGTGCCAGCCGCCATTGTAAACGGTTTATCACACGATCAATACAACTTGGCGCATCGCCATCCTTTACTTTTCCGTTATGTTTTTACATTAATCATTGGTGGAGCTTTGGCACTCAACGCGAGGCTACAATGTATTTGATCTATTGCCGGCGAAGAGATAAGTCCAAAGTTTTACCAAGCTATCGAGTACCTTGGATCTTCGACCTATGGCGCATCGCTTCCGTCTTGATCTACGGTATTCACAAGTTATCCCGCCTTGATTAAGATTGCATCGGCTGTATCTATCGTCTTAATATTAAATTGGCTTCGATTAGCTTTTGTCTTATTGAAATAGACGATAGATTATTTAATAGCCTGTTGCATCTTAATTTTGGTTATCGTGCTGTTGGGAATTATTGTGGATAAAACTATCACCTTGTGAAGTTTGGATTGATATCTAGCTATTAGTGTTTCTAGATTGCAACTTCCGGGCGCATCGCTGTCGTTTCACCTAGAAAGATTGGTGGTAGTACTAGTTTAATCTTTATTGGCTGATGGCTCTCGCTGCAATAAGATGAGAAACTCAAAAGTGTCACGTCGTGTCGGCCCAGCGTCCTGATTCTATTAACTGGCCGATACGACGCTATCGTACACCTCGTCAGTTGAATGGTCAAGCTGACTGGCACGCCACGCAGTACACCACGCGCGCCGAAATTTTTTGCGTTAGCGAATTTTACTACTTACATTTTATTCGAATTCGGATACCACTATTTACCATATTTTAAATCGAATTCGGATACGAATACGAATCTTATCGAATACGAATACAAAACGAATAGTTCGAATTCGGATTCGCATTCGGATGTTTAGTTGATTTTGACAGAAAATGTCTTAATGTGTGTTAATTCACTTTATGGGTTGTTTTAAGAGTAAATTATGTGTATATATCTCATGTATGTTATATATATTTGAATAATTAAATATTCAAATATAAATATAAATAATTTTCATAATATATAAAATATTTTAATAAGAAAAATAGTACATTAGTAAGTATAATATAATTTATTAATAAGAAAAATAAATTAAAATAGTTAAAATTGATATGATTGTCCATCTTAAAGTTAATTAAAATTTATTTTATATACCGTTAGTAATATTATAATCAATATAATTAGTAATTATCATGTAGATAATTTTTAAATTGATTAAATAGTTTATATCATTTATAATTAATAGTTAGTTAGGTAGAGAAGTTAGTTTATGTCGAATGTTTCAAATTTTTCTCGAATACGAATGTGAAATCGGATAGAGAAAATTGTTGGAAATCGAATTCGGGTACATCCATTTGACATCCATATTAAAATCGAATACGAATACGGATAACCATATTTACATTTTTATCGAATACGAATACGAATGTTTCGGATGTCCAGACATCCATCTCCATCCTTACTCACAATCCAGAAGATTATTATTACACGATTTCTTAACTGCAAATTCTCTTACAAATCATCTCTGAAAAGTGCGTGCCAAATTTAGCATGGCAGGAGACACATTGACACCTCATCAGAGACAGGAGGAGGAGCAACGGTCAACACAGCTGTCCGTCCGCGTGTCCCTTCTCTCACGCCAAAGAAAACAGCAACCACGCGACCACAACGTGCACCGCTGCCCGGCCGTGTCCTCGCCTCGCCGTAGCGAACCCCTATATCTTCCCATTGTCTCTTGTTCCCTTATGAGCTGTGCTTATTCCTTATTAATATGAAATCCCATTGTCTTACAAGGCATCAAATGAGAATGCATGAGTGTAAAATTGACCTGAGTTATGAACATCAATTTTTCTTATAAGCCATCGATAAAATAGAGCCCAATCTGTCAGAAGAGTTGGAGAGGCATATATAGAGCTACAAAAGCTGTATGTTTGAGCAAATAGTAATTTTCTTAACTTGTCTTAAATCTCACTGGCTGTGAACGGTTTCATATAGCTAGGCTGATCTTTGCTATGTGGATGACTATACCCGGCTGCGTGAACTCGATCCCGTCATTGAAGCAGAAGTTAATGGATGAGAATCCTTAATCCTTATCTCCCATTCTCTCAGAATTCAGCAAGTAGAGCTCAGCCAATGTACCCGAGAACATGGGTTGTATTATGTTACTGGTAACCAAGGACCAGTACGATGATCATATAGACAATGTCGTGGGTCATGCCTACTGTACACTTTAATTTGTTATAGGTCATGGGTTGTATTATGTTCAATGTCGTGCCCACGGCCGGGAACAATAGGTATGAATGAAAATTGGATTGACATGGAAATCCATATATAAGCCATGGCCATGAACAGCAAACTTACATAATTCGGACACAAAGATGAATATATTTTGGACAAGTACATTTTACCTACATTGTGCAGGATGATTATGCTTTCAGCTTCCTACATGGCTTCCTGTAATACAGAGTGAACTGCACTGTCTTAAAGATTCTGTTTGCCTATAACTGATAGATACTTTTTCCTTGTTATTGATCTTTTGAGTACTCCACCTGACTCGGTTCTACAATATTTGAAGCATGTAGTCTGGAAAATTACAGCAAGTTGGCTCGACCTACAGAGGAGCAAGAACTGATTAAATCCGTATTTTGTCCAAGGTACTAAATAGCGTTCGTAGCGTTCTCAATAGCGGTCGCTATAGCGGCAGCGGTCCTCTACCGCTACCGCTGCAAGGTGGCGGATCCAAGATAGCGAGCTTGGACTTAGCACCGCTATTTCCTGCTATTATGACCGCTATTTCTCATATTTGACCGCTATTGCTAATGTTATGCCGCTATTTCATCAAATTTATAGTTAAAGTAACATATCAAAATAGATCAAATGCCATAAGAGTGTTAAAATGATTGTTTAGGCGATAATGATGAATGATTGAATGACAAATAATATTTATTTATACTTTTTTTGTGATTTTACGTGAAATGTAATGGCTAACTAAAAACTTTTATATTATTTCAAGTAAATTTATGCTAGAATTTTGACTATTTTTTGAATTATGCTATTTGGACTTAGCGCCCGGCATCCGCAATCCGTTACACCGACACTAATCCGCTACGATACCGCTAAATGCTATTTAGTACCTTGATTTTGTCTAACAACAAAACTCTGGTAAATACATAAATGGTCATGTACTTTCACCTCCACTCAGCGACTGCGATGCATGTCTCCTGTCCGGTTTTGTTAAGAGTTGGAAAGCACATTCAGAGAAACACGATAACCCTGTGTCCCTGTTTCTACAAAGACGGATTTGCTAACCTCTTGACAGACCTCACACTACTACAGAAAAGGTTTTTAGCGTCGGGCGCTTTAGCATTTGTAGCAACGGGTCTCTCGCCCGTTGCTGCTTTTTGCCGCTACAAATCGGCAATTAGCAGCAACGGGCTAGCGCCCGTGGTTGCAAATGGCTTTGTAGCGTCGGACTACGCCATCGTCCGTGCCTATAAATTGCTTTGTGAGGTCGGTGCAGGGCATTGCCCGTTGCTACAAATGATTTTGAAAAACAAATAAAAAAAACAACATGTTGTTGTCTTTGGTCGACAGCGCACATGCAAAGCTTCCTCTGATTGGTCCAAGATAGTCACACATGGATCGCTGGCCCCACCATCATGTCGTCCTCGTCAAGGCCGCATCCAGATCTACATCAGCGCGGCGTCGCTCGCCGCCGCTCCTCTTGCCGCATGCCGTCGGGCCCAGGCTATGCCGCACTGCCCGCCAGGAGGTACCACAGGACATGGCCTGCACGCCGGTGAGCCGGAGGTGCCGCTCGCTCACAAGGCCGGCAGAGATGGAGCTCACGTCGCACTGCCGCCTCGCCGTCCGCGGCTGCGCCCTGCCGGGGATGCCCGCATCACGTCGTCGCCCTGCCCTCCCCGGCCGCGCCGAGCCGGGGGCACCCGCGTCGCGCCGCCGCCCCATCCTCCCCGGCCGCGTCACCCGCCGCTCTATGCCACCAAGCCGAGGGCGCCCGCATCGCGCCGCCGCCCCACCCTCCCCGGACGCTCGCCCGCCGCTCTGCTCCACCGAGCCGAGGGCGCCTCGCTGGAGCTGCCTCTCCAGCCCACGCCTCGCCGGCCGAGTCCACTCGCACGAGAGAGTCATAGATAGAGATGTGGCTTCTGGAGGGAGAGAAGTGATGAATGGATGAGAGTGAACCGTGAGGTAGAGGACATAGATAAGGTGCGGACTGCAGGGGATAAGTATTGGCTGTGGGGCCCGCCATGTGATGAAGTTTGATTTTTTTGGCTTGCATTTGTAGGTGCGGACTGTAGGCTCGCCCGCACCCGAAATGAAAATAGAGTCAACGGAGCTTCTGAAAATCAATTTACAGGTGCTGGTCATCCCACGAGCCGCGCCTGAAAATAGAGACCATTTTTAGGAACGGGCGATGGGATGACCCGCGCCGATCTTTTTCAGGCGCGGGTCATCCCATCGTCCGTTCCTAAAAATGGTCTCTATTTTCAGGCGCGGCTCGTGGGATGACCAGCACCTAGAAATGGATTTGTAGGCGCGGACGAGTTGCTACAGTAGCAGTGATCTATTTGTAGGCGCGGATGACTTTTTGAGCCGTTGCTAGAAAAAAAATGCAGGGCACCTACAAATCGTTTTTGTAGTAGTGTCACTACATGTGAACACTTTTCCGTAGGCACAAGCCCCTACAGTTGTTAACTATCCCCACACGATAAGTTGATCGAACAACATCACCTCAGCTTGATCCTCTTGCTGCCGAAAATTAGGTACCTAGAGCTCATCTACGATCACATTAGACACGTACTGATAGAGGATAATCTTTGCCGCTGCTATTCTTGATGCCTACCACGCCCAAAGTGATGATCTTGTCAAGGTGATGTGTTTGAGCCTTGAGAAGCTTCAGTTTCAACTTCAGAGAAACACTGTGAATGAATGAGAATAGCTGGGAACATGGCCGAGACTCATACATGTGTATTTTCAATTGAAGTAGACAAACTGTCAGTCTGTCACCTCAGCATATTTCTGCTGTCTCACAACAAAATTCTGTTTTCTTTCAAAGACTTCATGGCAAATCATCTCTGAACTGTGCGTGCCAGATTCAGCGTGTCATGACTCATGACACATTGACACTCACCAGAGAGAGGAACAACATAGAGGCAGAGGTACCAGAGGCCAGCAACGAGCAGCTGCCAGCTGGCCAAAAACTAGAATTGAATAAATATAAAAATAAGTGTAAATACATAAATGGTCATGGATTTTCACTTCTACTCTGCGATGCATGTTTCCTTGTCCAGTTTTGTAAGAGGTTGAAAGCACATTTAGAGAACACACGGTAATGAAAATGATGGCGTTCCTCGGGGTGTGCATACACCCCCTAAAAGGCGGCCAAAAATGCTTTGAGATTTGGACGCATGGATTATCTCTAGAAAGAGTCGTACCAGGCCTTAAGACTACGAGTAGGGTACTGCAAGGACTCTTCTCGTTATGGAAACTAGTCGTATGATTTGTAAACCACTCGGATTGGCTTGTAAGCACTCTACGAGTTGTAATAGATAAGATTCTACTCGAAACCGACCTTGTAACCCTGCCTGCCGTGTATATAAGGCTGGGCAGGGACCCCCTCCAAAGAGACGATCTCATCAATACAGACCACCATACAGGACGTAGGGTATTACGCCATCTAAACGGCCCGAACCTGTCTAAAATCCTGAGTCTTTTAGCCTTTGCGTTCTTGATCTCGGCGAAACCCGCCTGAAACTCTACTACCTCGGGATACCCCTCGGTAGGATCGACGGTAGAACACCGACATCTGGTGCGCCAGGTAGGGGTTTTCCTCGAAGATCCCGTGGAGAACGCAATGGTGACCTACATTCAAGCTGAAGCGCCTCAGGAGGGCACAACGTTCCACTTTGGCTCGTGGGTCTATGTCGCCGACGGCTCGGGTGGCTTCTACAGCTACATCGAGACACCTGCGGAGTTGAAGCAGGAGCAAGCGCCCATCGTGGAAGATATGGCCGAACAACTCGGCGAGATCACGCTCGCGGACCTGATCCGCGGGCAAGAGTCCAAGTCAATCATGACTTCGGAACAGCAAATAACCCTCCCACCCAATTCTCGTTTGGACTCCGCAATTCGACCCACGCATATTGTGAGGCGTTACGGAGCCAGACCGAGTCCGTCATGGACTCAACGCGGGACGTCTCAGTCCGAGTCTTGGCAGAACACGCCAACTCTTTGAGCCAAGCGGTCCCCGAATGTCACTCGGACTCGGACGAGAAGACACTACAAGACGATGGCGAACACGACCTCGTGATCTACGCCACGCCTGAAGGTAGATCAGTGTTCCAAAGAGACAGGATCCCACGGGACGTCTATGAGTCCCGCCAGATCTTTGTACTCTTTGGGTCTGAAGTTACTGACGACCTGCCGTTCCAGTACGGCACACCGCTGCTGCCAGAAGAGGAAAGCTCTACGGAACTCGTCACCCCAAGCTCCAGTGACTCTGTCAAACCCAATCGACAAGTCTTCATGGCTGGCGCAGCAGCAGCTGGCGACGTCGACAACGACCTGCGCTACGCTTTTGAGCTAGAAGGAGATATCTCTGCGAACCAAGACGCACCCGCTGGCGAATCCGCCCAAGCGGCCATGGACAGAGAAATCCGGAACAACAGGAGGGCTCAGCGCCGCCTAAACGCTCGCAATCGCGTCATGGCCGGGCGCAACCTCGCTCAAGAGTTCGCGCGGGTGGCACGCTACGACTCTCCTATGGCTAACGCCATGGAGATTGCCTACCACGTCCGAAGCCTGCCAAGAACCCCAGAGACGGCAGCTGCGCTCGAACGGATCAACGACATGGTCCGCACTCTCGACAAAGCCATCGCCGCCGCACCATCGCGCAGCGGTCGGGCAGCTCCAAGCGAAGAAGTCGAAAGCAGCGGGCGTCAACCTCCCCGCGACAGGCATCGTCCACCAAATCCAAGCCGACTGGGGGAAGCCAACCGCGCAGAAGTCGCACCCCCACACCGACCAGAGGATGATCGCCAACGAGGCGGACGTACTCACCGCAACGACGCTACCACGTCATCCCACAGGCCGGCACACAGTGTCGACCTCCGACAAACCATCAACGCCAACCGCGACGCGCGCTCCATCCTTGAATCCAAGAGGCGTGATGAAGCCCGGGGGTACAGGGAAGAAGATGATGAGTACCCATATGGCTCCTTGTAACACTGATTGAACTGTGCATGCCAAATTGAACATGTCATGACACATTGACACCTCACCCAAGCAAGGAACAACGGGCAAATCAGTTTCCCAAAATATGCTTGAATAAAAATAAATTCCCATTGTAAAGGTCAATTTTTATCCGCGAACAATATAATATTACACTAAAATATGAAGGGGGGCTATATGGTATATCGGGTGTAGAAGTGGGCCAGCACCGCCTCTATTGGCAACAAATAAGATGTTTTCAAATTCATGCCTAAGTAATGAGACAGGACCTTACTCACAATTTTGAAGCAAAAGTAATCAATAAATTTTCACAAATTAAGATTTGTTGAGCAGTGCCCCTCTCAATTATTGTTCTAGATCCGCCCCCTGCTTCTTGGGTCATAATTATTATTTTGCTAAGTTGAGCCTGCCACAATTTGCACAGAAGAAGCCTAAATGTCCAGCCGTGTCACCTCCCCCGCCAGCCAATGCCCCTGGTTCAGGTGATCAGCTCCGGCTGGCACCTCCAGCAGCTTCTACGTCCACGAATCACCACAAAGCACACACCGCACTCCTGTGCAAGTTTTGGTTCGTAGTCTTTCACTGTTTCCCCAGCTGCAGGGGACCAGATATTTTCTGATACAATATGCTGCTTTCAAGAATAGGAGCCCCTGGAGCCTTGTTCCCTCAAGACTCCAATGAAGGCAAGACAAGTTTGGCGCTGTTTCCATAAAAGAAAATGGAAGGCCTGCAATGGAGGAATTTCAGCTGTTGGTATTCCTCGTGCCTGCCATGCCTAAACTGTGCCTTGTAAATGGTTATGAAATTGAGGACGTTAATCATCACGTGGAAGGGGCAGCATTACAAGTGAAGGAAATCTTGAGAAGCCAGTTCTTTTCAATCATATACATATATATGTGCCATGTTTATTTATACAAGTCCTCTGCCTGAACTTTATATCTAAAATCACTTGCTCTTTTATTTTCTCCTTTAAGCTTCAATTGGACTGTGAGACAAGTATTGTAGTACAAGTTGAATGATTTTAAGATATTTAGAATCTATAAGCATTCAGTTTACCACATGGCAATCTGAATACATAAGTGAATTTCAGCAACTGTCACTATGCAGTGTCGGCACGTCTTGTATTGTTGCTTATCCATATTTGTTTTAATTTGCTCATGGATACTTTGCCCGCTGAGTCCTTCATAGATTGGGGAGCGACTAGGTGCCGCAGACGCGGGCCCCGCCGGTTGACGCACACCCTCTAGCGCAGACATGCACAGTTCCGGGCCCACGAAGAGATTTTAAAAAACAATTCGTATTTCATGAACCAAGTATCCAAATCAAATTTCGATTGCACCGTTACATTTTTTATGATGAGATCTACAAAACTAGACCACACTTGAATATATTTTTATTAGATTTTTTTTGAACATATTTTCACGATGATGGAACAATTCTGTCAATTGTTGGAACAAATTTACCATGAGGAGGGTGCAATTGTTCCAGCTACACGATAAAATGTTCCAGCTGCATAAAAAATATTCTAAAAAAAGGCATCCAAACATAGTTGAGTGTGGTCTAGTTTTAAAGATCTTATCGTAAGAAATGCAGTAGTGCAATCGGAATTTTGTTTAGACATTTAATTTAGACGGTACGAATTCTTTTAGTTTGCACTGTGCATGAGATCTACTCCGTATCTGTTGGGTGCGCGCTGTTGGCCGTTTCGGGGGAGGTGCATGCGCGCGGGGCCCACAACTGTGGCTGCATGCGACCATGCATCTGGTCTCCTCGAGGTGTGTGCGTTGCTGTCTTTTATACCGCACATGCGGTGTATAGCAAAACCGCATAGATTGGGTCTACAACATATATATGAAACAAGCGCATCTTACTATTGTTAATTGGACTAGTCCATCCACCCGTGCACCTGCACGGGCTAGAGGTTTTTACTATTTAATAGACCATGTACAAATATAGTTTGTTTTTAATAATATAGTTATATAACGCATTTTAGAACAGATATCAATTATATGGAAGCGATCTAAAAGTACTCCCCAAAAGTAACATCTTATAGGAGAAGAAAATATATGTGAATTCATGGGCATATCAATGGACGAACAAACTTATAGATTTGTCATGCTTTTCTAACTGGAAATGTTAATGTTGACCCACATCAGAATGCAAAGTTTGCTCGAGCATATACCAAAAGAAATATTCTTACTCAAGCTTGGTTGATCAGCATCATTGTAGAAGTAGAATCAGTCTCTTTTCGGAGAACTTCAGTAACCACTGAATCAGCGATTTGCAGCTTTGACTATGATTCGAGACCAACTATTTGTATCAATATGCACGTGTTCTGACATTTTTTCCTTGCAGAGTAATTTTGCTATAAATTACGTTTTTAGAAAAAAATGGAGTAGCAATCCACCTTATACCATGGAAACTAATAGTGTTGTAGAACAGATAGCATTGCGATAATCATATTTTTTATTAAGTTTCTAGATTGGTAATATGAACTCACTAAAACCTATTGATTATATGCTTCTATGTAGCGAAAGGGCCTCTAGCTGACTTGGTTAGATGGCCTCAGTAGCACTCCTTAGGTCCTGGGTTCGACTCTCCGTGGGAGCGAATTTCAGGCTGAGGTTAAAAAAATCCCCTCGTCTATCGCCATAACCAAAGCACAGGTCAAGGCCCCGTCCAGGTCGTATCTGTGGTTGGCTTCGGCTCTCCTACCTGGGGGTAGTTGCAGAAGCCGTCAGCCTAGTGGTTGTCTCACAAGGGCTACCGGCCCCTGTGTAAGGGTGGGGCAGAGGTTCGGGGGTTTCTCGACCTGCGTGAGAAGGTCTTCTCTCTTAGTAAAATGCCCGGGGGCTGTCTTACCCCCCACAGGTCGAGTTTATATGCTTCTATGTATGTATTCCATTTTTCTCTGTTTAATTATATGCATGGTCACTTTGTACAGAAGAAAACTGTTATAGGTAAACCGTACTCAATTACATGAACCAATCGTTCTACCCCTGTGGCCAGACCGTTGGTAAGACAGCAGTTCAGGAAATGATTTTGGCCCATGTATTTAAATGGTTACAGCTTATTAAATAATTTAGTCAGCCTCCCCTTTTCCATCACCAGTGATGATTAATATAAGTAGGAAAACATTTACTTTGTTACCTTAAAGACAGCCACGTCAACCGGCAGCACACCGGCGCCAATGGACATGGTGTTCGTCGCCTCCTTGTGGCTTATAATGTCTGGACATCCGAAACATCCATATTCGTATTCGATAAAAACGTAAATTTGGATATCCGTATTCGTATTCGATTTTAATATGGATGTCAAATGGATGTATCCGAATTCGATTTCCAACAATTTTCTCTATCCGATTCCACATTCGTATTCGAGAAAAATCCGAAACATTCGGCATTCGACATTCGTATTCGAGAAAAATCCGAAAGACATAAATTAACTTCTCTTTTAACTAACTATTAATTATAAATGATATAAACTGTTTAATCAATTTAAAAATTATCTACATGATAATTACTAATTATATTGATTATAATATTACTAATGGTATATATAATAAATTTTAATTAACTTTAAGATGGACAGTCATATCAATTTTAACTGCTTTAATTTATTTATCTAATTAATAAATTATATTTACTTACTAATTTACTATTTTCTTATTAAAATATTTTTATATATTATGAAAAATATTTATATTTATATTTGTATATTTAATTATTCAAATATATATAACATACCTGAGATATATACACATAATTCACTCTTAAAACAATTCATAAAGTGAATTAATACACACTAAGACATTTTCGGTCAAAATCATCTAAACATGCGAATGCGAATCCGAATTCGAACTATTCGTTTTGTATTCGTATTCGATAAGATTCGTATTCGTATCCGAATTCAAATTAAAATGTGGTAAATAGTGGTATCCGAATTCGAATCCATTCGTATTCGATCCGAATCCATCCTTACTTATACCCTCCCTAACGCTTGAGCTTTTAGGCAACCAGGGATTGCCAAGCGGAACGCCGAGGAGAGGATCGGAGGCGTCGGGGCTGGAACAGCGGCATGCTAGGTTTTCTCGAAAGATTATAGATGGGTTTGGGGAAACAAACCGAGTAGGAAATCTGTGTGATGTTTTTAGTTTGGCAGAAAGATCACGCTAGCTATAGATACAGGAGGGGAGACATTGGCCAACAGATCCATCTTGTAATCAATGGCTAGATATTTTTTCCTTCTAAAATTTCTCTCTTTTTGTATAGTGTTCACAGATATATTGCTTCATATGGAGGCTTCGATCTTGTTTTTTTCCTTTGGTGGCAGAACGGGTAACTTAGATATAAATATATGGGGCTATTTTAAGTTAATTATCATAATGGCATAGGTGAGTAATTTTACTCCATTTTTCTAATGTGTCCATCTAGAATCCTAGGTGGCTTCACGTGGAGGCTCCTTTCAGTTTTCTCTTTCTCTAAAGTGTCCACCTAGAATTCTAGGCGACTTCACGTGAAGGCTTCAAAAGGAGCCTTTAATTAGTAATAGTAAGATACAATCCCATGGGATTGTCTTACAAGGCATCAAATGAGCATGCATGAGTGTAAAATTGACATGAGTTATGAACATCAATTTTTCTTATAAGCCATCAATAAAGTATAGCCCAATCTGTCAGAAGAGTTGGAGAGAAATATATAGAGCTACAAAAGCTGTATATGTTTGGGCAAACAACGATTTGCTTAACTTGTATTAAATCTCACTGTCTGTGAACGCTGTCATATAGCTAGGCTGATCTTTGGTATGTGGATGACTATACCCGGCTGCGTGAACTCCCGTCATCGAAGCAGAAGTTAACGGATGAGAATCCTTCATCCTTATCACCCATTCTCTCAGAATTCAGCATGTAGAGCTCAGCCAATGTACCCGAGAATTAGTCATTGTTACTGGTAACCAAGGACCAGTGCGATGATCATATCTGCTACAACAATTCTTGATACCTACCATGGCTACTGTACACTTTAATTTGTTAGAGGTGATGGGTTGTATTATGTTCAATGTCGTGTCCAGGGCCGGGAACAATAGGTATGAATGAAAATTGGATTGACATGGAAATCCATATATAAGCCATGGCCATGAACAGCAAACTTACATAATTCATTGGACACAAAGATGAATATATTTTGGACAAGTACATTTTACCTACATTGTGGAGGATATGATTATGCTTTCAGTTTTTTACATGGCACTACTGCAGAAACCATTAACCTCATCGGCCCATCCGCGCCGGCCCAAAACGCCCCGCTCCGTTTAAATCAATGGAAGCGGCTGGAACGGCGCCGGCTTGAATAATGTCCTCAAATGTGCCGGTACAACTAATGGGTCGGCTCGTTTAATTAAACGAGCCGGCTTAAACAAAAGCCGGTTAAAATGAGAACACATTCTAACCGGTGTAGAATATGACGGGTAGAATATTCGTTTTGTAAGCGGTGCGAAATTTAACCGATTAATTGTTTTTTCATTGGGAATTTGAACCGCTCGTCTAGGTAATTGAAGCACCCGCAATTTGAGAAAGCATGGGAGTTAAGCGTGCATTGAAACCACGACGGCTGGCCCCTTCAGATTGCCTGCGTTTTTCCACTCTCCATTGTGTATATATAGTCCCTCCTCGATTGATATGGCCTGCATTGATCCCTCTCCCATGGCCCTTTACTTTTTGCTCTCCAAACATCAGAGAAGAAGTAGAGCGCAAAGATCCATTTGAGAGTACGTAGGCGAGTAGCAGCGGGCGGCGATGATCTCCGAGTAGGTGCCCACTTATTGTATTCTAAATTGTTTCTGTCCTGATGCGCATCATCTGAACCAAATTAACTACTATGTCAGTCTTTCCTTTATGTTCTGTTGGCTCCATATATGTGTTTGAGAGTACAAAGATTGCTCAATTTGCGTCCCGCCATATAGTTTGATTGCTATTGCAGAATTTTCACTTCAATTCTAGAGTGGAAGGAAGTTGATCAACTGGACTCTGTGCGTAAAGTCCAATTGATCGACTTACTTTCTAGTCTGGAATTGAAGGTACTTATATATGAAAATTCTGTGATACCTGTCAAAATTGATGCAATTTTTCTAGTATATATATGGAGCCAACAGAAAATATAAGGAGAGCCTGACATAATAGTTTTTTATTCACATGATGATGCAGATGTAAACAATTCAGAATACATAAAGTTTGGCACCTAGGGAAATGGTTCGTTCTAAGCAGCTCATAACCGACCGCTTAGAATAAGCGCACCAGACACGTGTCATCGATCCGGTTCATCTTGATGGAGAAGTTGGTACTGTGCGTAGTCCTATTTAGTTATTGGTACTCTGTTTTCTTCGTTCCATAAGTTCTCCTTTGTTTTGTCCATTTGTTTTTGCAAGCAGGAACCCAAGAGGTTGGGCATGGAGGCGCCGGCAGGCATGGAGGGGCGAAGCTACCGCTGCGAGCTTATCATCCAAAGGGTGCTTCAACAGCTTCAGGTGATCCCCAGATATCATAACCACCTCATCATTGCCTTTGTTGGGCCTCGACTGGGACCACGTCGTCGCCAACGACACCCCCGCCGGAACCCATTCATCACCATCAGCTTCGTCGTCAAGCATGTACTCGGGCATTAACGCTCCAGGATAACAATGGAGAACGACCGCTTCGACCACACCTTTTTCGTGCGGTTTCCTGAAGCAAGGGATGTGGAGATGTTCCATGCCCATAGCTGGAAATGGAGAGGGGCAGACGGTGAGCTTCTACCGCGTCCCCGAGATCCATATGTAGACAGATTGGCTTGGGGACATACATGCCTCGCCTGTATTGCTGCCACGTAGCACATGTTTTTTAGGATATAGATCTGTAGTGTTTTGTGCTATAAACAACGTATTTGTTTAATCATTTGCATGTTTATATGTACTTATGCTTGGTGTTTTTTTTTTGTGCACTCATTCTAAGCGATCAACAACAGACTGCTTAGAATGATTCTGAATCTATATATGAGGCGGCATCACTAATCCTAACCCTATCCCCATTCCACCAGTCGCCGCCGCGCGCCCACCACCAAACACATCTAGATCTAGATCTCCTCCCATCTCCTCCACATCTTCCTCTTCCCTCCTCACATCCACCATGATGACACCCCGTCCATTTGAGGTCCTGAGCCATGCCAGTCCACAAGACCAAGAAGCCCTCATCGCATACTATGCTTATCAGACTGCACAGATGTCCTTTTGCCACGACTTGCTTCATGCCTTGGCCGTGGCCAAGGTGAGGAATGCCATCGTGCGTACAGAGGCTCGGGCTTCGTACAAGGCAGTTTTGGCCATGATTGATTCTGTGCCGACCGACTGTTGAAAGGAGCTGCTGGTAAGATCCATTACCAGGGCAATCAACATCGAGCGGGAAGAGGTGAGAGTAGAGTCCCTCCAGAAGTTTTCCAGTTTCTTCGCCATGGCGGCTGCCTACAGTCGACAGATCGAAACACTTGCGCTCTCCAAGATGTGGCAGGATATGACGCGCCTTCGTCGTTTTGCCCTCTTCGACCATGACATTCGTCCCCATGGTGGGCACGATGGAGGTTCTACAGGTGCGATGGTGGCGATGTAAGCGCCGCCACCCATCAGATCCGGTGAAGTAAGCGCTGCCACCCATCAGATCTGGTGAAGTAAGCATTGGCGTTATGAACGAATTGCCATTTATTCTGTAGTTGTGATGTTTAACCTCATGTGATTAACTTGTAGCTACTATATTGCCATGTTATTATTACTTGTGATATTTAAGGTATTCAATCAATCTTTGTATGATGAACTTATACCGAATGACGAATTGAGTATGATGTTATTGTTATGAACGTCTAGCACGTACACGTGCACATACCATAGTATGTGCAAATGATGTTCGTGCAATTCGTTCATAACAATGCCGCATTACTCTCCAGGATCCGATTGTGAATTATGTATTTTAGCTGCCCTGACAGCATTCTAACCTGCGCTTACGAACCCGGTGATTTTAGGGAAATTAAACTCAACGGTGCGTATTGAACCGATTCATATACCGGAACCAAACGAATCGGCGAAGGAAAACCTGCTTCGAGTATCATACAATTCTAAGCGGTGCGAACAATGCTGACACATTTAAGTAGTCATTGGAAGCGGTTAAATAACTGCTTAAGATGACCACCTTTTTGGCATCGGCAAAAAAGAAGCGGCGTCAGCGCCGGCGCGGATGAGGTTTTCACGCCGCTTAGATTAACGATTTCTGCGGTAACGTGGCTTCCTGTAATACGGAGTGAACTGTGCTGTCTTAAAGATTCTGCTTGCCTATAACTGATTGACACTTTTTCCTTGTTATTGATCTTTTGAGCAAAGCCACCGTCTCCTTTAATAGATTAACGAAGGCGGTTTTTGTAACAGAACCGTCTCCGTTAATGCTCATCATTTTCGGAGGCAGAGACGATCCATTAACGGAGGCGGTGCAAATAACCGTCTGTGAAAAACAATCTCGGACCCGAAATTTTCCTTCAATCCCGTTGAAACCCATGCCTCATGTCCGCCCATACCCCCTCCCTCGCATGCGTCCGTCCTCTCCTCGCACGCGTCCGTCCTCTCCTCTCCGAGAAAAAATCGCCTCTCTCTCTCTCGCTTCTCCTCCTCTCCACTCCGAGATCCGGCGGCGGCCCCGGCCCCGGCCACGCTTCCACTCCCTCCTCTTTGAGACCGTGCTGCGATGGGGCTGCCCGCTCTGCCCTCTTCCGTTCCCCCACGGGCGTCTTCCCCTCCGCAGCTAGGGTTTCGCCCGCTGGTGGCGGAGGAATCCGAGCCAGATCCGTCTTCCAGCGGGTGTGTCGCCTGCCCAACACCATCCGTCGGCGCTTCCTCTCCCCCACCCTCCCTCTCCGAGATCCGACGGCGGCGGCGCAGGTGTGGCAGGCGGCGATGACGGAGCACGTGCGGCTCGCGCTGTGGGAGATGGAGGCAAAGCAGAAGGCGCAGATCCATGTCATCTTTGCCTTATTCGCAAGGAGCTCGAGCTCTACTGCATCTTCAAGGAGCTATAGCACGCGCTCGACAAGGCTGGTAACTGCAATGCCTCCTGCCCTCTTCTGCGATCGATTAGTAGCGATTCCATTTCTGGTCTGGTATGGCAGTGTGGTGGATCTATTCCTATGCATGTTGCTATTGCTAGAACTTTTTGCATCACTAAAGCACTGACTGTAGGATAATTTATTGTGATTGTCCCCTTCTAAACCTTCTAGGCTTATGGTATGTTACTACTGCTAGAATGTCCTTTTTTTGGAGTTCCATGGTCCATGAGCCCTTGTCTGTATAATGCATTGCATATGAAGATGACAAGGTCCTGCGTGATTTCATCTGTGTGATTCTGATTTTGGGGATTTTTGGGCCTGTGTGATGGCTATAGGTCTCTTGCGATCTGAACTTATTCATTATTCACTGTTGAGTTCACACTTGCAAAAGCCATAGAATAGCAATATCTTCACTCTGATAGAAGAATAATAGTTAAGCATAGGTAATACATGTGGTCCTTCATTTATTTTTCATCTACTAGGGAGAGTAGGATGTAGTGCTAAAGAAAACTAGCTGACATTTTTTCCATTCTTTTTCTCTCCAAGTCATGCCTGAGTCAGTAGAGCATTTGAGTCCACATAATTTCAGTTAGCACTGGCCACCTTTTTCAATGGCATGTGCTGGTATTGTAATATGCATTTGAATTCGGCACAACATTATAAAAAGGAAAACTGATGTCAGTATATTACGAGCTAATAAGGTTTCTGTTGTTGCAATGCTAAGGTACCTATCTGTGGAGAGAAATAAGAGGCAAACTTGTGTCAAGCTCTTTGCACAGAATTCAAATTCTACCAAGAAAGGTGCATCACCTCTAATAGCTTCCTTTGTCACCGAACTGCTCATATCCCTTTCACCTAATCAGGCCATACACCCAGGTAAGTTTGTTCTACTATTTCGTTCAACGAAAAAAAGTCTTCTACTAAATGAGTCTTTCTGACTACTATCTATATGTAACTGTGATGAACATTATCTTGAAACTAATAAATTTCTTTGGAGAAAATATATGGCAATAATGCGACCGTGTCATTTGCATGTTACAGGTTCCTAGACATAGATCCTATTTCAGTGTTGCTATATATGTGTGTTAATGCATATTGATTTTGCTAATTATACACTTTGTAATTGAGCAGCATATTTAAGTTGTGTAGTATACATTTCCTGAGTTTACTTGCAAATGGTATGTCTTCAGGGGAGTGCAACTACATGGGCTGCATCAGCTGCAGAAACCGTTGCTCCAAAGCTGATATCAATAACAGGTTAGCTCTTGGCTGCCCTTCTTTCTAATCCTAAAAAATCATTGCTGCATAGTTTTTAGATGAATGATCGTTGACCAATTATTGCTAGATCAAGGTCAACTAAGTATTTGAGTGATAAGAGTGTAGTAGTCATTTTACTAGATGTCATTTTATTTCTGTGGATAAGAGTGTAGTAGTCAGTAGATAGGTGCAGTACAAATATGTACAACGAGTAGATTAAACTGCATTGTACTGTACCCTCAAATTGCCACTTATTTCAATATCCCAATTTGTTGACTTTGTACTGAGTTAAACGATAAACAATGTTGTGCCTACACTAATATGCTAGGATAAATTTCAGTATTTTTCTGATTAAATGCCAAATACGTGTTTCTCTGATTACAAACTGCTGTTAGTCTGTTACTTAACTTTTTTATGTATCTCTGCAGCCTTAACTTTTCCTGTGGCAATATATGGTTCAACGTGTCCAGCCTTTTTATTCTGGTATGTGTGATATCTGCTAGTTCCTTTGCTCCTAGTGCCCTGTCTTATCTACATACCTGAATATACTGAAAGTTTTGTGTCCAAGTTATTTCTAATTAAATGGTGGTTACTTGATCAGTTAAGAACCATGATATGTGATGTTCATAATTGTTAAACATGAAACTCCAGTGTAGAATTGTAGAAGGTCTTAGTTTGAATACACCTAAGAGGCTGTTGAACCGTTCTTTTTTTGTTTGCTCCATTGTGGCCAATCTGAATATCACAATCCAAAACCAAGGATGTAAACCTTCATAATTTAGTATGTTTCTAGTCAAGCTCTTGCATGTTTGAGTGTTGATATATGACATGTGACATGTCTAAGCTTTATGCTCAATTTGTTTTCAGCTTGTGCTGCTGGAAGACTGCCATCACCTGTTGTGAGTGGGAACTGAGTGATCAATTTGATTTCTGGAATGACATTTGTGCACTGTAAACTATAGCTATGTTAGGTAGGATATAGTGTTACTGTGTTGTTAAGTAAAAGGACTTGTACTATGTGTTTATCCGACATGAATGTCTGCAATGTGTGTGGCCTGACAAAATTCAGATTCAAATGACAAAATTTAGATTCAAATTCAAAATCTATTTTTTTATCTATAAAATCATTAACAGAGGCGGTTTTTGTAACACAACCGTCTCTGTTAATGCCTATTAACAGAGACGGTTTTTGTAGCAAAACTGTCTCTGTTAATAGGCATTAACTGAGACGGTTTTCCAACCGTCGGTTGCGAAAACCGTCTCCGTTAATGAAAAAAAACTGCCTCCGTTAATGTTTTTTAGTACTGGTACTGACAGAGGATAATCTTTGCCGCTGCTATTCTTGATACCTACCACGCCGAAAGTGATGATCTTGTCAAGGTGACGTGTTTGAGCCTTGAGGAGCTTCAGTTTCAACTTCAGAGAAACACTTTGAATGAATGAGAATTGCTGGGAACATGGCGGAGACTTATACCTGTGTATTTTCAATTGAAGTAGACAAACTGCCAGTCTGTCACCTCAGCATATTTCTGCTGTCTCACAACAAAATTCTGTTTTCTTTCAAAGACTTCATCGCAAATCATCTCTGAACTGTGCGTGCCAGATTCAGCATGTCATGACTCATGACACATTGACACCGCACCAGAGAGAGGAACAACATAGAGGCAGAGGAACCAGAGGCCAGCAACGAGCAGCTGCCAGCTGGCCAAAAACTAGAATTGAATAAATATAAAAATAAGTGTAAATACATAAATGGTCATGGATTTTCACTTCTACTCTGCGATGCATGTTTCCTTGTCCAGTTTTGTAAGAGGTTGAAAGCACATTTAGAGAACACACGGTAATGAAAATGATGGCGTTCCTCGGGGTGTGCATACACCCCCTAAAAGGCGGCCGAAAATGCTTTGAGATTTGGACTTTTAGTGGGAGTCCACACCGGCAGCGGCATGGAGAACTCCGGCAAGACCCTAGCCCGTCATGGCGGGGTGGGGGCCCATGGGTGCGGCAGGAGGGCGGCGAATTTTGGCATCGGGAGGTCTCCGACAAGGAAACAGGGAACTGTACATTCTCGGGGTGTACATACACCGCTGAGGAGAAAATCCGCGTTGAACACAGTAACTTTGTTTTTACAAAGAGGGATTTCCTAATATCCTGGCATACCTCATTACTTATGCGCACTTTTCCATAGGCACAAACCCCTACCGTTGTTGACTATCCCCACATGAATACTCCACAATCTAGAGGACAAGTTCATCGAACACCATCACTTCACAGAGGTCCTTCGGCTGCCGCGAATTAAGTATCTAAGCTCAGCAAGATTCAAATCTGAAGGGTGTCAACAGATAATAATATTCGCGGCTGCTATTCTTGATGCCTACCATGGCTAAGGTGATGGGTTTGAACCTTGAGGAGCTTCAGTGTCAAGTTGAGAGAAGCATTGTGAGTGAATGATACTCCAGGGAATGAACATGATCGAGACCTATGTGTATCACTACTAGAGAATGCCCTATCTGCACCGGTTGGGAAACCCCCTTTAGCACCGGTTTCCAAACCGGTGCTAATCTTCCGGTGCTAAAAGGGTACCCCATTAGCACCGGGTCAAATAGCCGAAGCTAAAGGCCCCATTTAGCACCGGGTCTAAACACCAACCGGTGCTAAAGGAGCCGCGCCCGTAGCGTCTGCGCGAGCAGCTTTAGCACCGGTTGGTCTTACCAACTGGTGCTAAATTGCACCATTTGTTTTTCTCTTTTCTAGCTAGCCAAATATATATTTGTTTGTATATTTATTTTGCCTACGTATTTGTTCTAATACGGATGTCGTACTACACTAGTATTCGTATAAAGGCTCGTATAAGCATACAAAAGGACATATACATTACATCTTAGTGTCAAAAGAGTTACATCTTAGTGCCAAAAAAGTTAAGTTAACTTAATATCCATGCATTATTACGATCTAGAACTAGGACCTACAGAGGAACGACTAGGATGAGCGGAGGAAGAACGACAACTTGAGTTGTCCGGATGATCCCATGAATCTTCATAATGGAATTCTCCTTTGACACTGACGATCTCGTCCCAATAAATCCCACGAGTTGTTCTGCAATTGCGTCGATCTTGTGCCGCTCTAGACTTTTTTCGGAGATGCTCATCATCTACAATTTGCAAACAATTGAAAATTAAATCAACACAATTTTCAAGATAATAATGGTGCACTTGAATTAGAAATTTGTAAATAATTATAGTGTACCATAATATCATGGTTAGTAATTGTTTCCTGAATCCAGCTGTGCATGTACTCGCAAACGTAGTATTCGAATAAATTATTTCCTGACCCTGTTGGGAACACTATTGGCCAAAACAAAGTTAAAGATAATTTGTTTAATTGATTAGTAAAGTCATATATGTACAAATTGCATGCATACCGGGAATTCAGTATGCCATATGAGTTTTTGATATACAAAACGGAGTGCTTCTCACGAATTTCATCCCACATCCTGCGATTACATAATCATGTTGTTAGTCTCAAATTTGAGTTCAAATGAGTCAATAATGTTAGTCTAAAGGCAATTTGAATTGGTGAAAAGTATATATACGACATTGTAAACATGTCAATGACTTACTGGTACTCTTCTTTTGGTTTTCTCAACGAATCAAAGACGTTTACCACATCTCTATTAGGATTCAGTACTATGAGGACCCAGTGGTAACTACATGCATATATATAAGTGTCATAGTATAATGAGATAATATTGAGAAATTAAGAAAATAAAATGGAGTACATAGAGTTGGCACTCACGCGCAGTGGTATGGCAATAGTATGGAGTCCATATAATTTTGTTTATGCACAAACTTGAATAAGTTCTGATATGTCCTCTCTGGATCTGATAGAATCTCGTCTCTATTTATCTTTGACAGGTCCATGAAACCAACGTCAAAAATAAGCTCCCTCCGACATCTTTGAATCTGCATTCTGCATGAAAAGCAATAAACGAGCCGCCAGTCATAGATTTTTTTACATGACAAGAAAGAAACTATTAGAACCAAATACGTGTCCAAGGCGTCTTGTCGGTACACTACATAGATATATTTGAACTCCAACCAAACCGTCAGTATTCCATTGAAAAAATATTCCTCCTTTACGCAAACCCTGAACATCTTTCGCCCTTTTGACGCTTGAACCATGTACCATCCATGGAATAAATACATCTTTGTTTGTAGTTTTTTCACTTCATCTGGCTCGACGAAAGACTTGCCAAGCTCGCGCCATTGGGGAAGCTAGAGAGAGAGAGAGAGAGAGAGATTAGGCTCTAGAGAGGAGAAGGAAGTGAGAGCGAAGGACGAGGGAAGAAGGGAAAAAAGGATAACGGAGAACGTCGCTCGCGCTTATGGCTGTTCGCTTGGCGGCCAGATTCTTTTGGCCTTGTGAGATTAGTACCGGGTGGACGCTTCACCCAGTACTAATATGTTACCTTTGTATCAGTGAAGTCTCTACCCGGTATTAAATGTTTTGGACGCCATTTAGTACAGGTTCAAACTACCAGGCGGTACTATACATGGTTATATCCTCAACGTTGGTGGCACTCTTTTAGTACCAGTTGGTGGTTTCAGTCGGTAAACATCGAAGATTACTGTGCTTATGAGCCGGTGCGAAAGTAGCGCATTAGTACCGGCTCAGAAACAACCGGCACTAACTGCCATCGACGGAATGTTGCATTTTCTAGTAGTGTGCGTTCATTTTCCCACATGGCTCCCTGCAACACTTCGTGAATGGCACTGTCTTAAAGATTCCGCTGGCGTTATAACTGGTTGATTTTTTTAAGACATGTACAATAATTTATTAATTTTTATACTGTTTATGCCAACTCGGTTCCACAAATCTGTAGCATGTAGTTTGGAAAATTGCAGCAAGTTAGCTCGAGCTGCGTAATAAGCAGGTGGAGCTGGACTCTGGTTGCGGAGGAGAGCTGTCGCTTGCCGGGTCTCCCGTGCAAGAGCGACATGGCAGTCAGTATCGTCTACTCATGCTGCTAGCTATAACTACTTTTCCAAAAGAAGAAAGCCTGAGAATCTGTCCAAGAGTTTTTCAATGTAGGCAACTCACATGTGCGCTAGCCCCACTAGACCTGACGCCACCATATCATGGCTATGATATGACGTCGAAGCAGAGTACAGCTGCAAGCTAACCGGGTCGAGGAATTAGGAATCCGGCACATGATCGACGAAGTGTGCTTATAGCATTGACAGACTTGATTTTGTCTAGCTTCAGGGTCAGCACGCTCGTGGGGAGACATATGAGCGTTGCCACGGTGGATCGTCTCTCAGGCATGATACTGAACTGCTAGGCAAACCAGCTCTGGGTTATCGCCTCAGCACTTAGATCAGCCAGACCCAGCCTTAGCTGCAAAGAATTCAGTATCTAGAGCTTAGCTTGGACCACATCAAACACATACTGATAGGGGATAATCTTTGCCGCTGCTATTCTTGATGCCTACCATGCCTAAAGTGATGATTTTGTCAAGGTGATGTGTTTGAGCGTTGATCAGAGAAACACTGTGAGAGTGTGAGTGAATGGTAATTGGGAACATGGAGGAGACATATACCGGTATTTTCAAAGATATCTATATATAAGCCGTTGGCCTTAAACAGCATATTTAGGTAACATAAATATGCTTGGCTGTTTCTGCTTTAGTTCCATTCATTTTTCCATAGAAAAAGCACTGTATGTTGGGCAAGTAATGTATCCCTACAGAGTGCAGTGTGAGTTTATTTAACATGGCAATTCACTCCTTCGCAGAGAGACGTTTTGGGCCGAGACAAATCGTTATTTCAGTTTGTACATTGACTGGGTACTGAATTTACAATGGCATGGCACATTGACTTCTGCAGACGTTACCTCATCCGAAAGAGCTCTTCTATGGTTCTCCATATTAACATATACTAGTATTCTGATGAGCCATGTTCTATGGTGGTATGGAGCACTGTAGAAGACCCTGATCCAAAATTAAGAGTCAATACTTGATACATATGATCTCAACCAAATTTGAAAGGGCTTTAGATTCAAACTACAATCTAAACATGAAGCATCCAGAAAATCATTGTGCAATTTCTTTACACAAAATTGTCACATAAATCATCTCCCCACTGTGCATGCAAACTTTACTTAACTTAGCATGTCATGAGCATGACACCTCACCAGAGAGAGGAACAATGGTCCACGCAGCTGTATCCGTCTGTCCCTCCTCTCCCGCCAAAGAAAACAGAAACCACGAGACCCTCCACGACCTGCGCGCCGCCGCCCGGTCGTGTCCTCCCCTCGCCGGAGCAAGGCCTTACAAGTCAAATTTGCTCGACTAGTTTAATAAGTTGTAAACGTTTTAATTATTAAAGCAAGTAGAAGGTGATTTCATAATCCAGTTGTCCATATCGACCAATCCAACCGAATTTAAAAGAATTTGCAACATACTATGAGTTGTGCTTATTCCTTATGAAAACAATCTCGTTGTTGCCTTACAAGGCATCAAATGAGCATGCATCGGTGTAAATTTGACATGCGTTATGAACATCAATCTTTCTGATGATGAACCATCAATAAAATATAGCCCAAACTGTCAGAAGAATTCGATGAGCATATAGAGAGAGAGCGCTATGAAAGCTTTGTGTTTGGACAAACAGAGATTTGCTAAACTTCTACTAACCCTCACTGGCTGTGAACGCTTTCATGTAGGCAGATCCTTGCGACGTGGCTGACTATCCCCGGCTGTAAACTCCAATCACTGAATCAGATGTTAATAGATGAGAATCCCGACGAAGGGCCAGTACGTTGTGTTAAACGGCACAACGTGCTCGTCCGCAACGGCCGGCGCGCATGCTCGCGACCACGTCCGCCCGGTGGACTCGCTCGCCACGCTCGTTCGCCACGCCGTCCGCGTCGCGCGCACCTCACGCACGCCCGCGTTCCGTGCCCGTCTCTCGCTTGGTTGTTAGCATGTAGAGCTCTTGTACGAGTATATATGTAATCCCTGTACCGATGAATAGAAGTGGTGGTTGGATCAAACTCTTCTCTCGCCATCTTCTCCTTCTACATGGTATCAGTGACCGAGTTCTCTTCCTCCCTCGATAACCCGTTCGCATCTCCTTCCGCTGCCTCCCCACCCATGGCCTCCCCTGACCACTCCTCCTCCGACGACGACGACGAGGTGGTGCTGCCCCCTGCGCCCTCCTCCGTTGTTCAGACCGTCAACATCCGCTCGCACGTCCCGATCATCCTCGACATGGAGGACTCCAACTATAGCCAGTGGCGGTGCTTCTTCGACACCGTCCTTGGCAAGTTCGGGCTCACCGCGCATGTGACCTCCCCGGCGCTCATGGAGCAGCGCGATGCGGAGTGGACGATGATCGACCACAGCGTCGTCAACTGGATCTACACCACCATCTCCAAGTCTGTCTTCGACCTCGTCTACCAGCCGCGCACCACAGCGTTCTCCGTCTGGTCCGACATCGAGGGCGTCTTTCGCGACAACGAACTTCACCACGCCGTCTACGACGAGGCGGAGTTCCGCAGTCTGCAGCAGGGCGACCTGTCGATGCGGGAGTACACCCGCCAGCTCAAGAAACTCGCCGACAAGCTCCGCGACGTCAGCCATCCCGTCTCCGAGCCGAGCCAGGTGCTCAATCTGCTGCGCGGCCTCAACCCGAAGTATCGGTACGTGAAACCGGTGATCACCTCCAAGTCTCCTCCCCACACATTCCGGTCCGCGTGTTCGTACCTTCTTCTCGAGGAGCTGAACGCCGATCACGAAGCCAGGATGGACACTGGTCTCGCCCTCTACGCCGGCCACAACTCCGGCTCCTCCGGTTCTGGTGATTCCGGATCTGGTGGTTCGCGCAACAAGCCCCGCAACAAGAAGCGCGGGAAAGGCAGCGGCGGCGCAGCTGGCGCCTCCGGTTCCGGCGGCTCCGGCGCTCCCTCCTCAGGCTCTGGCGCTGCACCCGCCGGCCTGCCTTGGGCTGCGAACTACCATCCGTGGACCGGGTTGGTTCAGGCCTGGCCTGCTCCTTTCCGGGCCCCCGGCGCTGGGGTTTTGGGACCGCGTCCGCCGGTCCAGCCGCAGCAGGCCATGACGGCTCATCACCAGATGGCGCTGCCCGGCCCCTCTTCTACCTTCGACACCACCGCCCTGATGGCCGCACTCCAGAACGTCGGCACCGGTGCTCCGCCGAGCTCCACCAACTGGCTTCTGGACACCGGCGCTTCCACCCACATGTCCAACAATCCTGGTATTCTTGCTTCTCCCACTCCTTCTTCTTTCCCCTCCTACATCACAGTTGGAAACGGCGCCCGGTTGCCTGTCTCACATTCAGCCGGCGCCTCCATTCCTACACACTCCTCACCTCTTCTTCTGAACAATGTCTTGGTCTCTCCTTCACTTGTTCACAACTTGATTTCCGTCCGTAAACTTACCCGTGATAACAATGTATCGATTGAGTTTGACCCGTCTGGCTTCTCTGTGAAGGATCTTCCAACCAGTCAGGTGAAGCTCCGATGTGATAGCTCCGGCGACCTCTACCCACTGCAGCTGCCTCCACAATTCGCCCTCAGCGCCTCATCGACGTCGATCGAGTTGTGGCACCAGCGCCTTGGGCATCCCGGCAATCACACATTGTCCACGGTTCTTCGGTCCTTCGCTTTTGATTTCAATAAACCGACCAAGCATGCTTGTCATTCCTGCCGGCTTGGCAAACATGTTCGTCTCCCCTTTACCAAGTCTGAGTCTAGAACGTATTTTCCCTTTCAACTTGTTCACGCTGATGTCTGGACATCGCCGGAGTTTAGTTTTTCAGGATTTAAATACTATCTTGTGCTGCTTGATGATTATACTCACTATGTCTGGACATTCCCCGTTCGTTTCAAGTCTGAAGTTCTCCCTTTGCTTCGTTCTTTTCACGCCTACGTCCACACGCAATTTTGTCTACCTTTGTTAGCTCTCCAAACCGACAATGGCAAGGAGTTTGATTCCGCAGCCCTTCGCACCTTTCTCTCTACCCACGGTGTCGCATTTCGCCTCTCATGTCCGTATACCTCACAGCAGAACGGAAAGGCCGAGCGCATACTTCGTACTCTTAACGATTGCGTGCGTACCCTTTTAATTCATAGTGCAGCTCCTACGGCGTTTTGGGCAGAGGCGCTGTCCACGGCGACGTACTTGATCAACCGACGCCCATGCACGACGACAGGCGCGACCACTCCGTTCCAGCTGCTCTTCGGTACGGCGCCCGACTACACAACGCTGCGCGTCTTCGGCTCCCTCTGCTACCCCAACACAACGGCGACGACGACCCACAAGCTTTGCCCGCGGTCGACGGCGTGCGTGTTCGTGGGGTATCCGGCCGATCATCGCGGCTACCGCTGCTTTGACATCGCTTCCAAGCGCGTGATCACGTCCAGGCATGTGGTGTTCGAGGAAACTACGTTCCCCTTCCGGACGCCGCCAGCTCGTACACCGTCGCCGCAACCACTCCAGCACGGCGAGGACCCGGCACCGCCCGACGCGCGCACCCTGTGCCGCGCCACGACGCCGCCGGCGCGGACTTCTTCACAACAGCGTTCACGAACGTCTGCCGTGCCGTCTCCGACCGCACGGTCGACGCGTTCGTCCACGCCCAATGCGACGTCATCTACCGCGCACTCACCGCGCTCGCCCTCGACGGCAGCTCCGCCAGACCCGTCGACTTCTCCGTCGCCTTCGCCGACACCGCACGAGTCGCCGGCATCTGCTCGCTCCACGCCACAATCTCCGGCTGCCCCGAGCACCGCCCCGTCGTCCCCGTCGCCCACGCCCGCGAGCGTGCCACCAGCTCCTCCGCCGCTTCCTTGCCACCACATGGTCACGCGTGCCAAGGACGGCATTCGGTGCCCCAACCCCAAGTATGCCATGGCCGCATCCTCGTCCACAGCACCTGCGTCGCCCATCCCGACGTCCGCTCGCGCCGCGCTACGCGACGACAATTGGCTGGGCGCGATGCGGGCTGAGTTTGACGCTCTACAACGCAACCGGACTTGGACTCTGGTCGACCGTCCGCCCGGCGCGCGAGTCATCTCCGGCAAATGGGTGTTCAAGCACAAGTTGCGCTCCGACGGCACCCTTGAGCGTTACAAGGCTCGGTGGGTAGTTCGCGGCTTCAATCAACGCCCCGGCGTGGACTTCGGCGAGACGTTCACGCCCGTTATCAAGCCGCCGACGATCCGCTCCGTCCTCACGATCATCGCCAGCAAACAGTGGCCGGCGCACCAGCTGGACGTGTCCAACGCGTTCCTCCACGGGCATCTCCAGGAGCAAGTCTACTGTCAACAACCGATTGGGTTTGTCGACAACGACCGGCCGGACGCCGTCTGCCTCCTCTCGCGGTCCCTCTACGGTCTACGTTAGGCCCCTCGCACCTGGTTCACGGAGTTCACGACGTTCGTCCTCAGCATCGGCTTCACCCAGACGCGCTCCGACTCGTCCCTGTTCGTCCTGCGCGGGCCGTCCGGCGTCGTGGCGTACCTCCTGTTGTACGTGGACGACATGATCCTCGCTGCCTCCACCAACGAGCTCCTTCGTCAGATCGTCGCCAAGCTAAAGGGGGCGTTCGCCGTCAAGGACATCGGGCCACTCGCATACTTCCTCAGCATCGACGTCCGGCGCACCAGCGACGGCTTCTTCCTCTCCCAGGCTCAGTACGTCGACGACATCCTTGAGCGCGCTGGGATGAGCAATTGCAAGCCGGTCGCCACGCCCGCGGACACGAAGCCGAAGCAGTCTGCCACTGATGGACAGCCACTCAGCAAAGCCGACGCATCCTACTACCGCAGCATCGCCGGCGCCTTACAGTACCTGACGGTGACCCGCCCCGACATCGCGTACGCGGTACAGCAGCTCTGCCTGCACATGCACTCTCCGAGCGACGTCCATGTGACGATGCTCAAGCGGGTGCTACGCTACATCAAGGGGGCGCTGTCCATCGGGATCCATCTCCGCGCGATGACACAACCCTCGCTCACGGCGTATTCAGACGCGGATTGGGCCGGCTGCCCCGACACGCGGCGTTCCACCTCGGGTTTCTGCGTTTTCCTCGGCGACGCGCTCATCTCCTGGTCATCCAAAAGGCAAACCACTGTCTCCCGTTCGAGCGCCGAAGCGGAGTACCGCGGGGTTGCCAATGCCGTTGCAGAGTGTTCTTGGCTTCGCTCCCTCCTTGGCGAACTTGGCTGCACGATCGACGCGGCCACGGTGGTCTTCTGTGACAACGTCTCAGCCGTGTATATGAGCAGGAATCCGGTGCTCCACAAGCGGACCAAGCACATCGAACTGGACATTCATTTTGTCCGTGAGAAGGTCGCTCTTGGCGAGGTCCGCGTTCTGCACGTTCCGAGCTCACAGCAGTTCGCCGATGTGTTCACTAAGGGGCTTCCATCCTCGCTCTTCATCGGCTTCAGGGACAGCCTCTGCGTCGCAAACACGGACGCCGAAACTGTGGGGGGGTGTTAAACGGCACAACGTGCTCGTCCGCAACGGCCGGCGCGCATGCTCGCGACCACGTCCGCCCGGTGGACTCGCTCGCCACGCTCGTTCGCCACGCCGTCCGCGTCGCGTGCACCTCACGCACGCCCGCGTTCCGTGCCCGTCTCTCGCTTGGTTGTTAGCATGTAGAGCTCTTGTACGAGTATATATGTAATCCCTGTACCGATGAATAGAAGTGGTGGTTGGATCAAACTCTTCTCTCGCCATCTTCTCCTTCTACACGTTGATAAGATCTGCTAAAGCAATTCCTGATACCTGCCATGCCTACTGTACGCCTTGTTAAAGGTGATGAGTTTGATTATGTTCAATGTCGTGTGACCAGGGCCAGGAACGATTGGGTATGAATGAAAGTAGGGATCACAACCTATATATAAGCCTTGGGCCATCAACTGCAAACTTATATCCATGATATTCAATGGCCGTAGAAACAAATATATGCTGCACAAGTAAATTGTGACCCGCATTGTGCAGGATGATTATGCGTTCAGTTTCCCACATGGGTCCTGTAATACTGAGTTAACATCAGTTTCCCACAGGATGTACTTCTGCTTAACTCGGTTGTACAATATTTGAAACACGTAGTCTGGAAAATTACTGCAAGTCAACTCTACAATTAAAACTTCTATATTCTCACAACAAAACTCTGTTTTCCTTTGAGGACTTCCTGGCAAATCATCTCTGAACTGTGCAAGCCAGATTTAGCATGTCATGGCACATTCACACCTCACCAGAGAGAGGAAAAACATAGAGGCAGAGGTGCCAAAGGAAAGAAACTAGAATTGATAAATATAAAAAAACGAAGCAATGCAAACTCAAATCGGTAAATACATATCTTGTTTTGTAAGAGTTGGAACAGCCTATTCAGGGAAATATGACAGCTCCGTTTCTACATACAAAGAGGGATTTCCTAAACTCCTGATGGACCTCACTACTTTTGAACACTTTTGCATAGGTGCCTGTCTCGATTGTCACTCATAATGTTCACATGAAAACTTCGAATAGAGGCTAATAATTTCATCCAACAGCATCACTTTAGCCAGGTCCTTTAGTTGCTGAGAATTAAGTATCTAGAGCTCAGCTCAAATCACATTACGATTCAGGAACCTACCGACAGAGGATAATCTTCGCCGCTAATATTCTTGATGTCTGCCATGCCTAAAGTACATCTTGTCAAGATGATGAGTTTGAGCCTTGAGGAGCTTCAGATCAGCATCATGGTCAGAGAAGCATTTGAGTGAATGACACTCCTTGGAACATGACCGAGATCTATACCTTTCTTTCCAAGGATATGTATATATAAGCTGTTGGCCTTTATCAACAAATGTATGTTAATTACCTGACTTGCCAATTAAATGGAATTAAAGTAGAACCAGCATCACTAGGCTGTTTCCAAGGATATGTACATATACTTTATTCTACAATTCCTCTATTAGGCCTCCTCCAATGGTTAGCTCTTAGCCAGCTCATAGAATATTTTTTCATATTTTAATAGAAGAGAGAGAGGAGCTATCTCTTGATCAAGAGATAGTCTCATACACGCACTTCTAGACTATGTGAGGATGACGTGTGGGGTCATTCATACTAAGAGCTATGTGCTAAGAGTTAGATCATTGGATGAGTTGACTCTTAGAGAGCTTAGAGCTGGGTACTATCTCTTACCATTGGAGGAGGCCTTACTATATCGATACGTAGTGTAGTGTGTTGGAACAATTATGTATTCATTTCGCTGACACGGCTATCTATGACTTCTGCCTAATAACAGGGTTCTACAATAATATCTGGAAGACTAAGTTTAGGACAAGACAGCAAGTTAGAGCATCTCCAGCAAGGCCCCTACTCAGGCCCTTACTTTAAAAGTAGGGACCGATGAGCAAAAAAAACCAGCTCCAGCAGAGCCCCAACTCAAGCCGCTACTCTAGGGAGGCACCCAAATCCCCTCCATGAGCCCCATCTCCCACGGGTGGCTGGGGAGGCCCCTACTTTTTTCCGTTGCTCTGTTTTCCCTCGCGCCACCATGCCTGCGCGTGTGCCGCTGCAGGCGCCGCCGCCTTCTTCCTACGCCGCCGGCCATCCTTGTCTCCCCACCCTGCCGCTCCATCTCCACCGGATTCCCCTCAGACCTTGTTGTACTTCCGCAAAGGAGAAATCCAATCAAGCTCGCCGGTCTGGCCAAATTCGTCGATGTCCAGCCAAATCCAGCCGCACCACTCCTTCTCTGTCGTCCCCAAGCACCTTCTGTGGTTCCTTCACCGCCTGGCCCACGCCTTCGAGCTGGGCTCGCCGCCGCCGGTCCTCCAGATGCTTTGTGTGCACGAGGAGGAGGAGGACATGTCGTGCCCCCTCCCAAGCTCGAGCTCCACCGCCGCCTGCCGATTTGGATCAAGCTCGAACGCCCTCGCCCAAGCTTGAGTTCCACCTTCGCCTGCCGCCAGCAGCAAGAGAGGACGGGCCGCCGGCGACCATGGGCCTGCCACCGCATGCAGCTCCGAGCTCCCCGTGCCTCCGACGGGTATGGTGAGGGAGGCGCCGGCTAGCGTCTCCTTCCTCGCAGCTGCCCCCTTCTCCATCGTGGATCGAGATGGCCGGACGGGGAAGAAAGAAGATCGGGATGGCCAAACAAGATAGAGATAAGAGAGGAAGGGGATGGACAACAGTGGGCCCGCATGTCATAAATGAAAAAATTATTTAGACACTGACGTGTGGAGCCCGCTTGTCATAGTTAAAGTTCTAATGTAGGGGCTATTGCTGGAGTTGAACACAAAAATACAGCCCCAGAAGGTTGGGGTCGGACCCTACTTAACAAAGTAGGGCTTGAAGTAGAGGCCATTGCTGGAGATGTTCTTAGCTGGATCATGGCAACTTGTTGATCCGTATATTGTCAGATATACAAAAGTCTTTGTTTTCTTTTAGCCAAAAAAAAGTTTGTGTTTTCAAATAGATGTTTTTCTCAAAAATATCTATCAGTTGTGAATATTATGCCATAAAATGAAGCAAAATGAAATTGGAGTTCAGAGATATATAATAACAATGACACTCTATGCAATCAACTACAATAGAATTCAATATACAATTTTAAACCTCTGCAATGCGGCCATTTTAATTCATTAGTCAATTAAAAAAACACAAGTCCTTAACTTAAATTACTCTGTGTCTCAGATCCTGGTACTATGCTTCTTGACACCTACCATGCCTATCGCGCAAAAGGGGATGAGCTTGATAATTTTCAATATGTTGCAATTTGAAATGAATGAAAATTGGGATCAGAACCGGTACTTTTCTGGCTATTTTCAAAGCTGTCTATATATAAGCCATTGACCTTGAACAACAAATTTACACAAATACGTAGGTTCTTCTGTAACTCCATTTAATGGCCACAGGGACAGATATTTTTTTTTACAAGTAAATAAAAGTATTACCTTCATAGCGGAGGATGATTATGCGTTCATTTTCCCACATGGCACCCTGCAACACTTGGTGAATTGCGCTGTCTTCAGATTCTGCTGGCGTATGACTGATTGATTTTTAAGACATGTATCATAATTTATTAATTTTTGGTACTGTTTCTGCACAACTAGGTTCCAAAAATCTGTAACAAGTAGTTTGGAAAATTGCAGCTAGTTAGCTCGACCAGGGTAATAAGCTGTGAATATTTAATTATTAAAGCAAGTATAAGGTGATTTCATATTCCAGCGGTCGGTATGGACCAATTCAAGCGAATTTTAAAGGAATTTTAAACAGACTATGAGATGTGCTTATTCCTTATGAATACAATCCCATTGTCTTAGAAGACATCAAATGAGCATGCATGAGCGCAGAAATAGCATGACTTATGAACATCAATCTTTCTTATAAGCCATCAATAAAATAGAGCCCAATTTGTCAGAAGAGTTTAAGAGGCATATATAGAACACTATTTGAAATATATAATTCAGAAAATTACAGAAAGTTATTAGCTCGACCAGGTGTAACTTGTGATTTTTTTTAATTTTTAACTTTTTTTAATTTTATTTTAATATTAACCCCTCCAGAACGATATTTTCAGATCTGACCCGTTTGGCCGCGCCGGTGGGCCCGGCGCGGCAGGATAACGTTGTCGCGCCGCATGCGTCTGCGCGGCGGGCCTGCCAACGTGGCGCGGCGAGACGACGTGGAGGCCCCTCCGCATCGCTCCCCCACGCCTGGCGTGGCAGGAGACTCTGCGTCCTATTTATCCATTTTGAATCATCTAAATAAAATAGCGTTTGATCTTCGAATACCACGAAACTTTGCGAGCACAATATTTAAGATCTAAACGATCCATTTTAGTAACAAGCACAAGTCTACATGCTATATATTTTGAAATGTATAATTTCAAAGTAGCATATATATTATGCTTATATTTCTATTCGGGCACAAGTTAAACTTACTCACTTTAGCTTATCTTAATAAGATAGTATTTAAATTTTAAATGTCTCGAAATTTGGCATGTACAATGTATGAGGTGTAAATATTCTGTTTTAATAGCACCCACAAGGTCAAGTGCTACATATTTTGAAATTTATAATTTTAAAGTAGACTATGTATTATCCATTTGTCTCTGTTTTAAATAGTTTAAGTGTTGAAACATAATATGCTCTTATCATACCAGCAACATTTACATGTGCACGACCCCGGCGGCCGGCCAGGACCGGCTACGGCCAGCCACGGGCGGCTACGGCGGGCCAGGCGCGGCCACGGCTGGCCACGGCCGGCCAGGCGCGGCTACGGCTGGCCACGGCCGGCTAGGAGCGGCTACTGCCGGCCACGGGCGGCCACGGTCGGCCAAGCGCCTGGCCAGCTGTAGCCGCCCGTGGTCGGCCGTGGCCACCCGTAGCTGGCCGTAGCCACGTATGGCCGGCCATGGCCGGCCGTAGACGCGCGTGGCCGGCCGTAGCCGCTCCTAGCCGGCCGTGGCCAGACGTAGCTGTGCCTAGCCAGCCATGGCCGCGCCTGGCCAGCCGTAGCCACCCGTGGTCGGCCGTAGCCGCTCCTGGCCAGCCGTGGCCGTGCCTGGCAGGCCGTGGCTAGCCGTAGCCGGCCGTGGCCAGGCGTGGCCGCGCCTGGCCGGCCGTAGCCAGCCGCGCCTAGCCGCAGCCAGCCGCCGGCCGGCGCCAGCCCTTGGCCAGGCCGCTGCAGCCCATGGTCGTGCAGTTGTAAATGCTGCTGGTATGTCAAGAGCATATTATGTTTCAACACTTAAACTATTTAAAAAAAGAGATAAATGGATAATATATAATCTACTTTAAAATTATAAATTTCAAAATATGTAGCACTTGACCTTGTGGATGCTATTAAAACGGAATATTTACACCTCATACATTGTACATGCCAAATTTCGAGACATTTAAAATTTAAATACTATTTTATTAAGATAAGCTAAAGTGAGTAAGTTTAACTTGTGTCCGAATAGAAATATAGGCATAATATATAGGCTACATTGAAATTATATATTTCAAAATATATAGCACGTAGACTTGTGCTTGTTACTAATTAAAAATTAAAAAAAAGGTTAAAAATTAAAAAGAAAATCTAACTTGTATAGTTCAATACAGGGGAGCAAGAATAAATTAAATCCTTTTTTTGTCTCACAACAAGACTCCGTTTGCTTGCAAGGATTTCCTCGCAAATCATCTCTAACGTGTCCGTGCCCCATGTCAAATTTAGCGTGTCATGACACATTGACCGCTCACCAGAGAGAGGAACAACATAGAGGAAGAGCCGCCAGAGGCCAGCAAGGGTCACAACAGTCGGCCAGGAACTAGAAATGATAAATATAAAAAGAAAAGTGCAGCAAGTGAATTCAATTATGCGAAACTTATATCAGTAAATACATAAATGGTCATGGACTTCGACTTGTACTCTACAATGCATGTCTACCTATCTGGTTTTGTAAGAGTTGGAACAGCTCATTCAGAGAAATAAGACAGCTCTGTTTCTGCAAAGAGGGATTTCCTTTTTTGAAGAGTTGTATTAATATGCAAGGTTTTGGCATACACCTGCAAGTTTGGCATGGTCCATAGCTCACGGAATGAGGAAAGGTATGGCCCACTTGGCCAGCCCAGTGTGTGCCAAACCAACCGTGCATGCGAGCAGGTGAGCACTTATGAACAATTTTGCATAGGTATAGGTCCCTACTATCGCTCACTCTCCCACATGAAAACCCCAAGCCTGAAGCTAATTTCACTCTCACTTCAGGGAGGTGCTTTTGCTCCCTAGAATTCAGTATCTAGACCTCAGCTTGTACTAAATCTAAAGCGTACTGACAGAAGATAATCTTTGCTGCTGCTTTTCTTGGTGCCTACCATGCCTAAATTGATGATCTTGTCAAGGTGATGGGTTGGAGCCTTGAGGAGTTTCAGTGTCAAGTTTAGAGAGGCATTGTGAGTTAATGATACTCCAGGGAATATGACGGGGACCTACCTATATCTCTCGGAATTTTTTCTATTTTAATACAATTTTTTAACATAGTTACACAATAATATCCCAGATCTCAAAAGTTTCAAAAATGTACACCTATCGTCTACCCAATAGACGAAATCTAAATTTCGTCTACCCATTGGACGAAATCTAGTGAATTCGTCTGTTCAGTGGACGAAATTTAATTTTTGTCTGCTAAGTAGATGAAAATACATAAAATATATGAATTTACATGACGGAATCTATAATCATTAGACAAAATATAGATTTCGTCTACCCACTAGGCGAAATTTAGATTTTGTCCAGTGAACAGACAAAATTTACCAGCTTAGATGAAAATTAAACAGCTTAGATGAAAATTAAAATTTCTAAATTTCGTCTAGTGAGCAGACGAAATTTACCAGCTTAGATGAAAACTAATCAGCTAAGAAGGCAAATTAATCAGCTAAGCAGGTAAATTTCGGCTAAGCAGGTAAATTTCCTATATATAAGCCGTTGGCATTAAACAACAAATGTATGTTACCTGGTTGGCCAATTAATAAACGGAATTAAAGTAGAAACAATATCAGTTTGTTATTGGTTCCTCGTTGATTCTATTTATTTTTCCTTAGAAAAAGAATTATATATTTGCTCCCAAAAAAGCGTGCCAAAATGAGCAACGATAGTGTTGTTTCTATGGCAAAATGAGCAACGCACAATCAAGAAGATTATTACTACAAGATTTCATAATTCCAAATTCTCCCAAAAATCATCTCTGAACAGTGCATGCCAAATTTTAGCATGTCATGACTCATGACACACATTTCCACATGAGGAGCAACGGTTGGTCAGAGCAGCTGTGTCCACGTGTGACGTGCCCCCTCCCTTCCCGCTAAAAAAACAGCAACTGACCGCAATGTCCACCTCCGCGACTCGCGCTGCGCTGCTCGGCAGTTTCGTCCCGGAATTGCTATTCGCCGCATATGCGGTGACACAGCCTCCAACGCACGTCTTTTTCTTTCACCGTGTGCATGATACTTGGATAGAGTCCGCACATTTCTTTCTTTTTCACTTGGCACGAATGCATGCGGCACGGGATTTCGTGTAGATCAAGTTTGAGAATTCATATTACTTAAATTAAATGTCCAAATGAAATTTCGATTGCACCTTTGTATTTCTCATGATGAGATTTAAAACTAGACTACACTCAAACTATGTTTGGATGTTCTTTTTGTTGGAACAATTTCTTTTTAAAGCTGGAACATTTTATCGTGAAGCTGGAACAATTGCATCCTGTTCATGGTGAATTTGTTCAAACTCTTAATGAAACTGTTCCGTCTTTGTAAAAATATGTTGCAGAAAAAATCTAATCAAAATATGATCAAGTGTGGTCTAGTTTTGTAGATCTCTTCATAAGAAATTTAGTGGTGCAATCGGATTTTGAATTGGCTACTTAGTTCATGAACTACGGATTGTTTTCTAATATCTACTCCGTGGGCTCCAGGAATCTGCATGTCTGCGCATGAAGATGGGAAGGGGCTGTGCGTGGACGGGGGAGTACCGCACATGCGGCCCCCAGTCACTCCTGTTTCCTCCCCTCACCAGAGTGAGCCGTTGAGCCCAGCAAGGCGTGGCCTCCCACACTTCCCCTTCCGGCCTTCCCCCGCCCAACAATGGAGGCCGCCAGTCCATGCTAGATTCAGCATGTCACTCATGACACGCTGACACCTCACAAGGGAGAGGAAGGGGCGATGTTATTCGGCGCGCATTCGTTGGGAGCACGTGGCGGCAAACGAAGGCTGAGGTAGCTGTTCTTCTTCCTCCTCTTCTCGTTTTCTGTCTTCTTCCTCCGACAACCACCACGCTGAACTGCCCCACCACCGCCCAGCTCGACCACAGCCCGCGGCCAGCGGCGACCTCGCCGTAGCGTCGCTCCGTTCACCTCCCACCCCTGCCGCGTCGGCCTGCCCTCCTCTAACCACTGCCGGCGCTCGCCCCCGCCATCGCCATACCCGTCTCCGGTGGCTCGCGCCGCCGTCTCGACCTCTGCCACCCGAACCACTCCGGTGACCTCCCCCGCAGACCACCTCCTCCGCTGCCCACCTCCACCACCACCGTAAACCCGTTGCCAGAGCTCGGCCCCGCCGCCGGCACCTCGTCGCCAGACCTCGCCCCCGCCCCGGCCTTGCCCAACCGCCATCTACCACCGCCCGGCCGGCGGCGCCCCCGTCGCCGCGCCTCACCTCCCCGCGCCCGCCACCACCGCCGGGCCGACCTGCCGCCCCGGCCTCCCTCTATAGCCAGGGAGCTCCAGCAACCCCCAGCAACCCGAAAACATAAAGGGCGCCGGGCCTCCACCGCCGCCCCGGCCGCCAGCGACCTCGCCGACGACCGCCCCGCCCACCCCCTGGCTAGGATTGCTGCACGCTTCCCCTTCTTCGTTCTTCGTTCGCTGGGAGGCTCTAGCGGCGAACGCACGCCCTATATCATTTTCGGGGAGCAACAGCATGGACGCAGAGGTGCCAGAGGCCAGCAACGGTCGCAGTAGCCGGCTAGAAACTAGAATTGAAAAAAATATATAAAAATAAAAGTGCAGCAACTGAATTCAATTTTACGAAACTTAAATCTGTAAATACATAATTGGTTATGGACTTTCACTTCCTGTCTGGTTTTGTATGAGTTGGAAAAACACATTCAGAGAAAATGGTAACTCTATTTCTACAAAGAGGGATTTCAACTCCTGACATACAGTACCTAACTATTTGTGAACACTTTTCCGTAGGAACAAGCCCCTACAGTTGTTAACTATCCCCACATGAATACTCAAAGAAGTGGATCAGTTTGTCCAACAGCATCACTTCAGCCAGGTGTTTCAGCTGCCGAGAATTCAGTATCTAGAGCTCAGGTTCGATCACGTCAGATGCATACCAATAGAGGATAATCTCTGCCGCCGCTATTCCTGATTCCTACAATGCCTAAAGTGATGATCTTGTCAAGGTGATCTGTTTGAGCCTTGAGGAGAGCTCGAGTTTCAAGTTTAGAGAAACACTGTGACTGAATGAGAATTGCTGGAACATGGCGGAGACTTACACCTGTATTTTCAAGGATGTCTATATATAAGTCATTTGCGTTAAACAGCATATTTATGTTTCCTGGTTGGCCAATAATTAAATAGAATTGAAGTAGAAACAGCGTCACTTGGCTGTTCCTACTTTAATTCCATTTATTTTTCCATAGAAGAAGTACTGTATATTGGGCAAGTCATGTATCCCTACAAAGTGTAGTGTGTAGGAGTAGGACTAATTATGCATTCAGTTTGTTTATCATGGCAATTCATTACTTCGCAGAGAGCCATGTTTTGGATACTTATTCGCAGAGAGCCATGTTTTGGATAGGTACACAGAGAGTATCCAAAACATGGCTCCTTCTGCATACGTTACCTGATCAAAAATTAACAGTCAATACTCAATACATATGAACTCAACCAAATTTGAACGGGATTTAGATTCAAACTACAATATAAACATGTAACGTCCAGGAAATCATTACGCAATTTCTTTACTCCAAATTCCCTCATAAATCATCTCTCTGAACTGTGTCAGATTCAGCATGTCATGACACGTTGACACGTCACCTGGGAGAGGAACAACATAGAGGCAAAGGTGCCAGAGGCCTGCACCGGTCACAACAGCTGGCCAGAAACTAGGGCCTGTTTGGAACAAAGGAATTGAAAACAGAGGAATGAAAAAAAATACAGGAACACCATATGAAGGATGTGGAAAAACAGAGGAATGGAAATCACAAGAAACATATGAAAATGAGTGTTTGGAACGCATGAATACAAACATGGGAATCAAAATATATGAAATCATGCTAAAAGAAAATCAATGAAAATGTTTTTATCTTCTAGTCAATGATGAACGGGCCCTTGAAACTGGGTCCCACCAACATACCCCCATGTCGATTTCATCTGCTACTTGTGTTGAGTCTAGGGTTCCACGTGGGTCCCACTAGCCCAGACACAATGGGAAGCAACAAATAGAACCTTGAGCCCACCAACTTATGTATTCATCAAAATGTCAACCCCTTTACAAGAGGGGAAGGGGGCCTTTTATACCCCTCCCACAGATTCCTTGGGACGGTCATGCCCCCAGCTCTCATTACAAAGTCAAGGGCTTGCAAGCCCATTCACGTACATTCTTCACTCGACCCAACTACCCTGGCTAATCCGACTTGGATTCCTGCAGACGTGCCGTGCTCGACTTGATTACCCAAGGCGCCTTCCGGTAAATCTGCATCCGGTGGTGTCTCGCATACGCCTCCAGCGGTCCGCCTTCGGGAGCGCCTCCTCGGCGTTGTGGCGCGGTTCCCGTGTGGCTCCGCCTTGCTGGCTCCGATTTCGGCGCCAGAGGAGCCCTCTTGGGAGGTTTTGGGCTTACTCGTTGGTCGGTCCTTGCGGAGCCACTACCGGGGCTCCGCCTTGCGAGCCGTTGCCGTCCTGGTGCTCTTGAACCTGAAATATGAGAGATTAGTTCGCCGAATCCCCTGCTGGGGCTCCGCCCTTGGCAACGCGGCCACGCGGGGCTTCGGTGCGTAAGTAGAACGCGGCTAGCTGGCGCGGAGCCCCCTGAGGAGCTTGGCTTTGGACGGCTTTCAGGCTCCGGTTCCATCCCGGAGGGGCTCGGGAGTATGCCTTGTTTTGCTGATCCCCAACAACTTGCTAGACCCATTACTTTGTGAGCCTTTCATCTATGAATATCTAAGAAAAAAGTTCTTTTTACCTCCCTAGACATGAGGCCGAGTCCGAGTTTCCTTCCTAGACTCAAAAAATGTAGAGTGGGCCCTGTTTAGTTCCTTCAAAATTTTCCATCGAAATGTCACATCAAGCCAATTTTACATACATGAAGTATTAAATATAGACGAAAAAATTAATCCATTACATGAATGGAATGTATATGGTGAGACGAATCTAATGAGCCTATTTAATCCATGATTTGCAGCAGAAATGCTACAGTAACTATTCGCTAATTATTGATTAATTACCCTCTAATTATCTGTCATTAGATTCGTCTCGCGATTTCCTAGCTAGATCTGTAATTTGTTTTATTAGTAGTCCACGTTTACTATTCCTAAATAATATATTTCCTTTGATGTGACATTTCCATCCAAAGTTTTCCACCCATCTAAACACCCCTTGAAGTATAGAAATGATTTCACTCATATTTTTCTTTTATGACACCTTTCAAATATAAGGACAATATTGTGAAACTGAGAGACTAGTATATTGGCACTACCAAGTTAATATGACATTGGCTTTCTAAGGAGGCCTTGAATAATTTTGTTAGGTAGGAAGAAACCGCATTTGATGTAGTTTGTTTCATCCTCATGGCACGGGCACGAGATTTTTCTTTTTTATTTTCATGGACAAAAGGGTTTAAGTGTCTTTCCAAATCGTTGGAGGCTGGTTACGCTAATCATATCGAAAGTGGAATAGTATCCACCCAAACCAACGGGGAATATTATTCACCTACCGTGCGCATACCCTTTTTGGCGTTGACAAGAATGCACCAGCATCCAGAAGCCCGAAATCCACCCTTTGATGTTGACTCCTAGTACGTGCTTTCATTTTTGAGCTGCTTACTCTTCAGTCTTCACAACTCTTTAACAAATATTCTGTGTCAAACTGTCAACTCCCACTACCTACTTTAAGTTATTCCGGAAGACTTCTTATCCTATCCTATCGTTCTCCTTCGTCTTGCTTCTCTTGGCTGCTCTTTGCTTCTCTTGCCCGCTCTTTGCCTCTCTTCGTCATCAGGCATCAGCGCACGAGATCAAGCCAAGAGCAAGACCGCTGCCTCCCTCCCCAGCAACAGCAAGGGAGCACTACCAGAAAAACGCTCATTGGTGCCACGCAAGTTAGTGCCGGTCGGCCTAGAGCCGGCACTAACATGGCGCACCCACGTTAGTGCCGGTCAATAACACCGGCCGGCACTAACGAGCGTCATTTATTTTTGTCGGTCGACGTACGTTAGTAACGCGTCGACACGTTAGTGCCGGCAAATTAGTGCCGGTCACAGCGACCGGCACTAACATGCCGTATGACCGGCACTAATGAGCGTTTTTCCTGCTGTAGAGCCCCCAATAGATGCATTTGTTTTTTTATAAAACCCAATAGATGCAAGTTAGAACTGAGCAACGGACACTTCGACCCTTCATCGATTTTATCCATGGCGCAGCTTTGGTTTTTATCCATGGCGCGGTGATAGAACATCGCTGGCAAGGCTTCCTGGAGTATATGCATTTTTTTTTTTGTTCTCGCAGTGGCTGCAGGCCGATTTCTGTTATGCCGTTCAAGCTTTTTGCACGGATTTCTCTGAGATTTCATGGCGGGAGGGAGGAGAGAGAGAACTCCAAAGAGCTATCGTGATGAGAGAGCGAGCGAGAAAGATTTGCTTCAGATCGGAGTGAATGCTTTTTTCCCCGTGAAATATGTATGGAGTCTATGGCTCATTCCCTTTCCTCTGGAACGGAAACTGGCTTGCCTTCGTTCCAAACGCATCCATTCGATTCCTTTCCGGAGGAACGGCAAACTCTAAAATTCCTCAAAAAATCCTTCATTCCAAACGATCCCTAGAATTGAAAAATATAAAAATAAAGAGCAGCTTGTGGATTCAATTATGCGTTGGGCGTGTTCAATTCATTCACAGATTTTTTTTCACCGGTGGCAGCAAAGGGAGTCTTTCATGAGTAGTAAACGTGTGTTAATAAAAAAACTCATTCCATAACCCTGGATAATTTACGAGACGAATCTAAAGAGCCTAATTATAACATGATTTGCAACAGTAATACTACAGTAACCATCCACTAATCATCTACTAATAATGGATTAATTACCGTCATTAGATTCGTCTCGCGATTTTCATATGAGATCTGTAATTAGTTTTACTATTAGTGCGTGCTTAGTACTACTAAATGGTAAGATTCTCTTGGCAAAAAATTTCACCAAATTTTTTCATCGGAATTAAACAACCTCTTAAATCTAAAAATACATAAATGTTCAGACTTTCACTTCTACTCCGCGATGCATGTCTCCCGGTTGGTAAGAGCTGGAATAGCTCGTTCAAGGAAATGGGACAACTATGTTTCCACAAAGAGGGATTTCCTACATTCCTGACAGACTTGTGATTTCCACAAAGAGGAAATGTGACAACTTTGTTTCAAGGAAATGCGACTTGTGAACACTGTTGCATAGGTACAAGTCGCTACGGTTGTTAACTATCACTACTACAAAAAACATTTTAGGAGACATTGTCAAAACATTTTTCGAGACACTTACAAAATGTGGGCGTCTCTGTTAATGCCCATCATTTTCGGAGGCGGTGACGATCCATTAACGGAGACGGAGCAAAGTAACCGTCTCCGTTAATAAATTAACAGAGGCAGTTTTTGTAACGCAACCGCCTCCGTTAATACTACATTAACAGAGGCGGTTTTTGTAACGCAACCGCCTCCGTTAATGCTTTAGAGTTTTTTTTAAGGAAATAACTAGCAAAACGGCTCCACCTAGACGTTGGAAATGGAAAAAAAACAAGTGAAATGACTAGAATGCCCTTTCTATTTCCTTTTTTCTTTTTTCCCTTCACCTTATCCTTTTCCGTCTCCCACCTTCCCTTATCCTCTCCTGTCCCGTCACCACCTTTCTCCTTCTGCCCGCGCGGCTGCAGTGGCGGCGAGCGTATGCCCCCTGCTGCCTGCGCCGCCCGGCCTCCTGCCTCGCCTTCTTCGCCGCCAGCTGTTGCAGATCCACCCGAACTCTCGCGCCCGTACCCCCCCCCCCCCCCCCGCGAACCCACCTGTCTCCCTCTCTTCCCTTCCCAGATCCATTCCAATCCCCCACCGGTCTCGACCCTATGCGGCGGCGGGGACGGCTGCGGCGATGGAGTCGGGGCGTGCGGCAGCGCTCCTCCCGCGGCACCCGCAGCAGGTCTTGAGCCGTGCCCACCTCTGCCGGCGGACGCCGTGCGGGCGCGGGCATTGCAGCTGCCGCGGAGGAGCACGGAGAGTCGCGGGCGGTGGCCGGGGACACGCGTCTCCTCCCCACAACCTCGTCCTCCAGCGACGGTCAGACATCTCCCTCCTCTCTCTCTCTGAGTTTCCCAACTCGATTGAAGTCCTGATCTAGGGTTTGCGCCATGGAAGCTGCTGTTGTGCTAGGGTTTGGGTTATATATAAATTTTTTAATCAACTCCCTCTTGATTCGATCAGTATCATTGGATTGTTGTGATTCGATCAGTATTAGCCTCTTAAATTAGCCAGGGAATTGATAGGATAGGTTGGCCCATTGAGGCTTATGGCTTCCTTCCGATATCTCTTAAATTTGGGGGCCTATTTCTATTTATTCCAATAAATCCAATGACCTCTTTGTCTCCAAATACTAAATTCTATAATCTGTGGGTCTCATCATGTCTCTCCTTGCACAGAATGGCAGTGGAAAAGTATCCAAACAAAGTAATGCTTGGCCACCGTGAGACTGTTGATGGGAAGGTAATTGCATTATTCTGTGAACAACTTCTGTTGCCCTGGAAGACTCCAGCCATATGGTGCTTGTTCAAAGTTGATTTATTATCCTGTATGATAGGCTGGCGCATATGTCTGGAAGACATACAAGGAGGCCTTTAACATTGCAAAACGAATTAGCAACTCTATCAGGAGCTGTGGACTTGCAAAGGTTTTGATCACTGTTTTCTTATGTGCTGCTAATTTATTCACTATAATACTAATATACCTGAGTATTAGATGTTGAATTTTTTTTGTCACCTTGCATGAACACTAGAATTAACACACTGGAAACTTTTGGTCACCTTAGGCACTTCAATTTGATGCGCTATGGGTTAAAGAATCATGCCATCTTTTGCTGACTAAATATTTTGATTTGGTAATTTTGCAGGGTAGTCGTTGTGGTATCTATGGTGCTAATTGCCCTTAATGGATTATCACAATGGAGGTAAAATATTGTCTGTTGGCAGCTTTTAATTCAGTGCATTCTCTCTTGCCTATAGGCTTCTCTTGTCAATTTTATTCACATAAAAATCTCTATCCTTTGCAGGCTTGCAATGCCCATGGAATCTACTGTGTCCCATTATATGACACACTTGGTATATATTTTTTCCTATTTTCATGACTTCAGCTTTGGCTATACAGGAATGAGGCCACCATGTTCTGTTTATAATACATCTAGCTAGGCATTTTTGTTGTGCATCAGTCATCAGTGAACCATATTGCTATTTCCTGAGGTATGGAGCATTTAAGTGGTGTTTGGACTGGAAATGTGAATTAAATTATGAGATCTCATATGGCCAAAGAATACTTTCAGAGTTATGTGTTTTTCAGAAAGCTGAATGAACATCCATTTTTAAAACCATGAACACTTGATATTAAGCATTTTCATTGCATTTAGTTAGAAATTTCAGTTAAGTATGTGTTTTTAAATTGTGTTGCTAACATGATTGCCACTTTGTGAATATGCACTTGCACTGATTTTGGTTTTCTCTGTCTACAGTTTGGTGACTGCACGGTGAGAACGTGAAGCAACGGTGCTTGCCAGGTGCATTGAACTACCCCACGCATGAGGAGTATGATTTCAGAAATGACACTGTAGGCTCATCTTTTCTTTGGAAACAGCTAGTGCAGTTGGTTTGTCTATTATTTTTCATTGATGATCATAGTATCAAAAGTTCAAACCAATTCTCCTTGTTCTCTTTGAGTTCAGCTGAAATACATCTTTTCTGTTCATGCTTACAGGATCTGATCAGAGATTACATGCTTTAGATACCTAGACACATTGCTTAATCTTAACTTAAATATATCTTTCTGTATCCACGCTGATGCATTGTGAACTTGATGTATGGACTAGTAATATATTTGATGCATAGTGCTAGGGAAATGTAATGTGGTCGTGAGATATATGTTGTGCTGTGCTAGAATTATTTTTTTCTGTAAAATAATTAACAGAGATGGTTTTGTTAAAAAACCGTCTCTGTTAATGCCTATTAACAGAGACGGTTTGGAAACCGTCTCTGTTAATCACATGAAAACCGTAGCCAAAACGTACCGACAGCTTAGAGACGGTAGCCAAAACCGTCTCCGTTAATGCAAAAAAATCGTGTCCATTAATGTTTTTTGTAGTAGTGCTATCCCCACATGAAAACTCCAAGCGCTCTAGGGTAATTTGATGGATAGGCATCAGTTGAGCAAAGTTTTTTTTGCTCCCGAGAATTCAGTATCTAGAGCTTAGCTTCTATCACATCTGAAACGTACCGACAGAGGATAATCTTTGCCGCTGCTATTCTTGATGCCTACCATATCTAAATTGACGATCTTGTCAAGATGATGGGTTTGAGCCTTGAGGAGCTTCAGTGTCAAGGTCAGAGAAGCATTGTGAATGAACAATACTCTAGGGAACATGACGGGACCTATATCTCTCTCTCTCTTTGCAAGGATATGTATATATATATACATAAGCCGTTGACGTTAAACAACAAATGTATGTTACGTGGTTGTGGTTGCCCAATTAATAAATGGAATTAAAGTAGAAAAATCATCAGTTTGTTTCTTCCTCGTTAATTCCATTTATTTTGCCATTAGAAAAGTATAATATATTTGCTCCGAAAAAAATGTGTGCCAAAATGAGCAACGATAATGTTGTTTCTATTGTAAAATGTGCAACCCACAAAACTATGGTAAATACATAAATGGTCATGTACTTTCACTTGTACTCTGCGATGCATGTCTTGTCCGGTTTTGTTTGAGTTGGAAAGCACATTCAGAGAAACACGATAACGTACCCTCTCTCCCTGTTTCAACAAAGAGGGATTTCCTAAACGCCCGACAGACCTCACTAGTTGTGAATAGTTTTCCGTAGGCACGAGACCCTACATTTGTTCACTATCCCCACATGAATACTCTATGACCTGATGGACAAGTTCGTCGCACGGCATCACTTCTGCAAAGTCCCTTTGCTCAGGAGAACTCAGTATCTAGAGCTCAGCTTGTGCTACATCTAAAGCGTACAGACAGAAGATAATCCTTGCCGCTGCTATTGTTGATGCCTGCCATGCCTAAATTGATGATCTCGTCAAGGTGATGGGTTAGAACCTTGAGGAGCTTCAGTGTCAAGTTCAGAGAAGCACTGTGATTGTGAGTGAATGATACTCCAGGGAACAAACATGACCGAGATCAACCTATATATCTCTCTCCCTGTAAGGATATTGTATATGCACAAGCCGTTGCCGTTAAACAACAAATGTACGTTAGCTAGTTGGCCAATTAATAAATGGAGTTAAATTAAAGTACAAACAACATCAGTTTGTTGCGTCCTAGTTAATTCTATTTATTTTGCCATAGAAAAGGTAGTACTCCGTATATATTGCTAAAAAAGGTACTATATGTCATTGGGCAGACACTGTTGCTTCTACCATTCTCCGGTCAAAAAAGTACCAAATTTAGCATGTGATGACACACGTTGACACGTCATCAGAGAGACGAGAAACAACCAATGGTCAAAGCAGCCGTGCATGCGTCCCCTCCCTTCCCGCCAAGAAAACAGCAACCACCCGACCGCAACGCCCACCTCCGCGACGCGCGCTCCGCCGCCCGGCCATGCCCACCCCTCGCCGGAGCTCGGCACTATATCTTTCCCCCCTCCATATAGCATCCACCGCAAGGGGTGGCCTCCCGCACTGCCCCTTCCCCCCGCCCAACACAATGGAGGCCGCCTCCCGTCGCCGCCGCCTCGCGCTCGCCGCCTACCTCCTCGCCGCCATCCTTATCGGGACACCGCCTGGCACCGGCGCCCTCTCCGACTGGAGGCCTCGGCGATCACGCGGCGCCAGCTCCTCGCCCTCCGCTCCGGCGACGGCGACCTCCCTGGGGACTTCGAGTTCGACATTCGTGTCGACGTCACCTTCGCCAACCCGCGCCTCCGCCGCGCCTACGTGGCGCTCCAGGCCTGGCGCCACGCCATCTACTCCGATCCCAAAAACTTCACCGGCAACTGGGTGGGCCCCGACGTCTGCTCCTACTTTGGGATCACCTGCGCCAATGCCCTCGACGACCCCTCCTCCGCCACCGTCGCCGCCGTCGACCTCAACGGCGGCGACATTGCGGGGTACCTCCCGGCAGAGCTCGGCCTCCTGACTGACCTCGCATTCTTCCACATCAACTCCAACCGCTTCTGCGGCATAATTCCAAAATCTTTCAACCGCCTCGCGCTCCTCCACGAGCTTGACGTCAGCAACAACCGCTTCGTGGGCGGGTTCCCACACGTGGTCCTCGAGATCCCCGTGCTCAAGTACCTCGACATCCGGTTCAACGACTTCGACGGCGAACTCCCGCGGCAGCTCTTCGAGAAGGACCTCGACGCCGTGTTCGTCAACAGCAACCGCTTCGCCGGCGCATTGCCGGAGAATTTCGGCGACTCGCCGGCGACAGTGGTGGTGCTTGCGAACAATAACTTCGTTGGGTGTATCCCTCGTAGCGTTGGACGGATGGGGGACACTCTTGATGAGCTGGTGTTGCTTGGGAACAAGCTTGATGGTTGCATCCCGCCGGAGATTGCTGAGCTTGGGAATGTCACGGTGGTGGATGTCAGTGGGAACGAACTTGTCGGGACGTTGCCGGAGGGGATGGAGAAGATGACAAGGCTGGAGCAGCTTGATGTGTCCGGGAACAGGCTCGCTGGAGAAGTGCCGGAGGAAGTGTGTGAGCTACCGAAGCTTGGGAGGTTTGGGTTTGGGAGGAACTTCTTTGGTGGTGTCGAGCCGGCGGCGTGCGTGCCGGCGGAGGATAAGGGCGTGGAGATTGATGACGCGGGGAATTGCCTTGGTGGTGGGAGGCCGGCGCAGAGGTCGGAGGAGGAGTGCGCGCCCGTGCTCGCGCACCCCGTCGACTGCCGGAAGAATGTCTGCTCGGCGGGGCCGAATTACACGCCGTCGCCGAAGAAGCAGCCGCCGACGCCATCGACGCCGAAGCGGACGCCTGCACCGCCCGCACCTGTGCCGCCAGGGCGGAGTCCGAATGAGCTCAGCCCGGCGCCAGCACCACAGGCTCCTCTACCAGCTCCGGTGAGCTCGCCTCCACCACCTGTGAAATCTCCTCCACCACCGGCGCCGGTGCTCTCGCCACCACCACCTGTAAAATCGCCTCCCCCACCGGCGCCCGTGAGCTCACCACCTCCCCCAGTGAAATCCCCTCCACCGCCAGCTCCGGTCAGCTCGCCTCCTCCACCCGTGAAATCGCCTCCACCACCGGCTCCGGTGCTCTCACCACCTCCACCCATGAAATCCCCTCCGCCACCGGCTCCGGTTAGCTCACCGCCGCCACCAATCGCATCTCCTCCCCCTCCAGCACCCGTGAGCTCACCTCCACCTCCTCCAGCACCGGTGAGCTCGCCACCACCACCTGTAAAGTCACCTCCACCTCCAGCACCAGTGAGTTCGCCACCCCCACCCATGAAATCCCCTCCCCCACCGGCTCCGGTAAGATCGCCACCACCACCAATCAAATCTCCTCCACCTCCGGCACCAGTGAGCTCACCTCCACCACCATTGAAATCCCCACCTCCTCCGGCACCGGTGAGATCGCCACCACCACCTGCAAAATCACCTCCCCCACCGGCTCCGATAAGATCGCCACCCCCACCTGTAAAATCCCCTCCTCCTCCAGCTCCGGCGAGCTACCCACCGCCACCGCCAGCTCCGGTGAGGTCTCCACCTCCACCAGTCAAATCACCACCACCACCAGCTCCGGTAAGCTCTCCACCACCACCACCAGAAGCTCCAGTGAGCTCTCCACCACCTCCTCTGGTGAGGTCTCCTCCTCCACTGGCGCCGGTCAGTTCACCACCCCCACCAGTCAAATCTCCACCACCGCCAGCACCGGTGAGCTCACCGCCACCACCAACCCTGGATGATGTAATCCTGCCACCAATCTTGGGGCAGAAGTACGCTTCGCCGCCACCTCCTCAGTTCCAAGGATACTAAGCAGTAATCACAACATGCTCTAATACTGACGCTGAGAATTGATCATCACGACGAGGATACTAAGCATATCACACAACGGCTAACCGCAGCATACTCTACTGACACATGAAAATGGTCTGCTGCACGAATGGGTACCTGCGTGCGTGCATGAATATATATGTGAATATCTTGAGGTGTAGGTGACGAACGAATGTACCACGTGTGGACATGTAACAGGACTGGAGAAGAGGGATGTGCAAAAGGAGGGGGAACTATGGTCACACGACAAGGCATTTGTAAGAGGTTTTGGGGATTCTTATGCAGAATGTGAAGGCGGGTGTTTATCAATCTGACTTGCAAATACATTTACATCTAAATTTGTTTCCTTGCTCGCAATGTAGTGCTCAAAGTCAACGGTACAGAAATCATCAGGACCGGTTCTAGCTACAGATAGACTACGTTTCGAGAGCCCTAGAGCGAAGTCTGCACTATAGTGACAATAGAAAAACTAATCTATACTATAGAGTGTCACAATTGAAACGGTTTCTCACCCACAACTCTACCTCCCTATCCCTCACAGAGGACCCACAGATCAGGACAAAACGGTGGCCCTAGACGACCAAAGAGGAGGGGGTAGACGCATGGTCGTCATTCTTCCTGTTGTTTTTTGGCCACCGCGACCTCCCCACCTGTTTATTTTGTCACCGGCGATTTTCCCCTACCCGCCTACGCACTCATCCCCGATCCCGCCCGTGAATCACGCCGGCCATGCCCTCTCCTTTCCTTCCTCGCAAAATCGCCTGCCAAAATCGCCTTGGCCGCTTCCTCTCCTTCCCACCGCGAGGCCACGGTGCTGTCTACCGCAGCAATCCAGCTCTCCCCCCTTTTCCTCCGCTGCATCTAACACCACCAGCTCGTCGGTCGTCGCCTGGGACGGAGCAGTGCGAGGCTGGCGCTCAATCCCAGCCGAAGTCACCGGCGCCGCGGCCATCCGCTGCTCATGGATCCGGCGCGGGACGGACGCGACAGGGACCAGCGGTCACCAGATCGAGCACAGGATGGCGGCGCGGAGAGTAGCGCGCGATGGGGCGAGCCCGCTGTCGGTGGCGTTAGGCCGCACTAGGGCAAAGCCGGCCGGCGACGCCCAAGGACGAGTGCGGCGTAGAGGTCCTACGGCCGCATGGAGGCAGGGCTGGCGGCCGGCGGCGTAGAGCTCTTGCGGATGCGCGCAGTGCGGTTGGTGCCCTCCATCTCCCAAGCCCTCTCGCGTTCCTCAATCTCTGCCCAGTACCGCATCGGGTGGGTTCCAGTGGCGGCGGCGTAGATCCAGCGTGCCTGTGCACAGCCAGCACCTCCGCATGGAGCTCGACGGGCGCCTCTCCTGATCTCCTCCAACTATGTCTGACGCCCGGCCAAGTAAGCATGGATCCGATTTACATTAGCAAATTCCTTTGATTTGTCCTTGTATGGATGGTAAAAATGGATTGCTGATGTGCTTGTGGTTGCATTCGTGCCTACTCCTCCAACTGGATCAGTTGATTCTACCACCTGCTGGTCACCACCATGCTCTGAGGTGATTTCCCATCCCGTGGTCTTCTTCTCTCCCTTCTCTGAGGTAACCAGTACATAGTATTTTAGTGGTAATGAAGGAAGCTTGATGTTTTTTGCCATTGTCAATTCCGTCAGAGCTAACCTGATGATTACAGGGGTGGAAACTTTCTGATATGATGCTTGTGACAAAGCGTGGCTTATCTTATGCTTGCTATATTGTGGAGGAAACAAGTGGATCAGGTTTCAGAAAGTATTCATGCATGTTTCTTCTTCCATCTTCCACTGAAATTTTACTATTAAACCTTCAATTCTCATATGCACATTGTATAGTGATCTGCATATCTTATTCATAGCTTTTAAACTAAGTATTGTACAAGTTCCTTGATTGTTAATTTTATTGGTTTGGTTCCTGAATTGTTTGATTAGCACACTTCTAATTCAAGATAGCCAAATTGTTTGATTAGCACACTTCTAATTCAAGATAGCCAAATTGTTTGATTAGCACACTTCTAATTCAAGATAGCCAGTGAGTTGTAATCACCTTACTACTTATTATGTTGCCAGGAAATTTCTAAACTGAAAAGAATTCCAATGTTTAGGAAACCGAGGTGACAAGTTCCCTTCATAAGCATGATGTTTTGGAATGAATATCATGTATCAATGTGGTAAATCGTTTCCCTTTCAGAAAGTGCAAATTACTTACAATTTCACTAAGCTGCTGCAGTCTCATGCTCTTTTCTACTTTTTAGAATACCAGCCACCTTTTTTAAGAAATAGAACCAATAAGAAATCATCAAAATGGTCTGGCAGGGATGTTGGAATTGTGTTGACGCGTCTGCAGCACTTCCCAATGCCGCCGCTAGACCTGGCAATTGTCCAGGCCCGTGAAGATGCAACGGTGGTGTCATGGTAATTAGATTCTAAATCCTGCCAGGTTTATAGGCTTTAGTAATTATAGAAGGGCTAAATCCCGTCAGTTGTTTGGTCATAAAACTCTACATATAATTTTAAAATTACCATTAGTAGCCTTTCTACAGAGTTATTAATCACTCACTGATACTGTTGAATACATCAGCGTCTTTAAATTATTTTGACACTATTGAGAATTAAATTTATGGCCACTATCGAGTTCTACATTTTTGTGGTTTATAGTACATGATGTCCTTTCATCCACAGGACTGCATTAGGTTATCTGAAAACCGACACTGCTGAATTGTACCTTGAGTCATAAATTGTTTGAATCTTCCATATCTATGTTTATTTGGGACAGCTGCAGTTGATTAGTTGGTAGGAGCTGGAACCTTCACTGAATATGTGTAATATTGCTATGAATTTGTCACACCTAATTGAGTATAAATTTGAGCTTAAACATGTATTTGTTTGATTCCAATGTGGTTTTCAGGTTGACGGAGATAGCACCCTTGTCCGCTGACTTCTGCCGCGAGGTTGACATGGACTACCAACCATATGTTGGGTGAAATGCCCTCAAGGTAATATATGATTTTTACTGTTTCCTTGCATTTGGGTCCAAATTGGAGTGAGCTGTCTGAGCTCTTAACATTTCCTCTATGAGAAAGCAATCTTGTACTGCTGACATTTGATTGAAAATGTAGACCTGTAATTTGCAATTACTGGATGATGGATGACATGTTTATTCTTTTGCGAAGGATATACTTCCTGTGAGAAATTTAAGAGAAATGATTCTGATATGATATAGATAGGACAGTTATATCATTGAAACATTTGATGATTGGTCGACAACTCTTCAGTTTCTCAGTTATTCTTTTGATGGCCAGTGTGATCTCCTGAGCATGGAAGCTCCTAGAATTTTAGTCTACCATGATGATATTTGAAGGTGCTAATTTTTTAACCGTATTCAGACCTATAGACATAATCCTGAATTTGATGGTCAGGTTGCACAATGTCATGAACTATGGACGAGGCAGCCGTGGCTAGGGCCGCCTTCATCGACAAGATTGCTCAACGTACGGTGAGCTTGCTGCCGGCCCCTGCTGACAAGAAACATGGACTGAAGCCTTGACAACTTGAAGAAACATGAGTGTGTTGTGTGTGCGTGCGTGTGTGTTAGTGTGTGTGTTGTAGGGTTCTTATACCCTTTATCTTCTTAATATAATGATGCGCAGCTCTCCTGCGTTTTTCGAGAAAAAAAATGCACACAGATACTCGCCCATTTCCTGGTTCTAATATTGTTTCAATAGATACATAGCAATCATGATAGTTTTTTTCGTATTCTTTTCTAGAGTTTAATTATTTAATTTTCATGTTGTAGAGACACACTAGAGAAGGAAAAAAGAGAAGAGAACCCAAGAATTTAGAAGATGGATATCACTGCAATCAGGTACATCCAGGGCCTCCATATTCTTATGGCAGTTTTTGCTTGTTAGCACCTGCTATGAAATCGATGGACCGTTTTCCTTGTGACAACTTATCTATTCCTTCCATTTTTGCAGCAACACTGAGCTCAATTTGTGAACTAGATAAACTATTCTCTGAGTTGTCAGTAATGTTGTTTCAAATGAGCTCACAACAATATTTCACACTGTTACTACTCTAAATTAGTTTGCCATCGGTCTATAATTGAAACCTAATTTAAGGATAATTAGTTTCACTAGACGTCAACCCGTGCGATGCACGGGCTAATTTTAAATAAGATAATATTTTAGTCAGTAACATCATGCATCTTTCCATAAATGTTCACAAAAAGTTGTGTTCTAAAGAGTCTTAAACTATTAAATAGGGAAATATAAGAAACGAATATTGACCATGGGTTCTGAAGCCTTATATTAATCATTTCTATGCATAGAACAAACTCATGATGTAGCTAAAACCTTAACAAAACCTTATTGTTGTTATTTGATATGTAATTTTATTTCATGGAGAAAGTGAGTAAATAGCTCTGACCAAAAAACACAATTAGGGATAGTTTAAAATGCTTTTATTGCAAAACTGCATACGCCCAGCATATTGGCACACAACGCCCTGCTTATTGCATGAGCACGAATTAATGTCACCAAATTAATATTATTTGTGATTGAGCTGGAAAAAAAATTCACTCTAAGCATCACCTATATTTCATAAGATATTTGTTACTAAAGAAAAAATTTGAACCATTTTGTATACTTGGTTGTTGGTTGCATACCTGTGTCTTTTTGGCTCAGCAAGTGAAGGAGAAAAACTGGATCTACAGGGGAAGGAGACAAACACCAGCGAGACCAGAAGAAGCTTGGCTGAAAACTATCAGACGTCATTGGACATTCTTCTACACCATTTGATTGACAGTGTCGTCGTGAAGTGCATGTTTATCCACCTAATGCTTATGATCTTTCTTGAACGCCATTAAATTGATTAAAATTTGATGAATCCCACTTCAACGTGTATTTTAGCCTCCTTGTTGGATCCACGTGCTGCGAAGTCCATGCTGTCATCTGAAGTGCACAACATTGTAGCTGCTAAATTGTGGGGGTTTACTCTTACCGGGAAAGATGTTCGCCTTCAAAAAACTTACCATAGATGAACCAAAAAGACAAATATAGCAGGCTGCCAGTGATTAGATAGCTGCCAGTAGATATAATTCAAAAAACCAGTGAGAACAGATGTTAGCTATCCAGTAAATTTGAGAAACAGATGCGGATTCAAAGGTCAAACACAGAATGTTAACTTCCGCCATCGAGTTCTCCAAGTCAGGCAGCCAAGACTGATAGAACCAAGATTACCGGTGTTCGCTATGTTGGCCATCGCCGTCGATCACATCAAGACAGGAGGCATAGGCCCGTCAATGTCGAGGTATACATCCAGGGTTCCCGCCGCCATTAGCTACCGGACTCAAGATCTCGCAAGGTTCAGGCGGTGCCGGTGCTGCTGTCCTCATCGAAGGAAGTCTCCACTCTCCAGCGATACGCTGCACGTCGGCGGCATCGAGGCCGCGAGGATAAGCTGACAGGTCATCAGATTTGTGGCGCTGGCAACATAGGTCGTTGACATCGAGGTAACCCGGGTACAACGTCATTGTCTCGTCCTACAGATTCTCGCTGCACCTGGTCACGTACTCATTCTTGGGTCTGTGAGTATCTGGCCCGGAAGCTAAATTGGAAAGCAATATTCAAAGATAGGTGTAAAGCTGATCCGTGAGAAGGAAAGAAAAGTCCCATAAGTTAGAGAGATCTATTTTGACATGGTTTTTTTTTTTGTTAGTAATGAGAATGTAGAGAGTCCAGGGGTGCACGCAAAGGAGTTTCACGTGGGGGTATTGAGTACATTCAATACCGTTGATACTTCATCTGATGGCTAATTATTTTTTATTTTCTTCGATTAACGTGAGATTTTCTAGAGAGTATGTGATTAGTATAGGTATAGAGTAACCATTCTTTTTTTTGTGCTCATAGTATAGCTCCTAAGTACTCCTGGATCGTAGCTTCATATTAGAATTAGTTTTGTTAATTAATAAAGGTGTGCTCCATAATCATCTAAGCCAATCTATGTACGACTCTGAGGAGCAGGTGAAAATCATTACCGTTGAGTGGATCCTCACAGCAGCCGAGTTTGAGGCATCATCATCAGTCATCAAAAAGGTGTCTTTCACAATTAGGAGTAATGCTAAACAGCCTACATAAATAAAAGATCAGTTAAGTGTCCTGACGATCTCCTTGTAGCAGAGAAAATGACCCCACGACGTTGACCATATATCGCCTGATCGCACTTAGCGTGCTCCTTCATTTGACCCTAGGTGTCTTATTGTGCTGCGGCCTCTCAAATTCCTTTGTATCCCAGGTTAACCAGCATGAGGGTAGATTAAACTGTCATTGCACGGAAGAATAAAGCTTAAAAGATCAAATGACAACAGTGGGTTCACATGAACAGAAACAATTAAATCTATTCAATACTTTATGAGTTTCACCTTTGATTATTGCAGCACGCACCATATCATTGCTTCTACCATCTCTACAGGCACTGCGCTGTTGGACGCCCTTGCTCAGGGTGCAGGCATGACTGAAAGTGACTGATGATTCTAAGCAATTTTCTTGCAATAACACCATGGAGGTTCGACGTTAGGGCTCAAGAATAGTTGAGGGACAGCGACACCATCGCGTCACAGGTGCTTCGTGATGACACCATGGAGGTCCGAGCTTACCGATCGACCAAGAAGAGTTGAGAGACGGCAGCATACCATGGCACCATAGATGTTTCGTGTCGTGTGTAGATTCATCTTGACCAAGCAGGATGGGAGACCAGATAGCAGCAGATTCATGCATTGCCTCCTCCAGGTCCAGCAAGTAGAAGAAGAAGAGAATAATAATGGAATCCAATGCATTGTATGTGCGTGGAAAATTGAGGACTCAGCATATGGAAAGAGAAGAATCTGTTTTATGTGTTTTTGGGTAAATTTGATTTATAACAGGACTTCGAGAGGTGGACTTGATGCAGCGTGGGAAGTATATCTTGAGGTTTCCTTACCCCTTTTTTCCGAATTGGACTCTTTCCATATCCTGTGAGATGTCACGGGATCTCTTTTTTTTTTTATTTCTTTTGAGATGCACGCGATCTTTTTAATGATCTCAACGGTTATGAAATGGTCCCTCCATAGATCAATGGCTAGATGTTTTTCTTTTTCTCCGATTAACGTGGGATTTTCTAGAGAGTCTGTGATTAGTATAGGTATAGGATAGATTGATTAGGTGCTGGTACAGAGCAATGCTAGAGTTCCAAGATGGTCCTTCAAGTTATTCACCAATGTACTTGGACGAATGCATATTCCACGGGTCAAGTCTCCTGAAACAAGCAATTACGACGAAAGATGTTCTAGATCAAGTCAACATATACTTTATATGAGTTTGTCCTTTATATTAATAGATTTGCAGTGTGTTTTTAACTTTTCATGATTCGGAATTTGTCTCTCATTCACTTTCATCTATACTATATTCGTATATTTAATTCATGAGAGTTTAAATTGAATGTAATGGTTTCGAACATGTTTCTTTTTAAATCAAGACTTTTTAATTCTATTTTCTTTTATAGTACGTGCTTTTACACGTGCCATCCTACTCGATTTCTTTTAACATATCCATGTGCCGCATGAGCCTCTCTACAAAATAAACAAAAATTCTTGTTTACTAAGTTTTCGAAAAACACGTGCCTGTGGCACGTGCCAACCTACTAGTACAATAAAAGGTAAAACTATTATGACTACCTCAAACGCTACTGCAAGGATCGTCATTCATATTGGTCCACATGTGACGGCCCAATGTGCACCGGTGTGAAAAAATTATCCGCGGCAGTGCTAAACTCAGCGCTATAGTATCGTGCGGGCCGCAGCTTGCTGCCCGGGACATTAAACTTTTATCTTTGCCGGTGCTAATTGGACTGCTTGGAATAGTTATTAATGCCAGTGTAAAATTCAGCAAGTTAGCTTGACCAGCAACGGATCACGGCAGCTTTCTGCGCGCGTGTCCCTTCTTTCCCGCCAAAACACAACAACCACGTAACGGCCAGCTCCGGATCATTTCCAAAACTACAGACAGATCGACCTCACTACTTGTGAACACTTTTGCATATGTCCCTAGTATCGCTCATCGCTATATCCTAACATGAAAACTCCCAGAACTGGATGCTATGTTTATCGAACAACACCACTTCAGCCAGGTCCTTGATCTGCCGAGAATTCAGTACCTAGAGCTCAGCTTCTGTCAAATCTGAAGGGTACCGACAGAGGATAATTGTCGCTGCTGCTATTCTTGATGCCTACCATGCCTAAAGAGATGACTTTGCGCCTTGAGGAGCTTCAGTGTCAAGTTCAGAGAAGCATCGTTAGTGAATGATCCAGGGAACATGACCAAGACCTATATCTCTCTTTTCAAGGATATGTATGTATATATATACGGTGTTGGGTTAAATAAGAAATGTGTGTTACCACTTACCTGGTTGGCCAATTAAATGGAATTAAACTGCACACAGCATCACTTGGCTGTTTCCGCTTTAATTCCATTTATATATCTTTGGCAAGTAATGTATCCCTACGCAGTGTAGTGTATAGGACCAATTATGCATTCAGTTTGCTGACATGGCTCTCTGCGACTTCTGCCTGATAATATAACAAGCCTCTACAATAATATCTCAAGTATTTTGTTTGGCACAAGGCAGCAAGTTAGTTGGATCAGGGGTTTGGTCTGTATGTTGCATGTCGGAATGTTGGATAAACAATAATTTTGTGTTTTCTTTTCACAGAGAAAAAGTATTTGTGTTTTCAGAGAGATGTGTTGTCTCAAAAAGTTCTATCTGTTATGAATATTGCACAATGGAAGGAAGCGAAATGAAATCAGAGTTCAGAGATATATAATGCCAATGACGCCCTATATGCAATCAAATACTGTAGAGTTCACACAATGACACAACAGCTGTTCGCAGCACGCTGTACAATGGAAAAGGTCTGGAGCACGAATAATGGGTACCTGCAAGCAAAAACTTGGCTTATAATTTGTTTAAACAGGCCCTAGTCTATGGAGCTAGTAAATCACTCTGATGGTTGAATGTTAGAGTGCAACTAATTGACGACGATGGAGCTACTAGACACACAAGCAAGAGCATCAACAAACTTCTCACAAAGTATGCATTCAACTATATGTCCTGGACTCAGGTGTGCTAACCAAGTAACTCTTACACGGCTGGAGAATCGATCTTTAGTGCCGGCCACAGCGACCGGCACTAACGTGCCGCACGTTAATACCGGTCACAGCCAGCCGGTACAAACGTGCCAGTACTAGCCTGCGCGACCTCACGTGGGGCCTAGCAGGTAGTTTAGTACCGGCTGGTCATACCAGCCGACACTAAACTCTTTTTTTCCTATCTTTTCTATTTGGTTTTATATATATTTGTATGTGTATTTGTACCGAATGCGACTACGTACTTGTACTACTGCATTGCATGTATTTATATTACGACGATATCACATTAATATTATATATATACATACATAAATATATAGAGTTCATACTACCCAACACTTGAAAGATCCAACAAAATACATGTAATATTTGAGATATTACAAATTAAACATGCATCAACAACGAAAGTGACGATACATATCAAGTTGGGTGACACTTTCTTTGGGATCGCTATAGAATCCTCCGTTCTTGGCCATAACTTCATCGAGCAGGAATCCGCAGATAGATTCTTGAATTGCCGTGACCCGGGCTTCTTCGATGAGTTCTTATTTCATTACCCAACGTTGTAACATTTCTAGATGAAAACATGAGAATGGAAAATAATAAATTAAAACTAATTACAAGAATTGATTGTGCTCACGTATCTTCAATGTTTCCGGCATCATTTGCCCCCTTTCACTTACAAAGTTGTCAATCCACTCGCATACGTAGTATCCACATAAGTTGTTGCCTTGCTCCTGTCTCCAGCACCATGGGAAAATGGGTCACAGTAGAGAATAATAAAATTTTTATTACCAATGACACAAGATGTGAGAATCTATTCATACCATAAAGTCACTCCCAAATTGAAGAGGGTTGAATAATTCGCCAGGTTATTGAGATCTTGGTACTTATGTCGATGAGATCTTAGTACTTCGATCAGGTCGATGAGATCTTGGTACTTCCCAAATTAAAGTGTTTCTGGAGTAAGTGAGTCGATGCCTTGTTCATCAGGTCGATGAGATCTTGGTACTTCGATCTAGGCTACGCCAATGATTCGTAGATCCAGACCGTGTGGTTATCGATCTCAATAGCAAAGAGTATCCAGTGGAAGTTGTTTATATACATTCACAAAACTAGCCAATTAATGTTGATTATAATAGTTATTAATTAGTATTATTCTGAATGTATTAAGAAAGTGGCGAAGGACACTTATGATTGTATGGCAAGAGAATGAATGGACACATGCTTTGCTTACGTAAGCCTCTGTATATAACGTCGACCACGTCATAAGAATGGCTCTTGACGGTTTCCTCCTGTATAACATAGGGATTCAGGAAGCGATGTTATGGAACTTCTTTTGGTGGGCAATTTAGATTCTCTACCTACGGAAAATAAAACCATAAAGTAGAGATTAGTCAACAAACAAGGACCGAGTATAAATAAATAATAAAACAGCAGTAATTTATTCACTATAATACTAATATACCTGAGTATTAGATGTTGAATTTTTTTTTGTCACCTTGCATGAACACTAGAATTAACACACTGGAAACTTTTGGTCACCTTAGGCACTTCAATTTGATGCGCTGTGGGTTAAAGAATCATGCCATCTTTTGCTGACTAAATATTTTGATTTGGTAATTTTGCAGGGTAGTCGTTGTGGTATCTATGGTGCTAATTGCCCTTAATGGATTATCACAATGGAGGTAAAATATTGTCTGTTGGCAGCTTTTAATTCAGTGCATTCTCTCTTGCCTATAGGCTTCTCTTGTCAATTTTATTCACATAAAAATCTCTATCCTTTGCAGGCTTGCAATGCCCATGGAATCTACTGTGTCCCATTATATGACACACTTGGTATATATTTTTTCCTATTTTCATGACTTCAGCTTTGGCTATACAGGAATGAGGCCACCATGTTCTGTTTATAATACATCTAGCTAGGCATTTTTGTTGTGCATCAGTCATCAGTGAACCATATTGCTATTTCCTGAGGTATGGAGCATTTAAGTGGTGTTTGGACTGGAAATGTGAATTAAATTATGAGATCTCATATGGCCAAAGAATACTTTCAGAGTTATGTGTTTTTCAGAAAGCTGAATGAACATCCATTTTTAAAACCATGAACACTTGATATTAAGCATTTTCATTGCATTTAGTTAGAAATTTCAGTTAAGTATGTGTTTTTAAATTGTGTTGCTAACATGATTGCCACTTTGTGAATATGCACTTGCACTGATTTTGGTTTTCTCTGTCTACAGTTTGGTGACTGCACGGTGAGAACGTGAAGCAACGGTGCTTGCCAGGTGCATTGAACTACCCCACGCATGAGGAGTATGATTTCAGAAATGACACAGTAGGCTCATCTTTTCTTTGGAAACAGCTAGTGCAATTGGTTTGTCTATTATTTTTCATTGATGATCATAGTATCAAAAAGTTCAAACCAATTCTCCTTGTTCTCTTTGAGTTCAGCTGAAATCACTACGGGAAAAACGACTATCAGTACCGGTCAAGAAGGTCTCGTTAGTACAGGTTCTGGAACTGGTACTAACGTTTCGAGACTAAAGTGGCAGTCTTTTAGTACCGGTTCCAGAACCGGTACTAAAACGCGCACGTTAGTACCGGTTGGTGTTACCAACCGGTACTAAACTGCGTGCGCTGCCCGCCACCCCGGGGAGGCAGTTTAGTACCGGTTGGTAATACCAACCGGTACTAAACTGTTTTTTCTCTTTTATTTTATTTATTTCTAATGCGTATTCCGTATCGTATCCGTTCTAATGCGTATTCGTATCGTATCCGTTCTAATGCGTATTTGTATCGTATCCGTATAATGTGTATTCGTATCGTTTCCGTTACAATGCGTATTCGTATCGTATCCGTTCTAATGCGCTTGCGTATAAAGTAATATTACGTTATAATAATATATAATCTACATGTACTTAGTTAGCTTTCTAAAAAGTATTACATATATATACAACTTTTCAAGTGTTTCGATTAAAGAAAAACCAATTAAGCTAATCTTTCTTCTTCTTCTTCTTTTGGAACTCCTCTTCCTCCTCGTCCTTTCCTCGATCAGGATCCATTAAACCAATGCTTATTCTATGATCCGTATAAAATTCACCGTTCGGATTCACGACCTCATCGAGCAGAAATCCCATTAGTTGTTCTTGAACTGCCTTGACTCGTTCCGGTTCAATGAGGTCTTCTGACATTACCATAACCTGCCAAGAAAAATCTTCGTTAGTCTTAATAAACAGATTTGCATAATAAAAATTTAATAAAATGGTAGGAAGTTTACGTACGTCAAATTCTTTTTCCGTCATCATCTTCGGGCCTACAAATCCGTGGATGAATTCGCATACGTAGTACCCACACAGGTTGTTTCCCTGTTCCTGTTTCATACACTATATATACACGTATATGAACAATCGGTTATGTAATACACTCTCGATGTTTGACTAAATGAAATAAGACTAATATGAAATTTTGAACGTACCGGAAAGTCAAGCCTCCATACAAGCTCGTCCGTATCTGATACTCCAACTTGGTGTTTAACAAAGCGTTACTCTTTCATCGGCTTTCTCAATGAGTCGAACACCGTAATCCGGCCTCGATTAATCTCGAGTACAAGGAGGATCCAGTGAAACCTGTACATATAAAGATGTCATTTAGAACCGTAACATGAATGAATATAGAAATAGTAAAATATGTTCTACGACTAACCCGAAGAGGTACGGAAAAAGTATCAATGAACATGTATGTTGTGCCATCAAGGCATTGAAAATATTTGTTGTCGTTCGATTGGGATAATTTGCAATATTCTCCATGTGTAAGATATCCGGATCCAAGAAGCCAATGCCATAGTATCCCTTCTTCCGGCAATGTTGATACTCCATCCTACATGATACACAATAACATATAGTTAGATAGGATTGACAACTAGAGGTACAATATAAACATTTTATTAAATACTTACAGAATCCATGCACTCATGAGAGACTTGGAAAGGGCATCTTGATGGTATAAAAAATGGATATCTCCGAAATCAATCCACATATCACATGGCGGCCGATAGGGTGAATTTCTGATCCGTGCTGCGAACATGGTCAATCCATTTCCAGATTCTCGCATGTACCAATTGTGGAACTCATACATTCTGGTCCCTAGGTGTGCTAGCAGCTCAGGCCATACCAGTGATTGCCCCAATTCGAACGGTTTTTGCTTGCCTCCCTCGTGTATTGGAATATCATCTTCACCTCGCAGTTGAGCTTTTCTGAGGTTGGTTTGCTTCATAATCTCAACCAATTGTTGTTCTTCCTCTGATAGCACAACAAGCGGAGGAATCGATTGCTTCGATTGTTGTCCCAGCTGTGCAATGCCTTTGGACTGAGAGCTTTTCGACGACGATGCACTTTTTCTATTGTCGACTTTCTTGTACGACTTCATGATTGTGCGGTCGTAGTCCGATACCGTCTCTTTCACCGCGGGTCTGGCCTGTTTAATAAAGTGTCTTACGGCTGTCGGGTCAACCGGTTCCTTCGGCTTTGGCTTTCTCTTGTCCTTAACCTTCTGAAAAAAATCCGCAACCTCTTGGCTGACGGTCGCATCGGTTTCCTCATCTGTTTTCTCGTACGCGAGCTTAGGAGGCGGAGGCGGAGGATTCTCTTTCTTCTTCTTCTGCCGCTTAGGAGCCGGTGGCATTGGAGCCTTGGCGTACCTCTTCTTCGGCTGAGGTGGACTCATGCTGGGGCCCCTTGTACCAATTGGTGAGGGCGGGTCCATGTCGTTGTCGGGACCATGTGGAGATGGTGGATCCATGCTGGGGTCCCTCGTAGCCGATGCTGCAGCTGAATCTGTTGTTCCTGGCTTCAATCTGATGTCTTCCTTAGGCCAAGCAATCCATGTATGCAACCCATCTCGCAGTTCCTCTCCACCGTCACCTGTAGGGATCGGGATCGCAAGGTCTTCAGCCCAAACACCAGCCACTCGGTCAACCAAAACTCTAGCGTACCCTTCGGGAATAGGCACGTTGTGAAGTTTCTCGCCCGGGACCGGTACTTCAGCAACACCTTCAGCACATACCTTCATCTTCTTCCCGACAAGATAAAGAAGCTCACAGTCCGTCCTCGTAGTGATGTCATCTACGGGATATCTTTCAGCGGCCTTGGTGGAAGCAATGCTACTACGACGCTGAGATGCGGGGCTGATCTCCAAATTCTCGCCGCCTGCAGGAGCACTAGGTTGTCCCTGGTGTTGGCTAAGGACTTCTGCCAGGCGCTGATCTACTCGTTCATTTATTTCTTGGGCTGTTCTAGTTTCAACCTGAGCCAGCCTGTCATGGAGCTCACGCAATTCTTCTTGGATGGCTTTCTTGCTTCTGGAACGGCTTCGGTACGTCTGTATATCCTGACTGAAGCCACGTTTCCATGGTACGACGCCCATGCCTCGAGTCCGACCAGTGTGTTCCGGATTGCCAAGAGCGTAAGTCAGCTCGTCCTTCTCTCGATCAGGCTTGAAAAATCCATCTTCCTTTTTCTTCATTGCTTCGTCTAGCCTGTCGATCGCTTTGGCTATGGCATCGCTAGTGATAAACGCACCATTTTCCATGTTTAGTCTGCCTCCATGAGCATAGAAGTACCACCTCACTCGTAACGGCCACGAGAGTGTCTGCGGTACGATTCCTCGTTGTATCAATTCATCTTCCATCTTCTTCCATTTCGGAATCGCCTTCTCATAACCTCCTGGTCCTAGATGGTGGAACTGACTTTTCTTCGAGGCATTTTCTGTGTTAGTTTTAACTCGCTTCAGGTAGTCGGCCGACAACTGATTCTCTAAGAATTCATCCCAAAACGGCCTTTGGTTCTGGTACACCTTCTCAAATCTGGTGTGAGATTCTTCTTGACGAAATTGGCTTTCAACTTCTTCTTAAATGACTGAAACTGGTTAGCCATCTTACTCATCGTCCAATTCTTGACTTTGTCTAATTTGTCTGCCGGAAATGTGAAGTGTGTAGTCACCTGTTTCCATAACATTTCCTTCTCTGACTCCGGGACTATTTGTCGAACTTGAACATTTGGATCGCTGTTTTTCGATATCCTCCAAAGCTCGTACTTGATGGGGATGTTTTCCCTAACAAGATATCCACATTGATTCACATAAGAAGTCTTAATCCCAGGCGGTTCCGTTGGTTCACCATCATCTGTAACTGCTGTGACCAGGGTATGCCCGGTCATCTTTCTCTTGCAGCCTCGCTTCCGTTTTGGAGGCTTCGATCCAGATGCCTGAAAATAATTAAACTATTATTTAATACAAAAATAATTAATACAAAATTAATCCAGATGCCCGATCAAAATCCTTATGTATACCTCGGTCTCATTGTGTTCGTCAAGACCAGTTTCTTGTTCTTGGTCGTCTCCATCATCATCTTCCTCATCATCTCCATTCCCTCCATCCCCTCCTTGTCCAGATAAATCAAGAAATTGACTGCCGTCAAACTCTACAGGGTCTGTACCGTCTCGAATCATATTATGAAGCAACTCCTCATCCTCGCTACGTCTCGTCATTTATCCTAGTATATGATAGGAGTAAGTTATGAAATTTTTGTAACACATATGAATTTTTTTCTAACACATATGAAAATTTTGTAATACATATGAAATTTTTCTAACACATCTACAATATTTCTAACACATATGAAATTTTTCTAACAAATATGAATTTTTTCTAACACATATGAATTTTTTCTAACACATATGAAATTTTTGTAATACATATGAATTTTTTTTAACACATATGAAAATTTTCTAATACATATGAAATTTTTCTAACACATCTACAATTTTTCTAGCACATATGAATTTTTTCTAACACATATGAAAATTTTGTAATACATATGAAAATTTTCTAACACATCTAAAATTTTTCTAACAAATATGATATATTTCTAAATCTATTTAAACAAAAAAAATGTGCTGACGTCCGCACCCAGGGTGCTGACGTCAGCACATCACGTACACACGGCAGGGGCGGCGGCGTCGGGGGCGAGGCGGCGGCGTCGTGGGCGAGGTGGCGCGGCAGCGTCGGGGCAGCGGTGCGGGCGGGCGGCGGTGGGGGCGCGACGCAGGCGCAACGAAGCCGGGGCGGAGGCGGGCCGCCGGCGCGATGTAGCCGGCGCCGGAGAGGAGAGGCGGGGCCGGCCGCCGGCACGTACGGCGAGGAGTCGCCGGCACTGGCCGGAAGAGGAGAGGAACGGGCGCCGGACGGAGTGCAGACGACGAGGGTGGCGCCGGCGTGGTTCGAGTCGATGGCGGCGGCGGGGGATGGCGGCGCGGCCGGCGCGCGGGGCCGGGGGATTGCGGCGGCGGCCCGCGGAGAAGGCCGGCCAGGCGGTCCCGGAGAGGCGCGGGACGCGGCGGCGCGCGCGGACGACGGCGGCGCGGCGGCGAGACGACGGGGAGGCGCGGGACGGCGGCGGCGCGCGCGGACGACGGCGGCGCGGCGGAATTGGAGAGGTAAAAAGGCTAAGTCCGGAGGAGGAAGAAGAGTGGGGTTTTATACCCCAGGCAGGTTAGTACCGGGTCGTGTTACAAACCGGTACTAACCTGCCACCCCAGGCACGTTAGTACCGGTTTGTAAAACGGCCCGGTACTAACGTGCCACAGCTGGCGGGAAGCGAAAACGTGAGGCAGGTTAGTACCGGGCCGTGTTACAAACCGGTACTAACCTGCCTTCCCTGTAAATGGTAAATCGTAAAGGCACTACGTACACTTTCAAATTACTTATTATGTAGTATTACATTGATGATTACATGTTTAATTTCAAATTTGAAAATACACACTTATTGTAATTTATAAAATATCTCATTAAATATCTCACATACATATAGTAAATCTGTAAAATACGAAGAGGTAATTATTTTTTGCATGCAAAAATATTTATAAATAATAACTTCCAAATCTCATATAACTGTTTCTTCAAATCGAAATTAATTATTTAATTAACGTCAAATTTCAATAATCAACACTTTTCATAAAAAAAGAAAAAAGAAAATTAAATTACATAAGTCCATAGTAATGTCACACACATATTGAGTTAATTATATCGACAGAACACACATTGAGATAATTACGTCAAATTGCACAATGCAAAACGACACTCATTACATTACACACATTACATTACATCATTTAATAGAAAATAAATAATTGAGGCCATTAATCTTCATCTTCATCATCTTCCGCTGAAACAAAATTAATCTTCCTTCTGACGAATGTCCCCTGGTTGTGATCGCGCCGTAAGTACGGAGCATCTTCTTTGGATAACAGAATGCTGGGATCAACATCAACTGAGAATGGAGGACGGTCATCTAACTGATCATAATCTTCTGATTTGTCCGTAATGTCTTCAACTCCAACTATTTTTCTTTTTCCTGGAAGAACTATGTGACGTTTAGGCTCATTATCTTCTGGCTTCTTTACCGTCTGCTCCTTTTCTGGCTGCTCCTCTTCCATCTGCTTCTTTTGTTTCTCTTCTTGGGTTTAATTTTTTTCTTCTTGGGTTTGCTTGCCATGTCTTTCACGTAGAACACTTGGGTCACATCTTTGGCTAGGACAAATGGTTCCTCCTTATATCCAACCTTTTTTAGGTCCACCGTTGTCATCCCATATCTGTCTATCGTTACACCGGCGCGGCTCACCCGTTGGCAGCGGAACAGGGCAACTTTTATAGGTCCATAGTCAAGTTCCCATATCTCCTCTATGACGCCATAGTAGATGTCCTTTATACCATCATTTCCTATTGCATCTATACGGACACCACTATTTTGGTTAGTGCTCTTCTGGTCTTGAGATCTTGTGTAGAATGTATACCCATTTATCTCGTAGCCTTGGTATTGCAAGATTGTGATTGATGGTCCCCTAGCCAGCCATTGAAGTTCTTGATCAATCGTGCCATCACCGATGAATTTTCGTCTCAACCAATCTCTGAAAGTCACTATGTGATGACGGGTAATCCATTTTTCACTCTTGTTTGGGTTTTCGGATCGTATAATATCCTTATGCTCCTCTATATATGGAGCCACCAAGGTCGAACTTTGTAGAACCGTGTAGTTTGCTTGGCAAATTTCAATTTGAGAGAGGTCCATTATAGCTTTTCTCCCAAGTGTTCCCTTTCCGCAGAGTCGTCCCTCATGGTGTGACACGGGGAGTCCAACCGGATCAAGATCCTCAATAAAGTCTACACAAAATTCAATGACCTCCTCCGTTCCATAGCCTTTAGCGATGCATCCTTCTGGTCGAGAACGGTTGCGAACATACTTCTTTAGGACTGCCATGTACCTCTCGAAAGGGAACATATTGTGTAGGAATACTGGCCCCAGAATAGTTATCTCTTTAACTAGGTGAACCAGGAGATGTGTCATAATATTAAAGAATGAAGGTGGGAATATCATCTCGAAGCTTACAAGGCATTGGACCACGTCTTGCTGTAGCCTTATTAAATGACTTGGATTAATCACCTTTTGTGAAATTTCATTGAGAAACGCACACAGCTTCACGATTGCCAACCTTACATTCTCTGGTAGAATACCCCTCAAGATAACTGGAAGTAATTGTGTCATCAGGACATGGCAGTCATGAGACTTCAAGTTCGTGAATTTCTTTTCCTTCATTTTTATTATTCCTTTTATATTTGAGGAATATCCAGTGGGCACCTTGATACTGTTCAGGCAATCAAACATGCTTTCCTTCTCCTGTTTGCTGAGAGTGTAGCTGGCAGGCCTTAAGTATCGCTGGTCTTTTCCCTTCTTTTTAGGATGTAGGTCTTTTCGTTGTTCCAACGCTTTAAGGTCACGTCTTGCTTCCACTGTATCTTTCCCTTTTCCATAAATACCCATGAATCCTAGCAAGTTCACACAAAGATTCTTCATCAGGTGCATCACATCAATTGCATTGCGGACCTCAAGCATTTCCCAATAAGGTAGCTCCCATAATATACTCTTTTTCTTCCACATGGGTGCATGTCCGTCCTCGTCATTTGGAACGGCTTGGCTACCAGGGCCCTTTCCAAATACTACCTGCACATCTTTTACCATCGAAAACACACGCTTTCCGTTGCGGAACAAAGGCTTAGATCGATTATCAGACTCGCCTCTAAAATGTTTTCCTTCATGTCTTAAAGGGTGCTTCGGTGGTAAAAACCGACGATGGCCCATATACACGCACTTTCGACAGTGCTTCAAATAAATGCAGTCTGTTTCATCATAACAGTGGGTGCAGGCCGAGTATCCCTTGTTTGACTGTCTCGAAAGGTTTCCAAGTGCAGGCCAATCATTGATGGTCACAAAAAGTAATGCTCGGAGGATGAATGTTTCCTGTTTGTACTCATCCCACACACTTACACCTTCGTCCTTCCACAACAGTAAAAGCTCATCGATCAAAGGTCTTAGGAACACGTCGATGTCGTTTCCAGGTTGTTTTGGTCCTGCGATGAGAGCCGGCATCATGATGAACTTTCGCTTCATGCACAACCAAGGAGGAAGATTAAATATACATAGGGTAACTGGCCAAGTACTATGACTGCTACTCATATCGCCGAATGGATTCATTCCGTCTGTACTTAAACCAAACCGTATGTTCCTTACATCTTGATCAAATTGTGGAAATTCTCTCTCAATGTTCCTCCACTGGGACCCATCTGCAAGATGTCTCATCATCTCATCTCGCTTACGATCTTCTTTGTGCCACCGCATCAACTTTGCATTCTCCTTACTTCTGAACAAACGCTTCAATCGTGGAATCACAGGAAAATACCACATCACCTTTGCAGGAATTTTCTTCTTTGCTGGCTGCCCGTCAACTTCACCAGGATCGTATCGCCTGATCTTGTACCGCAACGCACCACAAACAGGACAAGCTTGTAAATTCTCATATTCAGCGCCGCGATACAGGATATAATCATTAGGACATGCGTGTATCTTCTGTACCTCCAATCCAAGAGGGCACACAATCTTTTTGGCTTGGTACGTGGTCGACGGCAGCACATTAGCCTCAGGAAGCATGTTTTTTACGATTTGTAGTAGCTCACCGAATCCTTTGTCGCTGACACCATTGGTTGCTTTCCATTTTAGCATATCCAGCGTGCTACCCAGTTTTTTCAGTTCCGGCTTGCACCCTGGGTATAGTTTTGTTTTGTGATCCTCCAACATCTTTTCGAACTTTTTTGACTCTCTCGCAGTTTCACTGTCTTTCTGTGCATCAAGCAAGACCTGACCAAACTCATCGGGTGCCTCCTCCTCCTCTACGACATTTGCATCAACCCCTTCCATTGGGTCATCATCGTCGTCAAAGGCACCGGCTTCATGTAAGTATGCAAAGTCTGTGATGTTGTTATCGTCGTCTTCTTCATCGTCTCCCATCAAAACACCCAGTTCACCATGCTTCGTCCAAACATTATAGCTATCCATGAAACCGTTTTCAGTTAGGTGAACGTGTAGAGTATCCCTTTTCATGACCTGTTTCACATTGCGGCAAATACGGCATGGACAACACATGAGACCATTCGTGGACCTGGTTGCTTCAGCCACATTGAGAAAAACGTCTAGGCCAACAATCCAGGCCATGGTGTTCCTACCGCCGTACTTCCATTGACGTTCCATTTTGAATCCTACCATAAAAAATATTTATAAAATAAATGTATCCATTAATTGCAACATTTTATTAATTATTAGTAACATTGAGAAAATACCTAACAACATTACTAATATTGCAACATTTCATTAATTATTAGTTAAAAAGGTATTAGTAATAATTAAAAAGTTGGAAAAATCTATTAAACAACATTACATATATATAATCAAATTTTTAAAAAAATCCATTACATAACATTAAATATAGTTAAAAAGATACGGAATATTGTCACAAAAAACATGCTCATTATCTAGGTATCTAGGGTATGAACTCACTACTAAAAGCTACCATCTAATTAAGGTCATGATTCTATTTAGCTCAAATCATTCTACAAATACCAAAATCCTTCTCATTCACAATTTTTCAAATTTCTCTAAGTATAGAGCATAAAAATAAGCACAAGTACCGTCAATTAACAGAGAATGAAGTTGCTAACCTTTTGGCGCACTTATATAGGAGAAATCCACAAATTATGGAAAACTTGGGCAAAAACTCCCCCCTCTATGGCGCCATGAGTGAGAGACCAAGCTCTCTGCAGAAATGAGCTCGGGCTCGGGGAGGAAGAAGCCTGCCGCGGTATTATACCCAGCACGTTAGTACCGGCTGGTAACACCAGCCGGTACTAAACGTAGGCAGTTAGTACCGGTTGGTGTTACCAACCGGTACTAACGTGCAGCGGCTTGCGGGTCCCCCAAGTCGAGGCACGTTAGTACCGGCTGGTAACACCAGCCGGTACTAACGTGCCTCTAGCCGTTGCGGCCCGACCCCCGAGGCGCACGTTAGTACCGGTTGGTGTTACCAACCGGTACTAATGTGCTCCACGAAGTACTGTGCTTACAAACCGGTACTAAATTCAGCATTTAGTACCGGTTATAACACAACCGGTACTAACGTACCAGGGACCAAAGGTCGTTTCTCTAGTAGTGAATACATCTTTTCTGTTCATGCTTACAGGATCTGATCAGAGATTACATGCTTTAGATACCTAGACACATTGCTTAATCTTAGCTTAAATATATCTTTCTGTATCCACGCTGATGCATTGTGAACTTGATGTATGGACTAGTAATATATTTGATGCATAGTGCTAGGGAAATGTAATGTGGTCGTGAGATATATGTTGTGCTGTGCTAGAATTATTTTTTTCTGTAAAATAATTAACAGAGATGGTTTTGTTAAAAAACCGTCTCTGTTAATGCCTATTAACAGAGACGGTTTGGAAACCGTCTCTGTTAATCACATGAAAACCGTAGCCAAAACGTACCGACAGCTTAGTGACGGTAGCCAAAACCGTCTCCGTTAATGCAAAAAAGTCGTCTCCATTAATGTTTTTTGTAGTAGTGCTATCCCCACATGAAAACTCCAAGCGCTCTAGGGTAATTTGATGGATAGGCATCAGTTGAGCAAAGTTTTTTTTGCTCCCGAGAATTCAGTATCTAGAGCTTAGCTTCTATCACATCTGAAACGTACCGACAGAGGATAATCTTTGCCGCTGCTATATTCTTGATGCCTACCATGTCTAAATTGACGATCTTGTCAAGATGATGGGTTTGAGCCTTGAGGAGCTTCAGTGTCAAGGTCAGAGAAGCATTGTGAATGAACAATACTCTAGGGAACATGACGGGGACCTATATCTCTCTCTCTCTCTTTGCAAGGATGTGTATATATATATACATAAGCCGTTGACGTTAAACAACAAATGTATGTTACGTGGTTGTGGTTTCCCAATTAATAAATGGAATTAAAGTAGAAAAATCATCAGTTTGTTTCTTCCTCGTTAATTCCATTTATTTTGCCATTAGAAAAGTATAATATATTTGCTCCGAAAAAAATGTGTGCCAAAATGAGCAACGATAATGTTGTTTCTATTGTAAAATGTGCAACCCACAAAACTATGGTAAATACATAAATGGTCATGTACTTTCACTTGTACTCTGCGATGCATGTCTTGTCCGGTTTTGTTTGAGTTGGAAAGCACATTCAGAGAAACACGACGTACCCTCTCTCCCTGTTTCAACAAAGAGGGATTTCCTAAACGCCCGACAGACCTCACTAGTTGTGAATAGTTTTCCGTAGGCACGAGACCCTACATTTGTTCACTATCCCCACATGAATACTCTAAGACCTGATGGACAAGTTCGTCGCACGGCATCACTTCTGCAAAGTCCCTTTGCTCAGGAGAACTCAGTATCTAGAGCTCAGCTTGTGCTACATCTAAAGCGTACAGACAGAAGATAATCCTTGCCGCTGCTATTGTTGATGCCTGCCATGCCTAAATTGATGATCTCGTCAAGGTGATGGGTTAGAACCTTGAGGAGCTTCAGTGTCAAGTTCAGAGAAGCATTGTGATTGTGAGTGAATGATACTCCAGGGAACAAACATGACCGAGATCAACCTATATATCTCTCTCCCTGTAAGGATATTGTATATGCACAAGCCGTTGCCGTTAAACAACAAATGTACGTTAGCTAGTTGGCCAATTAATAAATGGAGTTAAATTAAAGTAGAAACAACATCAGTTTGTTGCGTCCTAGTTAATTCTATTTATTTTGCCATAGAAAAGGTAGTATATATTTGCTAAAAATGGTACTCTATGTCATTGGGCAGACAGTGTTGCTTCTACCATTCTCCGGTCAAAAAAGTACCAAATTTAGCATGTGATGACACACGTTGACACGTCATCAGAGAGACGAGAAACAACCAATGGTCAAAGCAGCCGTGCATGCGTCCCCTCCCTTCCCGCCAAGAAAACAGCAACCACCCGACCGCAACGCCCACCTCCGCGACGCGCGCTCCGCCGCCCGGCCATGCCCACCCCTCGCCGGAGCTCGGCACTATATCTTTCCCCCCTCCATATAGCATCCACCGCAAGGGGTGGCCTCCCGCACTGCCCCTTCCCCCGCCCAACACAATGGAGGCCGCCTCCCGCCGCCGCCTCGCGCTCGCCGCCTACCTTCTCGCCGCCATCCTTCTCGGGACACCGTCTGGCACCGGCGCCCTCTCCGACGCGGAGGCCTCGGCGATCACGCGGCGCCAGCTGCTCGCCCTCCGCTCCGGCGACGGCGACCTCCCTGGGGACTTCGAGTTCGACATCCGGGTCGACGTCACCTTCGCCAACCCGCGCCTCCGCCACGCCTACGTGGCGCTCCAGGCCTGGCGCCACGCCATCTACTCCGACCCCAAAAACTTCACCGGCAACTGGGTGGGCCCCGACGTCTGCTCCTACTTTGGGATCACCTGCGCCAATGCCCTCGACGACCCCTCCTCCGCCACCGTCGCCGCCGTCGACCTCAACGGCGGCGACATCGCGGGGTACCTCCCGGCGGAGCTCGGCCTCCTGACTGACCTCGCATTCTTCCACATCAACTCCAACCGCTTCTGCGGCATAATTCCAAAATCTTTCAACCGCCTCGCGCTCCTCCACGAGCTTGACGTCAGCAACAACCGCTTCGTGGGCGGATTCCCACACGTGGTCCTCGAGATCCCCGTGCTCAAGTACCTCGACATCCGGTTCAACGACTTCGACGGCGAACTCCCGCGGCAGCTCTTCGAGAAGGACCTCGACGCCGTGTTCGTCAACAGCAACCGCTTCGCCGGCGCATTGCCGGAGAATTTCGGCGACTCGCCGGCGACAGTGGTGGTGCTTGCGAACAATAACTTCGTTGGGTGTATCCCTCGTAGCGTTGGACGGATGGGGGACACTCTTGATGAGCTGGTGTTGCTTGGGAACAAGCTTGATGGTTGCATCCCGCCGGAGATTGCTGAGCTTGGGAATGTCACGGTGGTGGATGTCAGTGGGAACGAACTTGTCGGGACGTTGCCGGAGGGGATGGAGAAGATGACAAGGCTGGAGCAGCTTGATGTGTCCGGGAACAGGCTCGCTGGAGAAGTGCCGGAGGAAGTGTGTGAGCTACCGAAGCTTGGGAGGTTTGGGTTTGGGAGGAACTTCTTTGGTGGTGTCGAGCCGGCGGCGTGCGTGCCGGCGGAGGATAAGGGCGTGGAGATTGATGACGCGGGGAATTGCCTTGGTGGTGGGAGGCCGGCGCAGAGGTCGGAGGAGGAGTGCGCGCCCGTGCTCGCGCACCCCGTCGACTGCCGGAAGAATGTTTGCTCGGCGGGGCCGAATTACACGCCGTCGCCGAAGAAGCAGCCGCCGACGCCATCGACGCCGAAGCGGACGCCTGCACCGCCCGCACCTGTGCCGCCAGGGCGGAGTCCGAATGAGCTCAGCCCGGCGCCAGCACCACAGGCTCCTCTACCAGCTCCGGTGAGCTCGCCTCCACCACCTGTGAAATCTCCTCCACCACCGGCGCCGGTGCTCTCGCCACCACCACCTGTTAAATCGCCTCCCCCACCGGCGCCCGTGAGCTCACCACCTCCCCCAGTGAAATCCCCTCCACCGCCAGCTCCGGTCAGCTCGCCTCCTCCACCCGTGAAATCGCCTCCACCACCGGCTCCGGTGCTCTCACCACCTCCACCCATAAAATCCCCTCCGCCACCGGCTCCGGTTAGCTCACCGCCGCCACCAATCGCATCTCCTCCCCCTCCAGCACCCGTGAGCTCACCTCCACCTCCTCCAGCACCGGTGAGCTCGCCACCACCACCTGTAAAGTCACCTCCACCTCCAGCACCAGTGAGTTCGCCACCCCCACCCATGAAATCCCCTCCCCCGCCGGCTCCGGTAAGATCGCCACCACCACCAATCAAATCTCCTCCACCTCCGGCACCAGTGAGCTCACCTCCACCACCATTGAAATCCCCACCTCCTCCGGCACCGGTGAGATCGCCACCACCACCTGCAAAATCACCTCCCCCACCGGCTCCTGTCAGCTCACCACCCCCACCTGTAAAATCGCCTCCTCCTCCAGCTCCGGCGAGCTACCCACCGCCACCGCCAGCTCCGGTGAGGTCTCCATCTCCACCAGTCAAATCACCACCACCACCAGCTCCGGTAAGCTCTCCACCACCACCACCAGAAGCTCCAGTGAGCTCTCCACCACCTCCTCTGGTGAGGTCTCCTCCTCCACCGGCGCCGGTCAGTTCACCACCCCCACCAGTCAAATCTCCACCACCGCCAGCACCGGTGAGCTCACCGCCACCACCAACCCTGGATGATGTAATCCTGCCACCAATCTTGGGGCAGAAGTACGCTTCGCCGCCACCTCCTCAGTTCCAAGGATACTAAGCAGTAATCACAACATGCTCTAATACTGACGCTGAGAATTGATCATCACGACGAGGATACTAAGCATATCACACAACGGCTAATCGCAGCATACTCTACTGAGTACTGACACATGAAAATGGTCTGCTGCACGAATGGGTACCTGCGTGCGTGCATGAATATGTGAATATCTTGAGGTGTAGGTGACGAACGAATGTACCACGTGTGGACATGTAACAGGACTGGAGAAGAGGGATGTGCAAAAGGAGGGAGAACTATGGTCACACGACAAGGCATTTGTAAGAGGTTTCGGGGATTCTTATGCAGAATGTGAAAGCGGGTGTTTATCAATCTGACTTGCAAATACATTTACATCTAAATTTGTTTCCTTGCTCGCAATGTAGTGCTCAAAGTCAACGGTACAGAAATCATCAGGACCGGTTCTAGCTACAGACAGACTACGGTTTCGAGAGCCCTAGAGCGAAGTCTGCACTGTAGTGACAATAGAAAAACTAATCTATACTATAAAGAGTGTCACAATTGAAACGGTTTCTCACTCACAACTCTACCTCCCTATCCCTCACAGAGGACCCACAGATCAGGACAAAACGGTGGCCCTGGACGACCAAAGAGGAGGGGGTAGACGCATGGTCGTCATTCTTCCTGTTGTTTTTTGGCCACCGCGACCTCCCCACCTGTTTATTTTGTCACCGGAGATTTTCCCTACCCGCCTACGCACTCATCCCCGATCCCGCCCGTGAATCACGCCGGCCATGCCCTCTCCTTTCCTTCCTCGCAAAATCGCCTGCCAAAATCGCCTTGGCCGCTTCCTCTCCTTCCCATCGCGAGGCCACGGTGCTGTCTGCCACTGCAATCCAGCTCTCCCCCCTTTTCCTCCGCTGCATCTGCCACCACCGGCTCGCCGGTCGTCGCCCGGGACGGAGCAGCGCGAGGCTGGCGCTCAATCCTAGCCAAAGTCACCGGCGCCGCGGCCATCCGCTGCTCATGGATCCGGCGCGGGACGGGCGCGACAGGGACCAACGGTCACCAGATCGAGCACAGGATGGCGGCGCGGAGAGTAGCACGCGATGGGGCGAGCCCGCTGTCGGCGGCGTTAGGCCGCACTAGGGCAGAGCCGGCCGGCGACGCCCAAGGACGAGTGCGGCGTAGAGGTCCTACGGCCGCATGGAGGCAGGGCTGGCAGCCGGCGGCGTAGAGCTCTTGCGGATGCGCGCAGTGCGGTTGGTGCCCTCCATCTCCCAAGCCCTCTCACGTTCCTCAATCTCTGCCCAGTACCGCATCGGGTGGGTTCCAGTGGCGGCGGCGTAGATCCAGCGTGCCTGTGCACAGACGACACCTCCGCATGGAGCTCGACGGGCGCCTCTCCTGATCTCCTCCAACTATGTCTGACGCCCGGCCAAGTAAGCATGGATCCGATTTACATTAGCAAATTCCTTTGATTTGTCCTTGTATGGATGGTAAAAATGGATTGCTGATGTGCTTGTGGTTGCATTCGTGCCTACTCCTCCAACTGGATCAGTTGATTCTACCACCTGCTGGTCACCACCATGCTCTGAGGTGATTTCCCATCCCGTGGTCTTCTTCTCTCCCTTCTCTGAGGTAACCAGTACATAGTATTTTAGTGGTAATGAAGGAAGCTTGATGTTTTTTGCCATTGTCAATTCCGTCAGAGCTAACCTGATGATTACAGGGGTGGAAACTTTCTGATATGATGCTTGTGACAAAGCGTGGCTTATCTTATGCTTGCTATATTGTGGAGGAAACAAGTGGATCAGGTTTCGGAAAGTATTCATGCATGTTTCTTCTTCCATCTTCAACTGAAATTTTACTATGAAACCTTCAATTATCATATGCGCATTGTATAGTGATCTGCATATCTTATTCATACCTTTTAAACTAAGTATTGTACAAGTTCCTTGATTGTTAATTTTATTGGTTTGGTTCCTGAATTGTTTGATTAGCACACTTCTAATTCAAGATAGCCAAATTGTTTGATTAGCACACTTCTAATTCAAGATAGCCAGTGAGTTGTAATCACCTTACTACTTACTATGTTGCCAGGAAATTTCTAAACTGAAAAGAATTCCAATGTTTAGGAAACCAAGGTGACAAGTTCCCTTCATAAGCATGATGTTTTGGAATGAATATCATGTATCAATGTGGTAAATCGTTTCCCTTTCAGAAAGTGCAAATTACTTACAATTTCACTAAGCTGCTGCAGTCTCATGCTGTTTCTACTTTTTAGAATACCAGCCACCTTTTTTTAAGAAATAGAACCAATAAGAAATCATCAAAATGGTCTGGCAGGGATGTTGGAATTGTGCTGACGCGTCTGCAGCACTTCCCAATGCCGCTGCAGGACCTGGGAATTGTCCAGGCCCGTGAAGATGCAACGGTGGTGTCATGGTAATTAGATTCTAAATCCTGCCAGGTTTATAGGCTTTAGTAACTATAGAAGGGCTAAATCCCGTCAGTTGTTTGGTCATAAAACTCTACATATAATTTTAAAATTACCATTGGTAGCCTTTCTACAGAGTTATTAATCACTCACTGATACTGTTGAATACATCAGCGTCTTTAAATTATTTTGACACTATTGAGAATTAAATTTATGGCCACTATCGAGTTCTACATTTTTGTGGTTTATAGTACATGATGTCCTTTCATCCACAGGACTGCATTAGGTTATCTGAAAACCGACACTGCTGAATTGTACCTTGAGTCATAAATTGTTTGAATCTTCCATATCTATGTTTATTTGGGACAGCTGCAGTTGATTAGTTGGTAGGAGCTGAAACCTTCACTGAATATGTGTAATATTGATATGAATTTGTCACACCTAATTGAGTATAAATTTGAGCTTAAACATGTATTTGTTTGATTCCAATGTGGTTTTCAGGTTGACGGAGATAGCAGCCTTGTCCGCTGGCTTCTGCCGCGAGGTTGTCATGGACTACCAACCATATGTTGGGTGAAATGCCCTCAAGGTAATATATGATTTTTACTGTTTCCTTGCATTTGGGTCCAAATTGGAGTGAGCGGTCTGAGCTCTTAACATTTCCTCTATGAGAAAGCAATCTTGTACTGCTGACATTTGATTGAAAAGGTAGACCTGTAATTTGCAATTACTGGATGATGGATGACATGTTTATTCTTTTGCGAAGGATATACTTCCTGTGAGAAATTTAAGAGAAATGATTCTGATACGATATAGATAGGACAGTTATATCACTGAAACATTTGATGATTGGTTGACAACTCTTCAGTTTCTCAGTTATTCTTTTGATGGCCAGTGTGATCTCCTGAGCATGGAAGCTCCTAGAATTTTAGTCTACCATGATGATATTTGAAGGTGCTAATTTTTTAACCGTATTCAAACCTATAGACATAATCCTGAATTTGATGGTCAGGTTGCACAATGTCATGAACTATGGACGAGGCAGCCGTGCCTAGGGCCGCCTTCATCAACAAGATTGCTCAACGTAAGGTGAGCTTGCTGCCGGCCCCTGCTGACAAGAAACATGGACTGAAGCCTCGACAACTTGAAGAAACATAAGTGTGTTGTGTGTGCGTGCGTGTGTGTTAGTGTGTGTGTTATAGGGTTCTTATACCCTTTATCTTCTTAATATAATGATGCGCAGCTCTCCTGCGTTTTTCGAGAAAAAAAATGCACACAGATACTCGCCCATTTCCTGGTTCTAATATTGTTTCAATAGATACATAGCAATCATGATAGTTTTTTTTTCATATTCTTTTCTAGAGTTTAATTATTTAATTTTCATGTTGTAGAGACACACTAGAGAAGGAAAAAAGAGAGAAGAGAACCCAGGAATTTAGAAGATGGATATCACTACAATCAGGTACATCCAGGGCCTCCATATTCTTATGGCAGTTTTTGCTTGTTAGCACCTGCTATGAAATCGATGGACCGTTTTCCTTGTGACAACTTATCTATTCCTTCCATTTTTGTAGCAACACTGAGCTCAATTTGTGAACTAGATAAACTATTCTCTGAGTTGTCAGTAATGTTGTTTCAAATGAGCTCACAACAATATTTCACACTGTTACTACTCTAAATTAGTTTGCCATCGGTCTATAACTGAAACCTAATTTAAGGATAATTAGTTTCATTGATTAGGTGCTGGTACAGAGCAATGCTAGAGTTCCAAGATGGTCCTTCAAGTTATTCACCAATGTACTTGGACGAATGCATATTCCACGGGTCAAGTCTCCTGAAACAAGCAATTACGACGAAAGATGTTCTAGATCAAGTCAACATATACTTTATATGAGTTTGTCCTTTATATTAATAGGTTTGCAGTGTATTTTTAACTTTTCATGATTCGGAATTTGTCTCTCATTCACTTTCATCTATACTATATTCGTATATTTAATTCATGAGAGTTTAAATTGAATGTAATGGTTTCAAACATGTTTCTTTTTAAATCAAGACTTTTTTAATTCTATTTTCTTTTATAGTACGTGCTTTTACACGTGCCATCCTACTCGATTTCTTTTAACATATCCATGTGCCGCATGAGCCTCTCTACAAAATAAACAAAAATTCTTGTTTACTAAGTTTTCGAAAAACACGTGCCTGTGGCACGTGCCAACCTACTAGTACAATAAAAGGTAAAACTATTATGACTACCTCAAACGCTACTGCAAGGATCGTCATTCGTATTGGTCCACATGTGACGGCCCAATGCGCACCGGTGTGAAAAAATTATCCGCGGCAGTGCTAAACTCGTGCGGGCCGCAGCTTCCTGCCCGGGACATTAAACTTTTATCTTTGCCGGTGCTAATTGGACTGCTTGGAATAGTTATTAATGCCAGTGTAAAATTCAGCAAGTTAGCTTGACCAGCAACGGATCACGGCAGCTTTCTGCGCGCGTGTCCCTTCTTTCCCGCCAAAACACAACAATAATCACGTAACGGCCAGCTCCGGATCATTTCCTAAACTACGGACAGATCGACCTCACTACTTGTGAACACTTTTGCATATGTCCCTAGTATCGCTCATTACTATCCTAACATGAAAACTCCCAGAACTGGATGCTATGTTTATCGAACAACACCACTTCAGCCAGGTCCTTGATCTGCCGAGAATTTAGTACCTAGAGCTCAGCTTCTGTCAAATCTGAAGGGTACCGACAGAGGATAATTGTCGCTGCTGCTATTCTTGATGCCTACCATGCCTAAAGAGATGAGTTTGCGCCTTGAGGAGCGTCAGTGTCAAGTTCAGAGAAGCATCGTTAGTGAATGATCCAGGGAACATGACCAAGACCTATATCTTCTTTTCAAGGATATGTATGTATATATATACGGTGTTGGGTTAAATAAGAAATGTGTGTTACCACTTACCTGGTTGGCCAATTAAATGGAATTAAACTGCACACAGCATCACTTGGCTGTTTCCGCTTTAATTCCATTTATATATGTTTGGCAAGTAATGTATCCCTACGCAGTGTAGTGTATAGGACCAATTATGCATTCAGTTTGCTGACATGGCTCTCTGCGACTTCTGCCTGATAATATAACAAGCCTCTACAATAATATCTCAAGTATTTTGTTTGGCACAAGGCAGCAAGTTAGTTGGATCAGGGGTTTGGTCTGTATGTTGCATGTCGGAATGTTGGATAAACAATAATTTTGTGTTTTCTTTTCACAGAGAAAAAGTATTTGTGTTTTCAGATAGATGTGTTGTCTCAAAAAGTTCTATCTGTTATGAATATTGCACAATGAAAGGAAGCGAAATGAAATCGGAGTTCAGAGATATATAATGCCAATGACGCCCTATATGCAATCAAATACTGTAGAGTTCACACAATGACACAACAGCTGTTCGCAGCACGCTGTACAATGGAAAAGGTCTGGAGCACGAATAATGGGTACCTGCAAGCAAAAACTTGGCTTATAATTTGTTTAAACAGGCCCTAGTCTATGGAGCTAGTAAATCACTCTGATGGTTGAATGTTAGAGTGCAACTAATTGACGACGATGGAGCTACTAGACACACAAGCAAGAGCATCAACAAACTTCTCACAAAGTATGCATTCAACTATATGTCCTGGACTCAGGTGTGCTAACCAAGTAACTCTTACACGGCTGGAGAATCGATCTTTAGTGTCGGCCATAGCGACCGGCACTAACGTGCCGCACGTTAATACCGGTCACAGCCAGCCGGTACAAACGTGCCGGTACTAGCCTTGCGCGACCCCACGTGGGGCCTAGCAGGTAGTTTAGTACCGGCTGGTCATACCAGCTGGCACTAAACTCCTTTTTTTCTATTTTTACTTTTTGGTTTTATATATATTTTGTATGTGTATTTGTACCAAATGCGACTACGTACTTGTACTACATTGCATGTATTTATATTACGACGATATCACATTAATATTATATATATACATACATAAATATATAGAGTTCATACTACCCAACACTTGAAAGATCCAACAAAATACATGTAATATTTGAGATATTACAAATTAAACATGCATCAACAACGAAAGTGACGATACATATCAAGTTGGGTGACACTTTCTTTGGGATCGTTATAGAATCCTCCGTTCTTGGCCATAACTTCATCGAGCAGGAATCCGCAGATAGATTCTTGAATTGCCCTGACCCGGGCTTCTTCGATGAGTTCTTATTTCATTACCCAACGATGTAACATTTCCAGGTGAAAACATGAGAATGAAAAATAATAAATTAAAACTAATTAGAAGAATTGATTGTGCTCACGTACCTTGAATGTTTCCGGCATCATTTGCCCCCTTTCACTTACAGAGTTGTCAATCCACTCGCATACGTAGTATCCACATAAGTTGTTGCCTTGCTCCTGTCTCCAGCACTATGGGAAAATGGGTCACAATAGAGAATAATAAAATGTTTATTACTAATGACACAAGATATGAGAATCTATTCATACCGTAAAGTCACTCCCAAATTGAAGAGGGTTGAATTATTCGCCAGATCGATGAGATCTTGGTACTTAAGTCGATGAGATCTTAGTACTTCGATAAGGTCGATGAGATCTTGGTACTTCCCAAATTAAAGTGTTTCTGGAGTAAGTGAGCCGATGCCTTGTTCATCAGGTCGATGAGATCTTGGTACTTCGATCTAGGCTGCGTCAATGATTTGTAGATCCAGACCGTGTGGTTATCGATCTCAATAGCAAAGAGTATCCAGTGGAAGTTGTTTATATACATTCACAAAACCAGCCAATTAATGTTGATTATAATAGTTATTAATTAGTATTATTCTGAAGGTATTAAGAAAGTGGCGAAGGACTCACTTATGATTGTATGGCAAGAGAATGAATGGACACATGCTTTGCTTACGTAAGCCTCTGTATATAACATCGACCACGTCATAAGAATGGCTCTTGACGGTTTCCTCCTGTATAACATAGGGATTCAGGAAGCCGATGTTATGGAACTTCTTTTGGCAGGGCAACTTAGATTCTCTAGCTACGGAAAAATAAAACCATAAAAGTAGAGATTAGTCAACAAACAAGGACCGAGTATAAATAAAATAATAAAACGAGCAGGAACACTTCACATACACCATACACTCTTGAGGCACTTGTAAAAGGCATCTTGATGGTACAAATCATAAAATGCAGCAAACTCGACCCATACCTCACCTGTCCCCCACCAGAAATGTTTGTCTTTAATTCGAGCTGCAAACATCTTCATTCTGTATTTAGAATGCACCACATACTATTTGTGCAACTCAACCATTCTCGTTAGTAGGAACTTTAACAACTTCGGCCATACAAGAGGCTGACTGAGTACAAACTTCTTCCTGCCTCGGGACTTTTGTAGGGCATTTCCTAGCAACTGAGCCTTTGTCAGATCCATTTACACTACCATCCCAGCCATGATCACCGGATCTCTTGATTCACTTGGACATTCGTAATCCTGCACTACCAACGGAACGATCGATTGTTGGGACTGTTCTCTGAGCCTGGGAATGGGTTTTGCATTTCTTTTCAGGATCATGGGGTTGGTGTGGCACTTTCTGATCTGCCGATCATAATCCGATTCTTTCTCTTTCTCCTTTGGTATGGTCTCTTTAATGAAGTGTGCCTTTCCAACCAGATCTATTTCTAACTTCTTATTCAAAGTCGCCCTCTTGGCCTTCTGTTCTTCTAAGAAGGCTCGAACTGGGTCCACATCCTCTTCCACAGCCGCACCTTCTCTTTCTTCTTGCTCTGCCGCTTAGAAGGTGGCTAGGGCTGAAGGTATCCTGTGTGCCTTCCTCTGAGGCTATTGTGTGGCTAGTGATGGCGGATTAGGGTCGTTGTATGCTGCTGGTGATGGCGGAGTAGGGTCATTGTGTGCTGCTGTTGATGGTGGATCCGTATTGTGGCCCCGTGCAGCTGGTGGAGAAGGTGGACCAGCACTTTGATTCCTGTCTGCTGGCGTTGGTGATCTTTTCCTTGAGCACTGAGCAGAACTTGTGGCTGCTTGCACCAATCTTATACCATGCTTTGGCCAAGCGACCCATGTGTTTATGGCATGTTGTAGTTCTGTTTTTTAGGACCTATAGGGATTGGGAGCTCCACATCATCCCAACCATCTTCCACTCGATTAATTTGGACTCTAGCATATCCTTCAGGAAGCGGCACGAAATGTAGTATCTCCCCTTTTTCTGGTACTTTCAGCAAAAACCTAAGGACAAATTTTGAGCTTTTTCCCGACAGAATACAAAAGCTCACATTTGCTCCTCACCGTGGTGGCATCAATTGGGTCCCGACGTTGATGCTTTGTGTCACCGACACTGCTAAGATGCTGGGTGGCAGAACTGATCTCCAAATTGGGAGCTGGTTCTACCAGGTGTTGGCTATTGCCTCAAGAGAAGCTATCCGCTCTTCTAGGGCACAGAACTTCTTTACCGCTACTGCCTTGCTTCTGCATTGGCTTTGGTAGGTTTGGATATCTTCAGCAAAGCCATGTTTCCATGGAACTATGCCCACGTCTCAGGTCCGTCTAGTGCATTCCGGATTCCCAAGAGCGTAAGTCAGCTTTTCATTCTCTGTATTTGGTCGGAAAGCTCCATCTTCTGCACGCCTCATTGCCTCTTCGAGTCTTAGGGTAGCCTCTCTTAGTGCGTCGCTAGTCACAAGCAACTCAGTGTCCAGATCTAGTGTGCCTCCATTAGCATAGAAGTAATACCTTTCTCGTTTTGGCCAACTCAAGGTCTGCAGTACGATCCCTTTTTCAATTAGACGATTCTCCAACTTTTCTCATTTCGGAATTGCAATTGCATAACCTCCAGGCCCAAGATTATGGCAATTTGTCTTTTTGCTAGCATTCTCTTTGGCTTCCTTTGATCGTGCCTCACTGTCTACCGACGACTTATTCTACACGAATTCATTCCACCAATGTCGTTGCTTCTTGAAGTTCTTCACAAAATCTGGTGTAAGGCCCTTTTTCACAAAGTCCCTAACCAAAGTCTTCTTGAATGTCTGGAATTTGTTTTGACCGAAGTCAGCAGGGAAAGCCCCCACCTATTTTTTATATTTTTTATTTCAGACTCATTTATTTGGTTTCCATGGGGAATCAAACCTGGGCCTGCTGGGTGCTACTCAGGTGCACTAACCACCATGCTAGAGACCCTAGAATTGAGTAGCCATCTTCTAAAAAGCCGATTTCCTCACATTATCTTCTTTTCCCTGGGGAAAGAAGATGTGCATCTGTATTTCTTTCCACAACATAGCTTTCTATGAAAGTGGAACAATCTCTTCTTCATTGGTAGATAATCTCGTTCTCTTCCATAACCTATACTTTATGGGTATGTTTTCCCACATAAGAGCACTCATTTGATTTATAAACATCGTCTTAATGCCAGGAGGGTGTGTCGCCTCGCCATTACCATCCACCGAGGTGATTGTCGTACGAACTTCCATCATTCCTTAGATCCACATTTCCATTTTTTCTTCATCGATTCTGCTAATAAAACAATATATATCAATTAATACCTATTGTCAATGTGCATGTAAAAAATATATATCATGTACACAGATACAGTCAAATTTCTATTACTACAGCTTCCTTAGCATTTTCTTATCATTTTAGTGTTTTATGAGTGCAAAAAGTTTTTAACCGCGTTTATCCAATGTTTAGGTTCTTTCGAGAATTTTTCTACCTTTTCTAGAATTTATTGTCCTCTTCCAAGAGCTAAATCTGTTAATTAAAAGGCTCTAAAATCTTTTTAGGAGCTTCAGATGTTTTATTTGAACTCCTCGTGTCCCAAACTGTCTCAGGATATTTTTCCTAGACTTTTTGGGAGTTTTTGGATATTTGTTGGGATAAAACACCGACTAGCCCGAAGACTAGCCAACAGTTGAAGAACTCGAACGACACAATGAACTTAAAGAACACTTCGCTACTCAAAGCCCCTTTCTATTTCTCAAAAGTCGATCCCCTTTTCAGTACAGCAGCCTTCCTTTTATAGGGCAGGCACTTTACAACTTTCTGGGGCATACCCCCTCACCTGCTACATTCCCAGAATATTCCTGGGTGCTAAAGATCATTTCCCTTTACTTTACAGCTGTTACTTTACACGTCATCGCTTGCCGACTCCGGAACCTTTACGCTCTTTACAAATCGCTCGCGCGCCAAGGCTAAGGCGCAGACTCACGCTCCGAAGTGACTATGCTCACTTCGGAACGTTATTTGCTTCCTTCGGCTCGACCGTACGCGAAGCCTTGCATCCTCTTCGTGACCGCTTCTTGGATTACTTCCTTCTAACCCGTCGCCACCATCCGCACCAGAATCATGAAGTGTCACGAACACTCCGCGAACCCCTGCATTTCTTCATATATCGCAATCCAAAATCATACAAAGTAAGAAAATAGTAAATTAGCGAAGTGATAAAAGATAGTGCCCAAGACGATGCGAGGGGGGTTGCTTGTGGGACTTCGTTCCCCAACAGTAGCCCCTCGAGAGCGAGTGACCAGACTTATCGTTGCGAGCTCTCGAAATCATTTGAACGCGAGCTTCCGGAAGCGCCTCCCCCAAGCGTCCCGTTCGTCATTTTTTTCTCTAGAGAAGATACGGGACGGTTAAAACCTCGAGACGTGCGGGTGACACGTTTGTTTCTTCTTCCGAGATCTTAGGGTGATGGGACGGTTGATTTCCCGAGATTTTAGGTTACAATTACAGTTTTTGCGTTCGGGTCCACACCCCCTGATCCTTATAAATAGAGATGAGCTGCGACCCATCATTGACCCACGATTGCTTCCCTTTGATGATTCACTGCCGTCTCCACTCTTCGCATCTGAGCTTCGCGTTTCGCTTTCGTCTTCGCTCTTCTCAACAGGTAAGTTGGCCTTTCTGACTTCGTTATACGTATTTTTCTCTTCGTTGTAATGTTACTCGAAATTTAGTGTTTATTCACCATTTTAACTTTGATTTTCGATTCTTTTAGTCTCCACAATCATGGGTCACGCTCCTAGGAAAACTGCTGCGGACTCGGCCAACACTTCAGAACCGAAGACTTTTGAGTTCGGCCGAAGTCGAGTAACTGAATCAATGATCCGCACATTTGTTCGTGACGGCTTAGTTTCTGAAGGGTGTGGACGAGCCCCGGGTAACGAAGTCATTCCCACCCCTCATGATAACGAAGTTGTTGTTTTCAAGGATTTCTTGAACACTGGACTTCTGTTTCCCCTTGATCCTGTGATGGTTAGCATTCTTGACAAATTTGGTCTGCATCTGCACCATCTTACTCAAAACGCCTTTGTGAAGCTTAGTCTCTTTATGTGGTGTTGTAAATCCATGGGTGTTGTGCCAACGATCGATCTTTTTCTTCGCACTCGTATTCTCCACCATCAGCCGAAGAAAGTTACTCGACTTGGCGCGGACAACAAACCCATTCGCAGTTGAGTTGGAGTATGGATGCATCAACTTCCGGTATAAGGATGACGACGTGATCCCACCAACTGCTTACAAAAAGCGTTGGGAAGACTTGTGGGTGAATCACTGGTTCTACCACTCAATCGAAGTGGATGAAGCTACCAAGACGCACCCTTTAGTTTGCAAGGTGTTTGGACCACTTCCTGCTGATCGTCCCATCAGTGTTGACGACACAGATAATACTCGCCTATTCCAAGTAGCGTTTTCTACCCTGGCGACAAAGTATGGCATGCAGGATCTCGTAGAAGAATATCGTGGCTGCAACGTTTTTCCTATGACATCTGGGTGGGAGATTGCTGCTTGGGCTGACTTCGAGAGCCCCATTAAAGTGCCAGACTTCGGGAAGTCTTTCGGCCTGACTGCTTCAGGTTAATCTTTTGCACACTTTGGAATTTTTGCCCTTTCACTCGAAGTCCATTTTTAATTTATGTTTTAGAGTAATCTTTTGTTTATATTTTGCTTAGATATCAATGTCAACGAGATTGAAGCCCGGGCCAATATTGTTCTTGGCCCCGAAGATCATATCGAGTCTGGTTTTATCAAAGAGAAGATTGGGGGTGCTCGCGGCAATCGTCTCTTTGATTTCTTTGGGATTCCTTCTGGGAAACAGGAAGCCACTCTTGCCCGTGAAGCTGCTGCTCAAGACCGCGCACTGAAAAGAGCTACCAAGGATTCCAGCGCTGTTCCAGAAGCGACTGCAGGGCAGAAACGCAAACGGAAGTCAAACCGAGGCGGTCGAAGGGGTAGTGGTCATGGCCACATGAATATTGCTTCTGAAGGTGAACAAGCTAGTTCTAATGTTGAATTTGAAGGTAGTGTTGACGATCGCGAAGACAGCGACGCCGACAGTGATAATGGCGGTAATTTCCTTGATCAGGCCTTTGGAGTCTCACCCGGAAGAGCCAGTGGAAGTGGTGATTCGAGGGGGACACTTGCTGTTTCGGGAAAGCCCCCATATGACTTGGTTTATAGTGACTTCGAGACTGAAAGCGATGACAGTTGTGGCAAGAGGCCCGTGTCTAAAGCGACCTCTGCTAAAATTTCTGCACCCGAAGTTGCTATCGCCCAAAAAAGTTGTGTCCCAACGACTAGCAAGATTGTTGCTGTCGCTACTGGCCCGTCTCCTACACCCGAAGGCCCTGCACTTGAAACCCATGATGACACAGCCAATTCCCCCTCTGGTACTAACAGTTTTTCACCGAGCAGCGAGGGGTACTTCGTGAGTGCAGAGAGGCCCAGGAGAGGTAGCCGAACGTTTAAATCTGCGCGAGGACACTCTGCTGTTCGGTGGTCAAATCAAAGGCTTACTCACCTTCGCTAGCCGTCCCCGAGAGCGATCTGTTCTCCAGAAAGCTGGTGACTGCTTCAGCTTTCCTATTGTAGAAAATGAACTTGGCAAAGAAGGTTGCTCTTCATCGCTAATTCACGCTCAAGATTTGAGTTTGAAAGCCTTTGTTGCCAGCCGAGTCGCCCTAAGGGAATTCGAGAAAGAGAAGATAACTCTTGAACTGAACTTGAACAGCACAAAGAGTGCTCTGAACAAGGAGATTGAAGTCGTCAAGACCTTAAGCTCCGAGAAAAAAGAGGTTCTTGCGTCTCTGAAATTTTTCGAGGAGAAATGCTCCAAACTGACTTCGGAGAATGAATCACTTCGGAAGCTTGTTGAAGAGCTCAAATCTCAAGTTGAATTAGGCAAGACTGCTGTTTCAGAGAAGAAACGTGCTGATGATCTTGCTATAAAATTTGAAGCGAAGTCTGCCGAGGTCAAGGAGCATTTGATTTATCGACAAGGGATGGAAAAAGGTGTCGTGCAATTGCGTGATATCCTTACTAGGTGCCTCAAAGACTATGGCCACACACCCGAGCCCCTTGATACCGAAGAGTGCACCATTGATGATCTTTTCAACTGGCTTTGGGGGTGCATAACGTCCTTGAACAGCTGTGGGCGCGCCTTCGGCGAACTTAGCGTCGGTATAACTGCTCGTAACGTATGCCATGCCATCTGTGATTTACTTCGCGAAGACGTTGTGCACAATGAGCCCCTGTTGGATAAACGTGATCTGAAGTCACTTCATGATCCGAAGTTTGAATGGCCCGTGGCTCAATTTGTGGACGAAGTTCCAGTTCTTGCAAGAAACGTTGCTAAAAACTTCGTGAGGAACTTCTACCAAGTCCGCGGCTACAAACTTGCTGTTGAGGAGGGACGTCGCCTCTCCCAGGTTTTTTACTTCGTCATAGCTTTATTTCGGCATAGCTTTACATTCTAAGTACTAAATTGTTTGTATCACTACGTTATGCTTTATTTGCTTGCAGGGGTCGAAAAGTCATGTGGACCCGAAGACATCTCAAGCTGCGAGATCCACTTCAGCTCCACCTGCTAACTATCCTTTGACTGGTGGCTCTGCTTCGGGAGGACATGAAGAGGTGTAGACTTATTTCTAGGGCTTCTTTTCTTTTGAGTTGAGAACACTATGAAATTTGGCTTGTAATATGTCTAAACCCGTGGTTCCTGCGCAGGTTCCGGAGTCCGTTCCTGCGCAGGTTACCGAAGATACTCTGCCCGTCGTTATACGACGTGGTCCGTACGCGATGTCATCAGCTGTTTGGGAACATTTTCACGCCAAGCATCCCGATGTGTCTGTTGAACAATTTTGGGAATATAGCATTAACTAGTATGAGCGCCTGAATCAAGCGACTAAGGACTTTTTTAGTGAGTTTCAAAGTGATCCAATACAACACGATTCCATTCTGCACACACGTCGTATGAATCGGGAGCATCGTCGCTTGGCGCATATTTCGTCCGGTGTGGAGTTCCCTCCGCTTTTTGATCCAAGTTCTGTCAAAGAAGAACCTGTCGACGAAGCCCCGCTGAATGCACCTGTTTTCATTCACAAAGCTGCCACTGGACATCTTTTAACTTGTTACAAGATGTTGGCGAAGTCGACAGTGGCTCTTCTACGAGTGGTGAGCTGATATTTAATTTTGTTTCCGAAGTTTTGTACTATTACTTCGTGATCTTGTTGTAATGAATTTTCGTTGAATGCGATTTTGTAACTATGCAACAATGTATGCACTTTAGGATGAACGAAAACTTCTGAAAGAAGCGCCTCCCCCCCCCCCTCCCCCTTTCGTTTATCACAAAGGGCATGGAGAAGGTGTATTTTTCTTGCGAAGTGACTCGTCAGTCAGCTCTTCGCTTGATGTACATTATCACATATTTCATGGATAAGTGCCATCTTTCTTTTTTTTCTTCTCTTTTTTCCAGCTTTTTGCATGGATTGCTTAGGTGAATTTTGCTGCGCGAAGTGTGCTCTTCACTTTGAGAGTCGCGAAGTTCTCCTACTCGGAGCTTTTAGCTCATCATCTCCGAAAGGTGATTCATCAACTTAATTGTGAATCACTTCGGAGCGTCTGTTTTTGCTGCATTCTTTTGGGAGTACCTTGTTTATATTTCACAAGGGAATTTACAACCTAGCGAGTACTTACCTCATTAAAAACCTCACATCTTCACCAGCCTAGGTGACTGAATCGAAGACTCTCCCTGTGAGGAAAAGAGTACAAGCCCCGTTGACAAGTTTTCTAATATTTTACAACTCTTGACTCAACTTCTGAAAATGGAAAATGAAAAATTACAAAATGGTTGAACAGAAGAAGAAAAAAAACTTAAGTCTTCGCGACCCTCAGATGATCACTTTTTGGAGCATGTCTTGGTTCCAAGAGTACGGCACTGCCTGTCCTCCTAATGCTTTCAGCCTGTAGCCCCCCTTCCTTTCTGTCTCTGAGACTAAGTAAGGTCCTTCCCACTTTGTTTGAAGCTTTCCAGTTTCTCTTATCTTTTTCTTTAACACCAAGTCTCCTGTTTTTATTTCCTTCGGGATCATCTTCTTATTTTCCATCTTCGCGTCTCCTCCTGATAATCTGCCAAGTTCTGCTGAGCTTGCTCTCTGATTTCGTGGACCACGTCGTTTGTGACTTCCATGTCTTCGGCATCATGTGGATCTTCCACTCGCATGGACTCCATTTTGATCTCTTCCGGAGTCATCGCCTCTTCACCATACAGTAATCTGAATGGTGTGAACTTCGTTGCTCTTGACTCAGCTGTGTTATGCGACCAGATAACTCTTGGCAATTCTTCAGCCCATTTACCCCTTGGCAGGTCTGTAAGATTCTTTTTGATACCCGTGAACACTATGCCATTGGCTCTTTCCACTGCACCGTTTGATTGTGGGTGATATACTGATGCAAAGCACAACTTCGTTCCCATCTCAAAGCAAAATTTCCTTAACTCTTTGCTATCGAACTGTTTTCGTTATCTACTGTCAACTCAGGAGGCACACCAAAGCAACAAATGATGTTCTGCCAGAAGAACTTCTGCACAGTTTCCGAAGTTATTGTTTGAACTGGTTTTGCTTCTATCCACTTCGAGAAGTATTCTACTGCAACAATTGTGTACTTATAATTTCCTGGTGCCGTTGGCAATGACCCAACTATATCCATCCCCCACCGAGCGAGTGGCCAAAGTGGTGGGATAAGCTGTACCTCATACGAAGATGCTTTGTGGTATGGGAAGTGTTTTTGATAGTTTTGACATGATCGATCTGACCACATTATCTGCGTCGCGAACTGCTGTTGGCCAATAAAAGCCCTGCCTAAAAGCCTTGCCCACAAGTTTTCTTGTACCCAGATGCGAAGCACAAGCTCCAGCGTGAATTTCTCTCAGTAATTGTTTTCCCTCTTCGGCAGAGATGCACTTTAACAGAGGAGTGCACACTCCAGTTTTGCACAATTTTTTCCGTTTCATGACAAACGATCTTGCCTTCTGCTGCATTCTTCGCTGTTCTTCTTTGCTATGGGTTTCATAAAATCCTTTCAGAAATGCAATGATCGGAGCTCGCCAGTCTTCGCTGATGATTGCATTGACATATTTCACTGGCTCCTCACCTGAGTTGACGGACTTGTACTTACGAACTTCGTAAAACACATCTGCATCTAATGGAGCATTCGTTGCCGCTGCCTTTGCCAACTTGTCTCTTCATTTATTCTCTCTCTTGGGATGCTTTTTACTGTAAATCCTAAGAAATACTTCTCCATTGATCTGACTGTTTTCCAGTACCTTTCCATCTCTGGATCTCTCACTCAATAGGACTTCCCGATGTGACCTGATAACAGCTGTGAATCTCTTCATATCATAATTCTTCTTGCACCTAGAGCTCTTGCATTCCTTAATGCCAAAAGTAGCCCTTCATACTCTGCGACATTATTTGTGGCCCCTAAGAAGTCCAACCTCAAAGCGTACCTCAGGATGATTCCTGAAGGTGACGTTAACACCGCTCCTGCACCAGCTCCATCCTTGCAATAAGCTCCGTCAGACATAACTTCCCAATAGGTATCTGTCGTTGATTTGTTTTGCTGACACGGTCCCGGAGTCCAATCTGCTACGAAGTCTGCCAAGACTTGTGATTTTATGGATTTCCTTGATGTAAAAGTGATCCCGTATTGTGCTAACTCTGCTGCCCATTTACCAATTCTTCCCGAGGACTCTCTATTCTCGAACATGTCTTTTAGCGGATGCGAAGTGGGAATTACTATTGGAAAACTCTGGAAGTAATGCTTGAGCTTTCTCGAAGCCATGATCACTGCGTATGCCATTTTTCCATTTCTGAGTAAAACATTTTGGAGCCTGATAACGCTTCAGACACGAAGTACACTGGCGCCTGCACAAGCAGACCATCGATCACTTTCTCTTCCACCAACACTGCGCTCAATGCTGACTCCGAGGCCGCTATGTACAACAACAAGGTCGCCTTTGGAGAAGGGCTAGCCAAGATGGCCGTTTGTTCAAGGTATTTTTTCAGGTCATCAAAGGCTTTCTGCTCTTTGTCCCCCCACTTGAAATTCTTTGAGGAGCCCAACAGTTTGAAAAAAGGTAAACTTCGCTCTGCTGATTTCGAGATGAATCTGCCTAGAGCTGCTATACGGCCAGTCAACTTCAGTATATCTTTCCGGGACTTCGGAACTTGCATTCTTCTGATGGCCTCGATTTTCTCTGGGTTGTCCTGAATTCCAGTTTTTGATATCATGCAACCCAACAACTTCCCTTTGCTGACTCCGAAGACATATTTTGCTGGGTTTAATTTGAGGCCAAATTTTCGAAGTTTGCGAATGTTTCACATAAGTCCTGCACGTGATCTTCTTTTTTCAGACTTCGGACCACCACGTCATCAACATAAGCTGACACATTCTCCCCAACTGAGATTTCAATACAATTTAGATCATTCTACAAAAGGTGGGTCCAGCATTGCGGAGTCCCTCTGGCATCCTCACAAAACAATATGTCCCAAAAGGTGTTACGAAGCTTGTCTTGTCTTCGTCTTCTTTGCACAGCCAAATCTGATGATACCCAGAGAAACAATCCAGCAAAGACATTCTTTCAGACCCCGCAGCAGAGTCTACTAGTACATGTATCCTTGGAAGAGGAAAAGCATCCTTCGGGCAAGCCTTGTTTAAGTCAGTGAAATCTATGCACATGTGGCAATCTCCATTCTTTTTAGGCACCAGCACTATGTTTTCCAACCACTCTGAATAGATGACTTCGCAAATAACTCCTGCATTGAGCAGCTTTTGCACCTCGCCTTTTGCTATTTTTTCTCTATTCTCTGACAACACTCTTAACTTTTGTTTTCTTGGGGGATACTTAGGGTCTACATTCAATTTATGCTCAATGACACTTCGGGATACACCTTTGAGGTCTGATTTCTCCCAAGCGAATACATCTTGATTATTCCTCAAGCACTCTAACAATCTTGCTTCTTCACTTTCTTGTAAGCCTTTTGCAATCACCACTTTTTTGTCAATGACATCTTCGCATAACGGGACTTGTTTAGTATGTTCTTGCGCTACCATCTTGGTGTCCTCTTTTGAATCTGGCTCTTCAGGATAACATTCAATATCTTCTTCAATTTCTGTTTGGCCCTTTTCTTCTTGTATCAAGTGCACAGGCTTCTGGTGAGTTCCTGTATTGCCTTCGCGACGTCTGGCATCTTCCTGATTACTGAAGATGGACAAGACTCCGGCATGTGTAGGAATTTTCATGCACAAGTATGCCTGATGAATCGCTGCCGCAAACTTGCTTATCAATGGCCTCCAGAAGATTGCCAGATACGGATACACGATGTCCACCACATCGAAAGTAATCATTTCTGTCCTTTGCTGAGGGCCTTCGCCGAAAGAAACATTCATTTCAATCGTTCCCCTGGCTTCAATTCGCTTTCCCCCGAAGCCGAACAGTGGCTTATTTGTTAACTTCAATTGAGAGTCTTCGTAACCCAAACTTTAGAATAGCTTGTAAGTGATTATATCTGCTGAGCTCCCATTGTCTACCAAGATGCCTCCAACATCACTGCCCTAACAAATACTTTGCATTTTCCCCATGTTTGCTCGTATAACCAAAGGATCTTCATGAGGGAATTCTTTTAAATGCATTTCTTGCTCAGAAAACACTATTGGTATATGTGACCATTCACTTCAGAAATGCGTACCCGAAGAGACATTTGCAACGTTTCTCATGTAATCTTTCCTCTGCCTCTTTGTTTCCAGCTCTGGCGCGCTGTAGCCCCCAGTTATTGCATTGATCACATTTACTCGAGGCTCAGAATCTTCTTCTTTCTTCGGGATGTCAATCTTCTGCGATGAATTTGCTTTACTGCTTTCAGCTCGCGGAGTTGCATACAGCTGGTAATTTGTCGTGTCGTACGGTGGCACTCTGTGATAATGACCCCACTGTTGTGGCCCTGACAACTGAGGATATGATGCTAAATAGGGCTGAGCAAGCAAGTAATTCATTTGCGCTGAGGTTGAATGGTTGGTTGACGAGATTGCGAAGTGTGATTTACTGACTTCACTTCTTCAAATTGCAGCCCTTTTTTCTCTGCTTCCCTCTTCTTTGCTTCTAGTGCTACTTGACATTCACTAGTCCAGTGCCCTGGCATTTTCTCCATGTATCCAGCAGAATGGTTGTTTGCTTCGCCCTTGGTTTCGGCCTCCTCTGCCCCTGTCAGAATGACCACGGCCTCTTCCTCTGTAATTTGACTGAAATCCTTCTGAATGTCCTTGACGGTCTTTGTTAGACACACTGTTAACTGCTCTGTCATTATTTTGCTTCTGCTGATTAGGCTTGAACTGTCGCTGATTTGAACCACCTGTGAAGTGATCGAAATCCTTGGATTGATCTTCGCGCTTTCTCTTGTCCATGTCATCTAGCCTTCACGTGCGACCTTTGTCTGATCTGCAGTACTCATGAATGATTTCGTACAACTCAGTTTCTGTCTTCGGCTTCCTTCTATCCAAATACTCTCCGCAAGGACCCAATTTTAGTCCTGCGATGCAGGCCTCGATAGCAGTCACTTCGGGAACATTAGGAGCTTTCGATCTCTCTCTGATGTACCTGCGCAAGTAATCATGTAAAGGCTCTTTTACACCCTGCTTGATGTGATGCAAATCTTCCGAAGTCAACTCTTGCTGCTGGAATCCTCTGAAGTTTTGAAACATCTTGGCTTTAAGCTGATCCCAGCTGTCAATGGACCCGAGTGGCAACGAAGTATACCATTTCAAAGCTAATCCTTTCAATGACATGAGTAGAGACATAGCTTTCTCAGGACCTTTTCCTCCAGCTGCTGATATCATTGCTTCATAGCGCATTAAGAACTCTTTGGGGTCAACTTCGCCATCGAATTCTGGCAAGGAAGTAGGAAGTTGAAATTGAGCTGACCAAGGTGTTAGCTCGAGCTCAACCGAAAGTGGTGTTGCAGGTTCCGCGCTTGACTGAATCTTTGCCACACAGGTCCTTTTTTGAGACGGTCTACGGTCCGCCAACGCCCCTATCCTTAGAAAACCATTGATCTTCATTCGTGCGACGAGTCTCGAAGTCATCACGGTCTTCGTGAAATGGCATATCTTGCTGTGTCAGGTGATCAGGAGCTTGTATTGTCTGTATCTTAGCCAGAATGGTGTGCAACATCCGTTCTAGCTGCGCAGTGGTATGGCGAACCTGGCTTCGCCTTTGCTCAGCTTGCAACTGCTCTAACACTTGCCTCTTCCTTGCTACCTGACTTCGAAGCTCCTGAATCCGCTGCCTTTCTTCTTCTTCAAGCATCTGTTTGTCTGGTCTTGCCTTTGGCTATGGATGCTTCCACTTGCGCTCTTGTCTGCACTTGCGAAGTTGCCTGGGTTGCTTGCTTGTACTTGTTCTCCAGCTTCTTTTCTATCCTACTCAAGGCTTCCAAGTCTTCATCTTCTATGCCTTGTGTTGGCTCGAAAGCGAACTCAGGAGCCAACACGAAAGTGAGAGACGAGACCAGAAAACAAGAGCCGAAAGAAGCGATGTCCCAATAATGATCAATGAATAATCCGAACCCTTACAAAGTGGTGCGCCCTCTCCTTTTATAGGGAGGCGGAGGGTCACTCCCTCAGTCACATGTTCCCTTTCTACCCCTACCTGCTACAATTGTGCTGGGAATATTCTACTTTAACGGATACAAGGGGAATTTTACATCAGGAAGCCAATTTCGACTTGCTTTCGTCTTTGTATGCACTGAGACGCCCGCTGCATTCCGGCTCGACTCCGCGCTCCGGGCCTCCTCCATTCTTCCTCGTTGACCTGTTCACAAATGGCTGTGCACCATGTTAGACCGTTAGAGTCATGAGGAGGATCGGGTGCTCGTCAGCTGGGGGTCCCGAACCGATTCCTAGGTCGATTCGGTCCGCGCACTTGGTGAAGTCGTTCCGTCAGTCGTAGGATGCGGCGGACCAAAACACGAGTTGATTCGGTCCACTAGTTGCGGAACGCGAGGGGCCGAATCACAGCCTGATTCGGTCCGCTACGTGTGGAACGCGAGGGGCCGAATCACAGACCGATTCGGTTCGCTACGTGTGGAACGCGAGGGGCCGAATCACAGACCGATTCGGTTCGCTACGTGTGGAACGCGAGGGGCCGAGTCACAGCCCGATTCGGTTCGCGCATCTACTCGCGCGATGCGACCCGAATCCCTGAAGTCGATTCGGTTCGCCGGGGTGAGCTGCTGACGGGCCGAATCACTGATGGATTCGATCCGCGAGATCCGTAGCCGGAAAAAACGAGTCACAGATCGACTCGGTTCTGTTGAGTCATGGGCTAACGCGAAACAGGCCGTAGCGCAACAAGCAGGTGGCGGAGTTTGCCTGATCCACGTCCCAACAGTCAGCCCCTCGTGGGTGATGGTCGACTCCAACGAGCTGAACCCTCGATACTTGAAGTGGACTCGCGACCAGGAGAAAACGACACCCTCTGCTTGTTGGAGTCGAGGGTGATTCGGTTTTTACGGCGCGGTTAACGAGGGGTTTTTTACCGCGCCTATAAATAGGGGGGGGGGTGATGGCTGAAAACGACGTTTGCCGTCTGCTGAGAGGGATCGCGCTTGCCTTTACTTTTGCTTTAAGATTCGTGCGAGTGCTCGTGGTTATCTGTATGGATTCGCACACTTCTTCGTGCTTTGCTAGTTGTAAGTTTCTTGCATTTGTTGTGTTTTTGTATGTGTTGTTGTTGTTGCGCATGGATATTTACTTCCTGGGTTTTGCAGCTTCGATGGCTCGGACGATTCAGACTGCTCGGCTTGTTGACGAGGAGGATCGCCCTGCCGGTCGGGTTGCTGAAGATGAAGTCAATGTCGCAGCGGAAGTAGTTGGTGCTGCTGATTCCGAATCAGCGGCTGGATCCGCTTCGAATCGTGCCGTTCGCAGCGGGAGCATTGGGGTGGAGGCGGAAGATGAGGAGGAGGGCGTTGATGAGACTACTGGCAGTGTTGACGCGAATCCCGAGGATTTGGTCAGTGATTCGATGCCCTTTACCCGTAGATTTGGGCGATCACTTATCAGGGAGGAAGACATGAGGGAGATGGTTGGGAAGGGTTATTTCGAATCTGGCGAATGCCGCGTCCCTGGCGAGGAGGAGGTTCCGGAGCCCTTGGACGACGAGTGCGTCGTGTTTCGCGAGTTCTTTGTCGCTGGGCTTCGGTTTCCTGTTGACCCGCTGATTCCTCATATTTTTCGGGCTTTCAAGGTTTCGATGCACCAGTTGGCTCCTAACAGTTTCTGCTATCTGGCCAAGTTCCTCTGGGCGTGTCGTACGTTCAACAGTGAGCTGGATTTGGATTGCTTTGTGCGCCACACAGAGCTTCATTTTTCCAAAAGGAAGGTTCTCTTTGCTGATGATGATGAGACGTACCAGGCTGAGTACGGGTGCTACACATTTTGCCCTCGCCGGGCCGCTAAGGGGATGGAGACACCGCAGCTGGCGTACAGCCAGAAGAACAAGTGGTCGAAGAACTGGGACAAGTACTGGATGTATGCCAAGGTTCGCGTCCCGACTGGGGGTTACGAATCTGGCTGTGCGGTCTATGGGTATCCTCTTGCTTCGAGGATTTCCGGTTTGGAAGCCTGTCTGCTGCCGATCTATTCGGATTCGAAGAAGGCGAGAAACTCGCTGTGCAATAGCGCCTTTTACTGCGCTACTCAGGTTATCTCTGGGCGGGATGCTATTTGCGAGAGCATCGCGGCTGGTATTTTCCCTATTAGAGCTGGTTGGTGCCCTCGCAGTTTCGGGGAGTTCAAGCTTGCAGATTTTGAGAATCGGATCTTTCCTTGCCCCATATTCGGGTTGAAGAAACCGGATGGAGTTAGTGATGAGGCCATTGTCGACGAAGTGGAGCGTCGTGCGGCGGTTATGCTGGGGCAGTATACTGCTAAGGAGTATGGCTCCTGCCGCAAGATTCTCCGGCATAAAGGTCGAGTAAATCGTGTTTTTGATGAGATGGGTGTGAAGTATGGACCGAGGCCCGCGCCCGCGACTGTTATTTCGAGGATGAGGCCTCCCGGCAATGTTGGGTCTGAGCCGGCCGGTGGGAAGGGTAGAGTTGCCAAGTCGAAGACATTGCTGAAGCGAGCGGCTGACGCGACTAGGCGTAGCTGCTCCTACGTCAAAGAGGGGCAAGGCGGCACCGAAAGTTGGGCTTCAGAACTTCGCTTTCGGGCAGGTTGAAAGCGTTGTGAAGGAGAGGGTTGAGGATGTGTCCGGTTTCGTTGGTGAGAAAGCTGGGGAGGCGATTGCTGCTGGAGGCCCTAGTGGTGGTGCTCCGTTATCCGCAAAGGATTTGCGAAATATTGCTGCTGCGTCAAGTATTTTGCTTGGCGAATGCGATGATGCGGTTGTTGCTCCAACGCTCGGGATGGCGCCCGCCTTCGACTTTGAAGATGGACAGGAACTTACGTTCTTGTCGGGGGGAACTTGTTACCCTTCTCCTGTTAGAGATTCTGGCGCTGCCTCGGTTGCCCCTGTATTGTCGAGTGAGTTGGTTAAGACTGCCGGCGGTAGCGGTCTTTCTGCCGCTGAGAAAGCACAGGATATTCTTCGTGCCGCGGCGGTCGAGGCCGGCGATGCTGGAGGTGGGGGAGATCGCCCGCAGATTTCTGTCCATGATGTTGATGAAGAGTCTTTGAGCGGTTAGCCCTTGGTGCCCCCCCCCCTTTCTTTTTTTATTGGATTCGAACTTTCGTTCGTGCTCTTATTATATGTATGTATTATATATATATATATTTTTTTTGGTTTCGCAGGCGGCAGTCCCCCGGCGAGTCATGACGATCGCGGGGAATTTATTTTTGACCCTGAAGGTTAGTTTTCTTTCCTTTGGAGATCATTTCCTAGTATTTCTTTGTTTTTCTCGTTTGACGTTCTTTCCTGGTTTGGTGGTGCGTATCGGCTGATGAGGTGGTTAGTTTATGCAGCTTTTATTCGCGATTGTGAGGAGAATAGCCCCATTGACCTCGCAAAGCTTGTTGGTGGCGTAGCCGTCAAGCTTGTGATGGGGATGAAGGTTTTACATAAGAAATTGGTCGATGGGGAGGATGTTGAGGAGCTAGAGCTTTTGCGCAAGCAATGCTCTAAACTTTCTGAGGAGAAGGCTAGCTTGGAAGAGTGCAATAAGGAGTTAAGTTTAACTTTGAAGAACTTGCAGGCTAGCGTTGATCAGCAGGAGGTTGCTCTCAACGGGCTTCGGGAGCAGGTTGCGTCCGATTCGGAAGTTGTCCTCGACTTGCGAAACAAATTGGGCAGTGCGGATCTTGCACTGCAATCAAAGGAGAAGGAGATTTGCGAGCGGGATGCCACTATCGCTGATTTGCGGAGGCAGCTTGCCGTTAAGGACAAGCAGGTTGAGGAGCACGAGAGTCAAATCTGGCAGGACGGACTTCATGCTTACAGTAGCTGCCGCGCTGCGCTTCAACGCTTTGGCGCCGAACCCCAAGAGATGCCCCGTGAGATGACAAGGGAGAGATTTTTTCACTGGCTTGATACGGAATTCAAGATGCTCCCTGGGATCATGGATCGGGTTGGTGACTATGCTGCTTCGGTTTGCACTGATGCCCTGCTGCGGCTGCTTTCAGACCATGGTTGCGAGCATCTGAAAAAACTTGGGAGCAGGGGGTTCGTATTTCCCAGCGCTGAAGGGCTGCCGGCTGCGACTAACGTCTGCGAGGCCGTTAAGAAGATATTCTTAAGCCGCTTTTGGGTGGCGCACGGTAGAGAGGCCGCCCGAAAAACTGCGCATGATCGACTGACTCGGGTACAGAAACCGCCTTTAGTTTTTATTTTGGTGCTTGCTGACAGTTTTATTGCTTTTTTCGCGTTTTTGTGACTTGGTACTCCTGGTCTTACAGTTCTACCTATCGCAGAGTAAGCAGTCCCTTGCGGCCGCAGGTGAGGCAGAGGTTGGGGCTGGGACTCGTTCGAAGTTGCCTCCCCGACCTGAACCATCTAGGCGCTCCGAAGCTGGAAAGGATATTGCGGTTGGAGGTTCTGAGGCAGGCGCGCGCAAGGGCGATGTAAGGAGCGGATCCGGTTCTCGCGCTAGGGAGGAGGAAGCTCCTGGTGATGATCGTGGAAAAAAGGTGTAATTGTAGGGACATGCGTTGTTTTGGTCTTTTTGACTGGTGGTGTTTGTAAACTAAACGTATTATTGTAATCCTCCCTGCGCAGGCTTCCGGTGATGGAGCTGCGCAGGGCGTAACTCCCAGAACTTTGTATCGCGATGGTTTGTTCGTGACTGGAGCTGCCTGGGACAGATTTCAAATTATTTATCCGGGCCAGAGTTTCGACGATTTCTGGAGCTACTGCTGTCGCTTGTTTTCTCGTCGTGGTTATTTGCTTCGTTTATCTCTGGATCGCTCTGGCGGGAAGAGGCTGAGTCGGTCCCGGAGGTGGGATTCTGAACATATTTCCCTTGGGGTGAAGGAGGAATGCTCGAGCGAGAAGACTCTGGATGATGATGCATTCTTTGTGTATGATGCGCCCAAGTCCGGGAGGCCTGGGTTGGTAGTAGAATTGTTCGAATAGCGGGGGTTTGCTCGCTTTCGGCTATTTTTTTTTTTTGGCGACTCGGTGACGGTGCGCTAAGGAGTTGCTGCAAGAGAAAACGACACCCTCCCCCCTTAGCGCATCGTTGTACCGAGTCGGTTTGGTTGGCAATAAAATGGTGTCGGAGTTGATGCTCGGCGGTTTGCGTGCTGCTTGGTCGAAAAGAAAACGACACCCTCCCCCCTCAGCACGGATGCCGCCCGAGCCATACTTCCCCTGATTCGAATGGTTGTTGATTTTTCGTCCGCTTATGTCACGTGAAACTTGTCGCGTTGTGTCACGGGAGGCTTGTCGTGCTGCGTCACGGGAGGTTTGGCTTGCTGGTCACGGGGGGCTTGTCTTGCTGTGTCACGGGAGGCTTGTCGCTCTGTGGAGCTGGTGGCCTATATAAACGGTTGAGTGGTCTGAGGGGGTCGCATTGCACCTCTTCCTTTGTTTGTTTTGCCGTAGCCATGATTTTACTTTTGCTTGAAGCGTTGGAGAGTTGGCCGCCCGATCTCGGCGCTGCTCGTTGATTCGTTGTGGTGCTAGAAGAATGCTTGCGAGTTGCGGCGGAGGGGAAGAAGGCGTGGGCGCGGTTATGCATGGCTTGCTTGCTGAAGCCATGTATCAAGGCGTGCGCGCTCATTGGGCTAATGGTGTGTTAGCCTGCTAAAGCCTCGCCGTGTTCCGGCACTTCTTTGTGTCGGTGAGTGCCTTGTGTGTGGTGCTACAAGAACGCTTGCGATGTAGCTAGGTCGCTTGGTTCTTGGAGCTCACCACTCCGGGGTCAGTTTGTATCTCTGGGTGGCAACATTGTTGCGCCCAGCTGCGTTTGTATTTGTTTATAGTGCAGCGAGTGGCTGCTATTTGAGCTGTATTAGGCTGTTGTACTCCTATTTTTTTTCTAATAAAGATGAGGCTTTTTGGTGCTCATGTCTTATCTGTAATGATCCTCAGTTTTGTAACCGCGGCTTGTGCAATGACCCTTGGTTTCATCAGTCCGCATTTGATTTTGGTTGATTGGAATTGTGGCCCCTTGCCCTTAGGCTTCTATGTTTTAGATTACTGTGATCCGCAACGATGCTTGGCTTATTCGAATCGCAGCCCCTTGCCCTTAGGCTTTGGGGTTTTAGATTCCTGCGATTCGCAGCCTTGCTTGGCTGATTCGAATCGCAGCCCCTTGCCTTTAGGCCTTGGGGTTTTAGATTTCTATGATTCGCAGCCTTGCTTGGCTGATTCGAATCGCAGCCCCTTGCCCTTAGGCCTTGGGGTTTTAGATTTCTGCGATTCGCAGCCTTGCTTGGCTGGTTCGAATCGCAGCCCCTTGCCCTTAGGCCTTGGGGTTTTAGATTTCTGCGATTCGCAGCCTTGCTTGGCTGGTTCGAATCGCAGCCCCTTGCCCTTAGGCCTTGGGGTTTTAGATTTCTGCGATTCGCAGCCTTGCTTGGCTGGTTCGAATCGCAGCCCCTTGCCCTTAGGCCTTGGGGTTTTAGATTTCTGCGATTCACAGCCTTGCTTGGCTGGTTCGAATCGCAGCCCCTTGCCCTTAGGCCTTGGGGTTTTAGATTTCTGCGATTCGCAGCCTTGCTTGGCTGGTTCGAATCGCAGCCCCTTGCCCTTAGGCCTTGGGGTTTTAGATTTTGATTTGGTGTGAAGCCTGTGAATACGAGTTGGGCGTCCCCTTCGTATTCACAGGTCTTCCAGGTTTGCCTTGTGGCTTGGTCGAATTGAACAGCCTCTGTTCGGCTGTTTTTCGACGATTTGTTCAAAATATAGAGGGGTAAGGCTCTTTCTTTGATAATAACGAAATGATTACATGAGATACGGTCTCGTTAAAAACCTCGTCTCCGCTAGGAGCCCCCCTTTGCGAGGAAAAGAGTACCGTTCACAGGAAGAGGAAAAGTGGAAATTACAATTCTGAAGATAACTATGCTGAAGGTATACTAGGCTTGAGCTGTGTTGCTGATGCTTCTGCTATCATGGGTAGTATTTCTTGAGGTTGTCTATGTTCCAGGGGTGTGGGAGTTCGAATCCTTCCTGGTCCATTAGCCGGAACGATCCAGGTCTGCCGCTTCTGACGGCTATGTATGGTCCTTCCCATGGGAACTGTAGTTTGCCCACTGAGTCTGCGTTTTTCTTTCTCTTCAGGACTAGGTCTCCCAGCTGGATGTCCTTGTGGAGGACTTTCTTGTTTCTCCACTTTCTTGTTTCATCTTGATAGTTTAGAATGTTCTGGATTGCGTCAAGTCTGTCGATTTCGACCATGTCCTTGTCAGCGGCCTCGGATTCGTTGTTTGAGTCCGGCGCAACGGCTCTTGGGCTTTTGTATTTGATCTCCTCTGGTAGCATTGCCTCTGCTCCGTATAGCAGTTTGAATGGTGTGTAGCCTGTTGTTCTGCTTACTGCTGTGTTGTGGGACCATACGACTCTCATCAGCTCTTCTGCCCATTTGCCTTTGCTTTCTTCAAACAAGCATTTTTTTACCCCTGCCAGTATTTCCCTGTTTGCTCGCTCAACCGCTCCATTTGACTCTGGGTGGTAAACTGATGAGAATATTGGATTTGTTCCTATTGTTTGGCAAAACTCTTTGAACTCGTAGCAATCGAATTGCCTCCCGTTGTCGACTGTGAGTTCTTTCGGTACCCCGAATCTGCAAACGATTTGCTGCCAGAAGAATTTCTGAACTGTTGCTGACGTTATGTTTGCTAATGCCCTAGCCTCTATCCATTTGGAGAAGTACTCAATGGCTACAACAGCGTAGGCTAGGTTTCCCTTTGCTCTTGGCAGTGGTCCTATTATGTCCATCCCCCATCTTTGGAATGGCCATGTTGGTGGGATTAGCTGTGTTTCCGCACCTGGGCGCCTTTGATGCGGCGCTGACATTTGGCATGCTGGGCATGCTTTTACTACCTGTTCCGCATCTCTCAGTGCAGTTGGCCAGTAGAAGCCTTGTATGAATGCTTTCCTCGTGAGGGTCCTTGCCGCGAGATGCGATCCGCACATTCCACTGTGTATGTCCTGGAGGATGGCCTTGCCTTCTTGCTGGGTGATGCACTTCAGTAGTGGGGCACAGACACCTTTCTTGTATAGCTGATTGTCAATGACTGCGTATCCTGCTGCTCTCTGCTTCATGCGCTTGAGGTCTGATTCGTCGTTTGGCTCGACGTGATTCCGCAGATATGCCATGATCGGTGCTCTCCAGTCCTCACTGCTGATTGCACTAACTAGGCTCATTGGTTGCAATTCTGGCTTGATGGATGGGTGGTGCAACGTTTCGAAGAATACTTCAGGTGGCAGAGTCTCGTTGTTCGCAGCGGCTTTGGCGAGCTTGTCTGCTTCTGAATTTTCTTTTCTTGGTATGTGCTGAATTGTGAAACCTTTGAAGTTTCTTTCCATTCGTCTGACTTCGGCCAGGTATTTTATCAGTTCTGGTTCTCTTGCACTGTATTCTTTTTCCACCTGCCCGGTGATGACTTTCGAATCGGATCGTACCAGGAAGTTTTGTGTGCCCAGCGCTTTTACTTTCCGCAGCCCCAGCAGTAGTGCCTCGTATTCTGCTATGTTGTTTGAACATTTCTCGTCGTCACCGCTGAATTCCAGTCTTGCCGCGTACTTGACTTGCAGGCCAGATGGGGTTGTAACGACGGCTGCGATGCCCGCGCCGTTTTTTCCCCAAGCGCCGTCGCAGCTTATGTTCCATTCTGGGGTGATTTCTTCTTCTATTGGCCCTTGACTGGGTGAAGTCCAGTCGGCGATGAAGTCTGCGAGGACTTGTGATTTGATTGCGCTTCTCTTTTCATAGTCTATGACGTGCTCGGATAGCTCTATTGCCCATTTGGCTATACGATTTGATGCTTCTTTGTTCTGAAACAGGTCGTGCAGCGGCTGGTTTGTGATTACAAGGATTCTGTAGCTTTCGAAGTAGTGACGTAGCTTTCTTGATGCCATGACCACTGCATAGGCTATCTTTTCTAGTTCTGAGTAGAAAAGCTTTGACCCTGCTAGAGCTTCTGATACGAAGTAGACTGGCACTTGCTGGGGTTTCTCTTTGATTTGCACTTCTTGGACCAAGGCGGCACTTACTGCTGTTGGTGATGCTGATAAGTATAGCATCAGCTGGGATCCTGGCTCGGGCGGGGCTAGTTTCGTCATATTGACGATATAGTCCTGGAGTTGGTGGAATGCTTGGCTTTGCTCCGGCCCCCATTGGAATTTGTCTGAGGCACGAAGTACTTTGAAGAATGGTAGGCTGCGCTCTGCTGATCGAGTTATGAAGCGGTTGAGCGCTGCGATCCGTCCTGTGAGTTTCTGGACCTCTTTTATTGATCGTGGCTCTTGCATTTCTGCTACTGCTCTTATTTTGTCAGGGTTGGCCTCTATGCCTTTGGTGGACACCAAACATCCCAGTATTTTTCCCTTTTGTACTCCGAAAACACATTTTTCTGGGTTTAGCTTGAGCTTCGCTTGCCTTAGGCGAGCGAACGTTTCGGCAAGGTCTGCTATGTGATCGGATCTGATCTTGCTTGCCACTATTATGTCGTCGACGTACGCGATTAGGTTTCTGTTGAATTGGGGGCCCAAAACCTCCGCTATCATTTTGCAGAACGTTGTGCCTGCGTTTTTCAGTCCTTCTGGCATTCGTACGAAGCAGTAGATTCCGAATGGAGTGATGAAACTTGTTTTTTCCTCATCCGTGACTCGCATCCAGATCTGGTGATACCCTGAGAACAAGTCAAGCAAGGACAGCATCTCGCTGCTGGCTGCTGTATCTACGACTTTGTCAACTCTTGGCAGTGGGTAGTCGCTCTTTGGGCAGGCCTTGTTGAGATCCGTAAAGTCGAGACACATTCTCCATTTGCCGTTCTTCTTCTTTACTGGCACAATGTTGCAAAGCCATTCCGGGTACTCGACCCTTCGTATGACTCCTGCATCTAGTAATCTGTTTACTTCGGCCCTCATTGCCTCTATTCTGTCGTCGGACATTTTTCTCAGCTTTTGCTTCTTTGGTTTCGAATTTGGTTTCACCTCGAGCTTGTGTTCTATGATGTTTCTGGCAACCCCTGAGAGTTCGTCCGCTGACCATGCGAAGACGTCCTTGTTGTTTCTGAGGAAGGTGATCAGATTCGTTTCTTCTGTTTGATTTAGGTTTGCTCCTATGATTACTGATCGATCAAGGACACTTGGGTCGAGGAGTACTTTCTTGGTATCTTCATTGGAGCTGACTTCGTTTTTTTCTCTGTCCCGTTGTGGCTCCTTGAATGGTTGTGGGCTTGGTTCTTCTGATTGAAGGATGTGCACGTTCCTTTGCCCTGGCGTTGAGGCTTTCTCAAGGCTCCTTCCTGACCCTTGATTTCCATAAACAGCTATGACTCCCTTTTCTGCTGGTATCTTCATACACAGGTATAGCTGGTTTATAACTGCCTCAAACTTGTTGATTGTTCCTCTGCCAAAGATTGCCTGGTAGGGGTACCAGATGTCGACTACATCAAACGTGATGTGCTCGGTTCTTGCATTTGACATGTTTCCGAATGAGACTGGCAAAGTGATTTTGCCCAACGCCTTGATGCTTTTGTTGCGCCGAACCCGTATAGCGGCGTGTCAGACGGTTGTAGCATGCTCTTGGTCAGGTTCATTTGCTCGAAAGCTGACAAGAATATGATATCTGCCGAGGAACCTGTGTCCACGAGTATTTTCTCTATGGTCCATCTCGCGATATTGGCTTCGATGACCATTGGGTCAATGTGTGGATAGTTGTGTAGCCGTATATCTGCTTCTGTGAATGTGATTGGTATATGAGACCAATTGGTTCTTGCAACTTTGTTGTCCGTCATGACCACGTTGATTTCTCTGAAGTAATTCTTGCGCTGCTTCTTGGTTTCGAATTCCAGTGAGGAGCCTCCACTTATGGGTGCTATGATGCCAGTAGCTGGGCAATGGGTCTGGGCTTGCGCGGTTGCTTGAATTGGTTTCTTGCTTTGGGGGATTGGGTGGTGGTGGTGGTAGCTAGCAATTGCGATTGGTTTGGCGGTAGTGCTAGTGAGGAGTGGTGATTGGTGTTGATTCTTTGAGTTGCTGGGGTTTGGTGGGACTGAGGTTGCCATGTGGGCTGGTAGTAGTTGGTGTAATGGTGCGGCGGGTTTGGGTTATGGTGGTGGTTTTGCCATTGTTGTTGGGGTTGCCACGGCTGGGATGCTTGCCAGCCTGGTTGTGGGTTCCATTGGTTCGAGGTGTGGGCTACTATTTTCGCTTCCTCTCTTCTTCCGCCAAGTGGTCTGCTCTTAGCTTGTACGGGCAGCGCTTGGACCCATGCTCGTCGTTCATGCCGTGCCACATGCAGTACCACTGTTTTTTCTCACTATCTCCCCTGCCGCGGCCTCTGCCACGCCCGCGGTTGGATTTTCCTCCCCTCTGGGCAGCCTGGTTCCCTGACTGGCCTGTCGAGCCGGCGAATTCGCCGTCTGGCTGCTGGCATTGGTGGTCTTGGTTGATGTTGAATAACGTGCGGGTTGGAGGTGGGCCGATCGAGTGATGATGGTTTCTTTGGTGGCTGTCTTGCTTGGACTGGTGCCAGTTGTTGTCTCTTTGGGCTGCCTGCTTCGCTGCATATTTCTGTGCTTGTTGTTCCTCATGGCCTATTCTGTAATCGTTGTCTGACCGTGAGTACTTCTCTAGTTCTTCGTACAGCTTTGCCATCGTTTTGGGGGTCTCTCTGATCAGGTGGGCTCTACATTGCCCGTACTTTAGGCCCATGATTGCGTAATTGATGGCTACGGCGTCGTCCACTGCTGGGGCTCTTGTTCTGAGGTTTACGAATCTCTGGAAGTAGGCCTGCAGTGGCTCTTTCTCTTTTTGCTTGCAGTTTGCGAGCTCGACTTCCGTGATTGTCGGCCTGTGGAATCCTTGGAAGGTTGCCAGTACTCTCTCCCGCAGTTCGTCCCACGAATGGATGCAGTTTGGTTTCAAGGTAGTGTACCACTGCAGTGCTGTGTCATCCAGAGCTATTATGAATGATTTGGCGAGTACTGTGTCGTCGCCACCTGCTGATTGTATTGCTGCTTCATAGCTCATCAGGAATTGCTTGGGGTTGGAGTGCCCATCGAATCTTGGTAGGGTGACCGCCCTATAGTGCGGTGGCCAGGGTGCTACTTGCAGTTCTCCTTGACAGTGGTGATGTTGGGTCGCATGGTCTGCTAGGCAAGACTCGTATTCCAAAGCTGTGATTTATTTGATCTGCAACTTGGTGGTTGATTGTATTGTGGCTGTTTTGCGACTGCCTTTGTTCCCCATGGCTAAGATGGTGTGTCGGGTGTTGCTGTGTTGCATGAGCAAGGTTTTGAGTAGGGTTGGATGCCGTGGCTGCTTGCAGTTGCCCTACCTCTCTTGGAGGTTTGAAAACTCTTGCCTGGCGCGAGCAATCTGCTCCTGCATCTGGCTGGTCTCTTGTTGGGTTCTTTGTGAGGCTAGGTTGTCTCGAAGCCGTCTGAGGCTTTGCAGCTCTTCTTGCAGTCTTGCTAACTCGACCTTCTTCTGGGGTTGTTTGGTTGTTCGGATGGGCTGCGGCGCTTGCACTTGGCACTGCTGCTGGCGTCGGATCTCTGGGTGGCAGAACAGTTTGAGCGGCCCGCTGGCCTAAGCCTTGCGCAGGATCAGTGACTGCTTCATTGGAGGCTCGGTTGGTGGTACGGCTTGAGTTTTTGGTGGTCCGCTTCTTGGGAGGCATCGTGGGTTTGTTCGAGTCACACAAACGGTGGGCGCCTTGTGTTGGCTCGAAAGCGAACTCAGGAGCCAACACGAAAGTGAGAGACGAGACCAGGAAAACAAGAGCCAAGAGAAGCGATGTCCCAATAATGATCAATGAATAATCCGAACCCTTACAAAGTGGTGCGCCCTCTCCTTTTATAGGGAGGCGGAGGGTCACTCCCTCAGTCACATGTTCCCTTTCTACCCCTACCTGCTACAATTGTGCTGGGAATATTCTACTTTAACGGATACAAGGGGAATTTTACATCAGGAAGCCAATTTCGACTTGCTTTCGTCTTTGTATGCACTGAGACGCCCGCTGCATTCCGGCTCGACTCCGCGCTCCAGGCCTCCTCCATCCTTCCTCGTTGACCTGTTCACAAATGGCTGTGCACCATGTTAGACCGTTAGAGTCGTGAGGAGGATCGGGTGCTCCTCAGCTGGGGGTCCCGAACCGATTCCTAGGTCGATTCGGTCCGCGCACTTGGTGAAGTCGTTCCGTCAGTCGTAGGATGCGGCGGACCAAAACACGAGTTGATTCGGTCCACTAGTTGTGAAATGCGAGGGGCCGAATCACAGCCTGATTCGGTCCGCTACGTGTGGAACGCGAGGGGCCAAATCACAGACCGATTCGGTTTGCTACGTGTGGAACGCGAGGGGCCGAATCACAGACCGATTCGGTTCGCTACGTGTGGAACGCGAGGGGCCGAGTCACAGCCCGATTCGGTTCGCGCATCTACTCGCGCGATGCGACCCGAATCCCTGAAGTCGATTCGGTTCGCCGGGGTGAGCTGCTGACGGGCCGAATCACTGATGGATTCGATCCGTGAGATCCGTAGCCGGAAAAAACGAGTCACAGATCGACTCGGTTCTGTTGAGTCATGGGCTAACGCGAAACAGGCCGTAGCGCAACAAGCAGGTGGCGGAGTTTGCCTGATCCACGTCCCAACACCTTGGTCCATAAGACCAGTATTCAACTCTCCTTCTGCTACTAATTCCACTCAACCCTCACTGCTCGCGACTCTTTCATGTGTGGGACTAAGTACTATGTCTAACGGACGCGAGGACTCAAGTTGACCTCCCTCTTCGGCATTCTGCTGTGACGGTTTCTTCTTCAGGGGAGACATACTTAACCTCGGAAAGGGCAAGGACGCTCACCGGGGGCTCCAAAACTGTTGGGATAAAACACCAACTAGCCCGAAGACTAGCCAACAGTTGAAGAACTCGAACGACACAATGAACTCTAAGAACACTTCGCTACTCAAAGCCCCTTTCTATTTCTCAAAAGTCAATCCCCTTTTCAGTACAGCAGCCTTCCTTTTATAGGGCAGGCACTTTACAACTTTCTAGGGGATACCCCCTCACCTGCAACATTCCCAGAATATTCCTGGGTGCTAAAGGTCATTTCCATTTACTTTACAGCTGTTGCTTTACGCGTCATCGCTTGCCGACTCCAGAACCTTTACGCTCTTTACAAATCGCTCGCGTGCCAAGGCTAAGGCACAGACTCACGCTCTGAAGTGACTAAGCTCACTTTGGAACGTTATTTGCTTCCTTCGGCTCGACCGTACGCGAAGCCTTGCATCCTCTTCGCGACCGCTTCTTGGATTACTTCCTTCTAACCCGTCGCCGCCATCTTCTGCATGCCTCATTGCCTCTTCGAGTCTTAGGGTAGCCTCTCTTAGTGCGTCGCCAGTCACAAACAACTCAGTGTCCAGATCTAGTGTGCCTCCATTGGCTTAGAAGTAATACCTTTCTCGTTTTGGCCAACTCAAGGTCTGCGGTATGATCCCTTTTTCAATTAGACGGTTCTCCAACTTTTCCCATTTTGGAATTGCAATTGCATAACCTCCAGGCCCAAGATTATGGCAATTTGTCTTTTTGCTAGCATTCTCTTTGGCTTCCTTTGATCGTGCCTCACTGTCTACCGACGACTTATTCTACATGAATTTATTCCACCAATGTCGTTGCTTCTTGAAGTTCTTCACAAAATCTGGTGTAAGGCCCTTTTTCACAAAGTCCCTAACCAAAGTCTTCTTGAATGTCTAGAATTTGTTTTTGACCGAAGTCAGCAGGGAAAGCCCCCACCTATTTTTATATTTTTTTATTTCAGACTCATTTAATTCGTTTCCATGGGGAATCAAACCTGGGCCTGCTGGGTGCAACTCAAGTGCACTAACCACCACGCTAGAGACCCTAGAATTGAGTAGCCATCTTCTAAAAAGCCGATTTCCTCACTTTATCTTCTTTTCCCTGGGGAAAGAAGAAGTGCATCCGTATTTCTTTCCACAACATAGCTTTATTTGAAAGTGGAACAATCTCTTCTTCATTGGTAGATAATCTCGTTCTCTTCCATAACCTATACTTTATGGGTATATTTTCCCACATAAGAGCACTCATTTGATTTATAAACATTGTCTTAACGCCAGGAGGGTGTGTCGCCTCGCCATTATCATCCACCGAGGTGATGGTCGTACGAACTTCCATCGTTCTCTTAGATCCACATTTCCGTTTTTTCTTCATTGATTCTGCTATCTAAAACAATATATATCAATTAATACCTATTGTCAATGTGCATGTAAAAAAAATATATCATGTACACAGATATAGTCAAATTTCTATTACTACAGCTTCCTTAGCATTTTCTTAGCATTTTACGGTTTTATGAGTGCAAAAAGTTTTTAACCGCGTTTATCCAATGTTTAGGTTCTTTCGAGAATTTTTCTACCTTTTCTAGAATTTATTGTCCTCTTCCAAGAGCTAAATATGTTAATTAAAAGGCTCTAAAATCTTTTTAGGAGCTTCAGATGTTTTATTTGAACTCCTCGTGTCCCAAACTGTCTCAGGATATTTTTCCTAGAATTTTTGGGAGTTTTTGGATATTTGTTGGGATAAAACACCGACTAGCCCGAAGACTAGCCAACAGTTGAAGAACTCGAACGACACAATAAACTCAAAGAACACTAAGCCCCTTTCTATTTCTCAAAAGTCGATCCCCTTTTCAGTACAACAGCCTTCCTTTTATACGGCAGGCACTTTACAACTTTCTGGGGCATACCCCCTCACCTGCTACATTCCTAGAATATTCTTGGGTGCTAAAGGTCATTTCCCTTTACTTTACAGCTGTTACTTTACACGTCATCACTTGCCGACTCTGGAACCTTTACGCTCTTTACAAATCGCTCGCGCGCCAAGGCTAAGGCGCAGACTCACGCTCCGAAGTGACTATGCTCACTTCGGAACGTTATTTGCTTCCTTCAGCTCGACCGTACGCGAAGCCTTGCATCCTCTTCGTGACCGCTTCTTGGATTACTTCCTTCTAACTCGTCGCCGCCATCCGCACCAGAATCATGAAGTGTCACGAACACTCCGCGAACCCTTGCATTTCTTCATATATCGCGATCCAAAACCATACAAAGTAAGAAAATAGTAAATTAGCGAAGTGATAAAAGATAGTGCCCAAGACGACGCGAAGGGGGGGTTGCTTGTGGGACTTCGTTCCCCAACAATATTTTCTGGAATTATTTTCGCATTGAAAAGTATTTCTGGAAATGTTAAACCTAATCCTTTCGGATTCGGCCGGATCCAACTGAACCTGACCCGACCCGACCCGCTTTGATCCAACCCGCCCCGCCACACCTCTCTCTGTAGGTGGTGTGGGGACCGCCTCCCGGCGTTCCCCCTTAGCACGAATTAATGTCATTCCCTGGGTAAGAGGAAGAAAAACATTAATTGTAATAGAGTTGGTAAATGGCTAAATGGATTAGAGGAGTGAAGAGCGGTACTAGGACCTGATCGAGACGGCCTGTAGCACCGGTGAAGAGAGGGAGGCCTTCCGATGGAGCTGCACGGTTTCACACACAAGTCTGAGTACCACCGCACTCAGCAAGTACTTAGCAATCGGAGGAAAGTATATGCATTATTGCAGTTGGCAGGTTATTAAGCTTAGCAGTTTTGGGTCTTGAAGGGGCAAGAACCTCCCTACCAGTCCCCAGTGATTCTAGCAGCGATCCTGTCGATCTTGGAATCACCCCTTCTTTCCATTATTCCTATGAGTTATTGCTGGCTAATCAATGGGAGCTTTAACCAGACGGGCTCTTCACCGAGAGCCACGGCTATCAGATAGATTGGATAACTCTGCAGAGATTTGTACTCTATGACTATACGGTCAGGCGACCCTCCCATGGCCAACGGCAGGGCCATCCTACGGGACTCGTACCCACCGACGTCCGTTACTGGATAGCTTCCTTCTAGGTCTACCCACGGATGCTACTGGGGCCTTAGTAGGGATCCCATATCCGTCCACAAAAGGACATCAAAACCCAGGTATGGATGCATCATATAAATGGGCATGCATCGCCCATGGGCCCTACCAGCCCTATCACATGCGACCCGTGCCGGCCAGTCCCAGCCCTCTGTCTGGGCTGTCTCCAGCATATCCGTTGCCCAACCGTGGCCCCTGGGGTAGCTTAATCAGAGGTAGTTGGTGGGGTGTGAGTCGAGGCCTCACATTACAGGGCATTCCCGAAGGCTATGTCCTTTTTGGCCCGTATAGCCGTACAGGGCATTGGAAAGACTTTCCCAAGAACCGGTCCTTAAGCGACCAAGGCAGGCCTCTGGATATGTGCCTTTCTCAGGCTATCCACCCTACCTCGCATCTTCAATCCCCTTGATGCCTCTCGCAACAAGGGTTTCTGGCTGTGGGTAGTGTTTTAGCGGCTCATCAAGGTTATTTTGGTGGCTAATCTTAATGCAATCTACAGACTGCTGGGGGAGGATAAGAACATATTCATGTAGTTGATTAATATGAACAAGGAGATCGTTAAGACTTGCCTGGTATCACGGTGGTTTCCGCCGGATGCTAAATCCTGGAGTTCTTGGCGGAGCGTCTACACAAGCATAGGTATATGACTAGGTCAATCACCACAGCGGGTGGATTACTTAGAAAGGAGGGAGCTGGGAAGAGTGGTCATAGGGGCGGGGTTTCTAGGTTAACCGAGGGTTTGGGGCCGGTGTTTGGGTGATTTCGGGGTTTTCCCCAGGGTTTAGCGGAGTTTAGTGGAGTTCGGCGGGTTTAGCGGGGTTTAGGAATTGTCAGAGGGAGGTGATAAATCGATTTCAGGTTTAGGGAAGGTTTTTATGAAATCTAATTTTATGAAAAGCCTTGGAATATATCCTAGTATTTTCAGGAATTTATTGGCTATTTATGGAGCCTAATCTAGGGTTTGGCACATTTTGGGGTGCGTTAACGGAGGCTCTTTATTGGTTGAATAGGAATCTATTTAATTCCAAGTTCTAAAGATGTGTATAAATAGTGGAGATGGCATTAACTAGCTTATTATTTTCCCTAGTATTTTTAGGTATTTTCTGAGAATTTTTGGAAAGTTCTAAGGTTGAGAAATAACTTCTTGGGTGCACTAAGCCGGGTGTACCTAGCATTTTCCCTGTGTTTGTGCGGCTGATGGGTGGGATCGGCTGACGCCAGCGCTGGCGGCACCCCACTGTTTACTATGCCATGGGCTGGATTCGTGAACCTGTGGACCGGCTGGCCTCTGAGTCTACGGTCCACTGGACCGAGTGCACGCGGGGCGGGGAGGATGAGGTGCGGCTGACGTGGGGCGTGCGGGTGGCTAGCAGGCGGGGCCCGCACTGGCGTTGCTGCCACGTGGGCGCCAGCGGGGTTGCCGCACTTAGGCGGCGGAGGGGCGGCCGAGCAGGGGAGGCTCGCCGGAGTTCTCACCACTGGCGACGCCTGTCGGTGATATTATCTCCGGCAGTCTTCCACGGGGTAGCCCACGGAAGTGATTTGTAATGCAGGGAAGATCGCAAAGATCGGAAGCAGGATGGTTAGGATGGACAGACACAAGGGTTTATACAGGTTCGGGCCGTCGACTCGACGTAATACCCTACGTCCTGTTTTGGGGTGTTGTATTGCGTGTTTTGGTGATTCGAGTTGGCTCGAGTCGTGGTTCAGATGTGGTGTGGATTGCTTTGGAGGGGGTCCCTGCCCGCCTTATATATCGGGGGGCAGGGTTACAAGTCGGTTTGTATCCGATCCTATCTCTAAGAATCTTTTCCTTCTTTACAATAATTCCTATTCCAACTAAGACTTCTCCTTCCAGATCCTTCCTGCGTGCGCCGACTTGTCCCGCACGTCTTCAGGTCCAGAACGATGAGGTGGGCCGCCCCCTTTTGGTGGGCTGCCAGGCTTGCTCGTGAGGTACCCGTGTACTATATCCCCCACAGTAGCCCCCGAGCACTTCTTGACCGATCGTTGGCTGTAATTGTTCCATCTTTTCTTGCATGATTCGAGTGCTCCAAGTTGTCTAAGATCTCATCCGAGTGGTTTCGAAGAAGATCCGAGTGGTTTCGAGGAAGATCCGAGTGCCTGCTCGGACGTTCCTGAAAATAATTCTTCAATTACAGTCAAAATGAGGGGAAGGAGTGCTCTTTTTCACGACGCGACAGCGAAGTGAATACACTTAACCCCCGGGCTTTGGGCAATTTTAGCATGAAATTGACCAAAGGTCTTCAACTTTTATCCATCTGTATCTTGATCTTCAATGGTGTGCACCTCCAGGTGCACCCATTGGGTGTAGCCCCCGAGCCTTGAGTAGAATAGAATATTCTGGTCGAGGGTCAAAAATAAATATTATGAATCTCTTTTTGAACTTGATCCATCAATGGTGTGCACCTCCAGGTGCACCCATTGGGTGTAGCCCCCGAGTCTTGTTACGACTCAGCATGATCGTATCAAGACTCTGAAAGCCATGAATTCCGACTGATTTTTTCAGCCCCCATGCCTCTGGACATGGATCTTCCCTTCAGGGGCTTTTTTATTTCCCCTTTATAAGGATTTTGTCCTCAAGTTCTTTGAACTCGGCATGACCTCCAAGTCGTGTCCCACGACTCAGCTTGACCATATGGTAAGCCATCTTCTCACAAGATTTATACTTGTCAGCATTTGACCCAGACTTCTGAATCAATTTAGCGATAGTATCGCATGCCTTACGTAAAAATCAGCTGCGAGGATGCAATATTAATTGCAAACTCAAGTCTGGCCGTCGACTAATTTCAGCCTCACGACCGAGTGGTTTCTGCCCCTGAACCCTAGCTCAGGAACCCACAAATTTATTATCATAACAGAACCGAAAGGTCGTATACTCGGCAGCTTATCACAGTCCTAGAGAAACACCGGTCTGTCTTCAGGTATTCTCTACAGGACTTGAAGGGGATCAACCCTAGTTTATGCACCCATCGCATACCAATGGAGCCGGACCATACGCCGTCTAGAGAACATCAACGACAGCTGAATGATGCGATGAGGGAGGTAGTGAAGAAAGAAGTGTTGAAGCTTCTGCACGCGGGTATAATCTATCCCGTGCAAGACAATGAATGGGTCAGCCCAGTTCAAGTTGTGCCAAAGAAGGGTGGAATGACAGTTATCTAGAACGAGAAGAACGAGCTTATTCCTTAGAGGACCGTTACAGGATGGAGGATGTGTATCGACTACAGGAAGCTCAACAAAGCAACCCGTAAAGATCACTTCCCTCTCCTCTTCATTGACAAGATGCTTGAGCGGCTGGCAAACCACTCATTTTTCTGCTTCCTTGACGGATACTCTGGTTATCACCAAATTCCTATCCATCCCGATGACCAGAGCAGGACTACATTCACCTGCCCATACGGAACGTTCGCCTATCGGCGGATGTCTTTTGGCCTATGCAACGCACCTACTTCATTCCAGCGGTGTATGATGGCGATATTCTCTGACCTGATTGAGCAAATCATGGAAGTATTCATGGACGACTTCACCGTCTATGGCAAAACCTTCGACCAATGTCTCGGAAATCTGGAAAAGGTTCTCGTGAGGTGCGAAGAGCATCACCTCATCCGAAATTGTGCCACTTCATGGTCAGAGAAGGAATTGTGCTGGGGCACAAGGTGTCAGAAAAAGGGATAGAAGTTGACAAGGCAAAAATAGAAGTTATCGAACAACTACCACCTCTGACGAATGTTAAGGGTGTGCGAAGTTTTCTGGGCCATGCTGGCTTCTACCGAAGATTCATCAAAGATTTCTCTCAGGTAGCCAGACCTCTTACAAGCCTATTGGGTAAAGAAGCACCCTTCAACTTCGACGATGATTGCCTTCTCGCCTTCTACACCCTCAAGAAGGCACTTATCTCAACTCCCATCATACAACCACCCGACTAGAATCTTCCATTCGAGATAATGTGCGACACTAGTGACTATGCAGTCGGAGCAGTGCTCGGTCAATGCAAGGATAAACAGCATTACGCCATATCTTATGCAAGCAAGACATTGACCGGAGCTCAGTTGAACTACGCAACAACGGAGAAGGAACTCCTGGCAGTGGAGTTTGCCATGGATAAGTTCAGATCTTACTTGGTTGGTGCTAAGGTGATAGTATACACAGACCATGCTGCACTGAAGTACCTCTTGACCAAGAAAGATGCTAAGCCACGACTCATCCGTTGGATTCTGCTCCTTCAAGAGTTTGATTTAGAAATACGAGACAAGAAGGGGACAAATAATTGTGTGGCAGATCATCTCTCAAGAATGCAAGTTCAAGGGTCGAACCTTCCGATCAATGATTATCTCAGAGATGATACTCTCCTCAAGGTCACCACATCCAGTCCGTGGTATGCAAATTTGGTAAATTTCATGGTGATTGGGTATGTGCCTCTGGGAGAAGACAAGAAGAAGTTAATCTACCTCAGCAGATTTCACCTATGGGATGACCCTTACCTATTCAAAGTATGTGCTGATAGATTACTCCGACGATGCATCCCTCATGAGGAAACACACAAGATCCTTGACCGCTGCCACTCATCACCGTACGGAGGACACTACAGAATTTTTCCGAACCCATGCAAAGGTCTGGCAATGTGGATTCTTCTGGCCGACTATGTATGGAGACGCTAAGGAATTCATACGGAGATGTGCCAGGTGTCAGAAACACGGGAATATCAACGCCCGTGATGCTATGCCACTGCAAAATAACCTCTAATTGGAGATTTTTGACGTGTGAGGAATAGACTTTATGGGTCCTTTCCCTGCATCCGAGCAGTGTGAATATATCCTGGTGGTAGTTGACTATGTTTCCAAATGGGTGGAGGCACTTTCTTGCACTGGCAGCCGACTCGAAGAATTCAAGAAAGATGTTCGAAGAAGTCATCTTTCCCCGTTTTGGAGTACCCCGAGTCGTGATCAGTGATGGAGGATCACACTTCATCGACAAGACAGTTCTGGAAGTGTCTAAGCGACTTAGGAGTAAAGCATCGAGTGGCTACACCTTATCACCCCCAGACCAGCGGGCACGCAGAAACATCAAACAAACAAATCAAGAACATTCTGCAAAAGACGGTCAATGCAATGGGAACATGGTGGAAGCGAAAGCTACCGAAAGCACTATGGGCATATAGAATAGCATTCAAGACACCGATAGGGATGACTCCCTACCAACTGGTATATGGCAAGACAAGCCACTTACCAGTTGAGCTCGAATTCAAATCCCATTGGGCGATCAAGAGGTGGAATATGGATCTCCAGACAGCCGGACTCAAAAGAAGAATGCAATTGGCTGAACTGGATGAATGGAGGGAGAAGGCCTACCACAACGCCAAGCTTTATAAAGAAAGAACAAAGAAATGGCACGACAAGCGCATCAAGATCAAGCATTTCAAAGCGGGAGATCAGGTATTGCTCTTCAACTCCCGTATTCGTTTGTTAGGTCATGGTAAGCTTAGAAGTAAGTGGGAAGGTCCTTTTAAAGTCTTAGATGCCGCCGATCATGGCACGATAACCCTCCAGGATAATGACAGAAATACTTTCAAGGCCAATGGCCAAAGATTGAAAATATTTCTCGAATCCGAAATGCCGGAGCTCAAAGAGATGGACGTCTATGAGCTTACCGAGTTACCCAGTCCAGGTACGGGTGGGACCTAAAAATGACCCTTATCTAGGATAGATTTATTTTTTCTATTTTCTTTTCCTTTTCTTTAAACTTTTTCTAGCCAAATCCAAAGAATTTTCTGGAAGAAGAGAGAGGGGAGCTAGCACGAAAAATTTCAGAAGCACCCGGGACAGGGCCAGGCCGGCCGGCCTCCTTCAGGCCGATCGGACCAGCCCGGGCTCGTCTCGGGACGCTCCTTGTTTGAAAAATTCTCCCCGTTATCCCTTCCGAGAATCCGTAGGGTTTTGGGTGAGGAGCGTCGTTTCAAAACGAAAGGCTCCCCACTCTTCTTCTCCCTCAGAATCCTCAAGCCTCCCTTCTCTAGAAACATCCCACCTTCGAGATTTCCACTCATGGCCTCCCAATCCAGCCACCACGATTCAAACTAGGTTTCCCGGAGTAGCCTATCCCCATCCAAATCCTCCAAAGGGATGCCGAGCTCTTCCAATGCCAGTAGCGTCAGGATCATTGAGAGGGCCGCGTTCGTCGAAGCCGTGACCACGAAGCCGGAGGCACGGCTGCCACCTGCCCAGGCTGATCGGCCTATGGCAGGCCAGCCGGCCTCCCCTCACCGCCGTTTTGGCTCCCCATCGGGCAGAGCCTCCCTCCTTAGTCCCAAGGAGGAAGGCACTGGGAGTTCGCAGCCGAAGATGCCCCAAAGGCCAACTACAGGGACTTTTGTCCCCAAAGAAGACCATCAGGAAGCGCCTCGTCGCCTCCCCGTCCAAGAAAGAGATCGTGCCGCTCTTCATCTCCACCTCGCCAGGGTACTCGCCGCAGTACACCCCGTGGAGTCCTAGCCCTCCACGCCGAAGCGGCCAGGGCATTGGGAAGGGGCTCTTCTCAGCTCCTATGAAGCCCGATGAAGGGAGGAAGCGCTTCATGGTGCCCCCTCCAATCCAAGGACCTCCCAGGCAGATGGAGTGGTCCGATGAGGAAGAGGAGGAGGACGTGGAGGAATTGAGGAGGAAGCTCGCCGCGCTGCAGCTCAAGGTCAATAACATAGACGAGCGCGTGGCGGAGGCGGTGATCGGGCAGATGGAGGCCGATGACAAGATCGAGGTCCTCCGTAAGGCAATGACCTCTAAGGTCAAGCGCCTTGCGAAGGCCACCGGCAATGCACACCTCTATCACCCGAAGGAGGAGTAGATAGGCCAGATTAGTTTAGTTTTTGGGTGCTTAGTTTAAATTTTGCTTTGATTTATTTCTTTCCAAATTTCCCTTGTATGCAGCACCCCCATATTTGTTTCCTTTGAATTGAATAAAATAAATTTCTTTGAAAGAAGTAACTCTTATAAAAAAATGGTTGGTGCACACTTGTGTGCCAACCAAACCCTCGAACTAAATTTTTGGTGAAGCACGCAGAAACTAAGATGCACAGGAGGTGTACTGGTCACTGGACAAAGCGGGTCACGATCTGGCACAATGCCAGGCCGGCTGGCCTAGGCCAGGCCGACCGGCCGCCTGCTGCTGCATCTCGAGGAGATCCTGTGCCCGCTGCGTAATCCCGTGAATCACAGGCGCGAGGAACCTGGACCGGGGCGCCTGGCAACAGAGCCAGGCCGGCCGGCCTACACTAGGCTGATCGGCCTGGGCCTGTGGCCAATTATGCCGGCTCAACTCCAGGACACGGTTTGCAACCCCTAACTTTGATCCTTGCATGATTTTGATTCATATGAAATACCTGGCTAAATAATTTTAAAACTTGATCAAAATTCATGAAAGTGAACCCCTTTGAATGATATCTTGGATATACTTGTGATATTTCTTGAAAAATTATTTCATTGCCTTGGAACTTTTATAGGAAAGCCTGATTCTTGTTAATTGATTCTTATGATATGATGATTTGAGGAGTTGAACCTTCCGATTCGAGGTTTTGGAGATTGTTTTTGAAAATAAAACTTAAAGCTACCCTTGTTATCATCAACTTGAAATGTCCTATCCAAAGCCATATAACAAATTCAAGTTGAAGTTTCCACATAGCTACCTTCTAAATTTTGAGCTTGCTCGAATTACTTGCCTTCATGTTCGTGCTACCTTGTTCATCATGGCCATCCATGTACACGTGCATCAATAAAGTCCAAGTTGTCAAAGCTCTTCATCCCCCTAAAAAAGTGAAGAAGAAAATGAAGAAGGGAATGATACACTCCTTCTCTTCAGTAAAAAAAGAGAAAGAGAAGGGGAAAGATGAAAGATGCTAGAATAAGGACTCAAGAACCAAAATACACATGCACTTGGGCAAGATTTATGAGTAGTATGAATGAATAAGACAAGCTTTTCGATCTTGCAAAATAAATAAAGAAGAGTGAGCAACACCGATCCCAAAAAGCTCCACCTTATAACATAGAAATAGGAGAGGCTTGATTCTAAGCCAAGGTGAGGATCCAAACACTATGAGTGATCGAGAGATGTTGAGAAATAACAAGGGTATGCCTCGCTTTCCTTATAAAATTATCGAAAACTCCAAATACCATGAGGAAGAAGTGTTCGACCAATCAATGAGTTGTTCTAAGACTCAATTGACGAAGATGAGGGTTTTAGCCACCGGAATCCAAGGTATGAAAGAAAACTCAGAGATATGACTTGTGTATGCCTTGAATTCATGACCCAGATCTTGCTAAGTCCTGATGATTTAATTCATTCTTTGCTAAGGGACTAGCAAAGTTCAGGTAGGCGGGCATGTTGGTGGTCGTTACGATACGATTTCACCACCAACATTCCGTCATATTTCAGGCTCATCCTGCTCACAACAAAGTAAAATTGATTATTTCTAATGAGTTCCACAAGTTTTATATAATTTGTGAGTGCAGGAACAATCAAGCAAAAGAGGAGTCACTTTGGGCACAAGGCCAGGCCGGCCAGCCTAGCATAGGCCGACCGGCCCCCTTCTGTGGCCCCTTGCCCCGTCTTTGATCCAGAAGATCACAAACACAACACCAATGATCCTGAGATGTGAGATCAACGTCGGTTTGATCCAAGGACCCGAAAGGCCTAAGCTACACTTGCATGGATTGAAGGGCCCACCAACCTTGGAATCTCGGACAGCTTTGATCCAAAGCAACCGTTACCGACCTCAGGGATCAATCCAGAGCGTCTCTGAAGAAGGCGGTGCCACGGGGCAGCAGGACCGGGCCGATCGGCCTGGCCTAGGCCGGCCGACCTCCCCATGAGGCTGCCACGTGACCCCCTTCGCGTGGCAGTTAAGCACAAGCTTAGCTTAAGCTTGACGCTGGCAACCGCCTCTGAAGACTATAAAAGGGACCTCCCTCCACCTTGAGAACACACCATCCAAAGGAGAGAAGAGTAGTCTAGTGAGAAGTTCTCATCTTTAGAGTTAGATTAGGGAGAGAGTGGATGAGTTGCTTGGGTGACAGCCAAGCTTTATAGAGAGAGTCCGGGATTTCCTCTCGGTCTTATCTCAACATTTCCGCCCCAAAGGAATATACTTCAGGTGTTATCTTCAGTAAGTCCTCGGTCCCTTGCCTTTAGTACCTCGCTAGTTCACGTATTACTTTCTGCGCAATTGACAGCGATACTTGTTTGGGGTTTCCTCTATAGCCCTTCGCGTTGGGTGGAGGTCAGTGGATGAAAGCTTAGGCGTGGTGCCTGTGCTGGCTAGCCACCTCAGGTTGTGTTGCACCCCATGGAACTGCAGTGGTAGGCGGCAGGTGGTGACAGTCCTGTCCATCCTTTGTACTCCACAACGTTCGGGTGTACTCATAACAGTAGTGCTGAGCCCGGAAGAACCCCTCTCTCATCCCGTTCTGAGTTCTTCCCATTCTAGACATCGAAGCAGATCAGATTAGATATAGATAGTTTGTCTGGGTTAATGAGTAGCTAACTAAAGTTAAGCTCTCTACCCGCTTACCTTGTGCTCCCTGGTGGGTCCGGTTAGAAAAGTTCTAGGCTAGTCGCGTCTACCGTTCCTTGGATTCGATATCCAGGTTCTTACTCCCCTAGTGAAAGGCTACATCGTACTCCGTGCGCTTGCGGATTTAGTTAGGCTGAGTGCCAACAAGCGGTCCGTTTTCAGGTATTCTCTACAGACTAGACGGGGATCAACCCCAACACCCATCGTATCGCTTTGAACCGGACAAACAGCCTTTTGGCTGAATGATGTGATGAGGGAGGTAGGCATACCTGCATGTGGGTGTTATTTACCCTATGCAAGCACCCACTTCAAGTGGTGAAGCACTAGTCAATTTTCATCTACCTCCACCTATCCTCATTGTTGGGTCTATGCAATGCACCAACAAAGGTGTATGATATCAGCCTTCTCCCCGGTTTGCAAGGACATCCTTTTTCCTTGTCGAGAACATCATGGAGGAATTCCTCGATGATTTCTTAGTCAATGGACAACCTTTGGTTTATGCCTTGTGGATATGGATAGAGTTCGTGAGAATCCCAAAGGCTCCACCTTGTCCCAAATTGGGAGAAGTGTCAGCTAACAAGGCCCCTATCATACAACCTCCTGATTGGATTTTTCCTATCAAGATCATGTGCAACACTAGCAACCATATGATCAGGACAGTGCTGGATCAATGCAAGAAAACTTCATCATCCAAAGCATTGACCAGAGCTCAACAACAATGGAGAAGGAACTGTCGGTATTTACCCATGACAAGTTCAGACCCTACTTGGTCGATGTCAAAGTGATAGCACACGGACCATGGTACACCAAGATATCACCTGACCAAGAAGGATGACAAGCCACAACTCATCCGTTGGATTTTGGCTCCTTCATGAATTCGCTCCACGAATCAAAAGAAGAAGAGAGCAAATAAATACGTCGCAGATCATCTCCCAAGGATACAAGTTCAATCACATGAGATGATACTCTCTCAAGGGATAACTTTACAGACTTGGATTTATGCCCTTAGAGAGAAGGAATTCATTCACCTTACCAGATTTCATCAATGAGATTCATATCATAATGGGTTACTCCATGGCTACAACCCACAATGTGAGACCCGCAAGATTTTTTAGCGTATGAGCTACGGAATTTTTTTTTCTTTCCTTCCGTATAACCTTGTGCTAAGGTTCGACGAACTGATCACCTGACCAACCAAGCACACACACGCCTAAGAGTCTTTGTGGTGCCCATGATGCTCATTGAGTCAAAAGACCGATGAGCATCTTGGTGATTGTTTACACAAAAATTGAGCGGTGACAGATGCGTTAACACACGAACGAAGGCGTGACCTTGAAATCCGAGGCGTGTCAGTCAATCTGACCTGTTGATTGACAAGGATAAAATCGGACGTTATGAAACAGCTGAAGAGCCGATTCTCGTTAGTGAAATTGAATGTGATAGAACCGATTCGATATGCAATGAAACAGCACGGGGAGCCGATTCTGATAATCAAACAGCTGAAAGCCAATTGATAACTAAGCAGTAAAAGATAACCGTAAAGTGATCCAATACAGCTCAGTGAAACAACACTTAGAATTGAACTAATCAGCTATTAGATAGATTTCAAGGTTAATGCTTGTTGGCACTCCTTAGCGTCACGTTTTTAGCAACGCTCAAGAGCGCGAAGATATATGTCCTTGTATGGAAAATGGATTCTGCAAGCATACAGAATATATCTCGTTGTAGCACTTCACCTCGGGAGTTATCCCAGGGTATCGTATTTATATTTCCATAGGGAAGCAGATGGTTAAAGTTTATTGAAGAATGATATGATAAATCTTGCCAGAAATATCAAACCAAAAACCCAAGGGTACAAACTCTAGGTTTGAGGGATAATGGTCAAATGAATGACCGGATAGAAGGTCTGAAAGACCACCGACACACAGAAGCTCCTAAGTCTATAGAAAAGGAAAGATGTTGGGAGAGACCGACTTAGATACTTCCTAACTCAGAGCAAAATACACTCTAGCCTTAGCCTAGACTCTAGCTTAGATACCAGGAACAGAGCTCGATTTGACGGCTAGAACGGGAGAACCTCAGAACGGGGTGAGAGAGGGGGTTCTCCGGGCTCAGCACTACTGTTATGAATACACCCGAACGTGGTGGACTACGAAGGACGGACAGGGCTGTCACCACCTGTCGCCTACCACTGCAGTTCCGTGGGGTGCAACACACTTCCTAGTTAATCAACAAGCCAGACACCACGTCTGTCAAGAGAAATCCCCGTCTTCCCTAAGGCGTCTTACGGCCCGGTCAAGGCGAGCAAACCCGCGAGATAAAACCCAGTAGAGCTAAAACTAAACTCTACACTAAAACTAAAGGGAGACAAAACTTAACTCTGAAAAGAGCTAAGAACTTTACTCTAAGAAAGAGCAAGAAATAAATATGAAAGATAACTTAAGCTCTGAATTAGATAACTTAAACTCTTCAAAAGAAGAAAAGGACACAAGAGCTTTACCAGAACTCCGAAGACTCCGAAGATCCGCGCGAAGCTCGACTCGACTCTACTCCCAACTCTAATCCTAATCTAAGAAATGGAAAAGATATAGAGCTCCCTTCAAGTAAAGACTTAAGAAGTGTGGTGTGTGTCTTGGGGTGAAGAGGAGGTGGCCTTTTATAGCCTCCCAAGGTCGGTAGCTGTGGGCGGTCGATATCTATGACTTTTACCGCCAACATTTCTGCGGATTTCATGCTCATATAGTGATAATCATGCTAATATCATTTATACTAATGAGTTCCACAAGTTTTGTGGAATTTGTGAGCGAAGGAACAAACAGGAAAAACAGGAGGCCAAACTGGCACAGGGCCAGGCCGGCCGGCCTAGCCCAGGCCGACCGGCCCCCTTCTGACTCTTCTGGCCACGGTTTTGATCCACAAGCTATCTAACACACCAAGGATGATCATGAGCCATGAGTTTGATGTCGGTTTGATCCGAGGACTCGAAAGGCCTAGCCATGGATTGGAGGGTCCACCTACCTTGGATTCTCGGACAACCTCAACTCAACGCAACCAAAACCGCCTCAAGGGACAACATGCAACCGTTGATGAGCGAGTCGGTGCAACGGAGGGCTGAGAGGGGCCAGGGCCAGGCCGGCCGGCCTCCCCTAGGCCGGCCAGCCCCTAACTGTCGCGCTTGAGGTGAACGCAACAACTACCGACTTCAGGACATCATCCAGGCCGTCCCTGCAAAAGTCGGTGCCACTTGGCACCAGGGCCAGGCTGGCCGGCCTACACCAGGCCGGCCGGCCTCCCACCGTGGCTTCCACGCTTCCTCTTTCGCGTGGATGCTAAGTGTTGGGACATGGATCAGGCAAACTCCACCACCTGCTTGTTGCGCTACGGCCTGTTTCGCATTAGCCCATGACTCAACAGAACCGAGTCGACCCGTGATTCGTTTTTCCGGCTACAAATATCACGAATCGAATCCGTCAGTGATTCGACCCGTCCCCAGCTCATCCCGGCGAACCGAATCGGCTTGAGGGATTCGGGTCGCCACGCACGAGTAGGCGCGCGGACCGAATCAGACTGTGATTCGGTCCCTCGCGTTCCACATGTAGCGGAACGACTCGACCAAGCACATGGACCGGATCCACTCGTGTTTCGGTCCGCCGCGTTCTGCAACTGGCGGAACGACTTGACCAAGTGCGCGAACCGAATCAGCTTGGGATTCGGTTCAGAGCTCCCGGCTGAGGAACACCCAATCCACTTCACGGCTCTGATGATCTAATATGATGTGCAGCCATTTGTGAACAGGTCTACCAGGAGAGATGAAGGTGGCCCGATGCACGGAACTAGGCCGAGAAGCGGCGGCCGGCTCGATGCATGCAATGACGAAAGCAAGTCGAAATTGGCTTCCTCATGTAAAATTCCCCTTGTATCCGTTAAAGTAGAATATTCCCAGCACAATTGTAGCAGGTAGGGGTAGAAAGGGAACATGTGACTGAGGAAGTGACCCTCCGCCTCCCTATAAAAGGAGAGGGCGCACCACTTTGTAAGGGTTCGAATTATTATTTGGCTATTATTGAAACTGTGCCTCTCTTCGTTCTCGTTCTTCTACTTTGTTCTTCATTTTCGTATTGGCTCTTGAGCTCGCTCCTGAGCCAACACGAGGCGCCCACCGTTTGTGTGACTCGAGTAAAGCCACGATGCCTCCCAAGAAGCGGACCACCAAAAACTCAAGCCGTACCACCAACCGAGCCCCCAATGAAGCAGCCACTGACCCTGCGCAAGGCACAGGCTAGCAGGCCGCTCCCCGGGATCCGGCGCCAGCAGCATTGCCAAGCGCAAGCGCCGCAACCCACCCGAACAACCAAACAACCCCAGAAGAGGTCGAGTTAGCAGGACTGCAAGAAGAGCTGGAAAGCCTCAGACAGCTTCGAGACAACCTAGCCTCACAAAGAACTCAACAAGAGACCAGCCAGATGCAGGAGCAGATTGCTCGCGCCAGGCAAGAGTTCTCAAACCTCCAGAGAGAGGTAGGACAATTGCAAGCAGCCACGGCATCCAACCCCACTCAAAACCTTGCTCATGCAACACAGCAACACCCAACGCACCATCCTAGCCATGGGGAGCAAAGGCAGTCGCAAAATAGCCACAATACAATCAACCACCAAGGCACAGATCAAATAAATCCCAGCTGTGGAATACGAGTCCTGCCTAGCAGACCATGCGACCCAACATCACCACTATCAAGAGAACTGCAAGTAGCACCCTGGCCACCGCACTACAGGGCGGTCACCCTACCAAGATTCGATGGGCATTCCAACCCCAAGCATTTTCTGATGAGCTATGAAGCAGCAATACAATCAGCAGGTGGCGACGACACAGTACTCGCCAAGTCATTCATAATAGCTCTGGATGACACAGCACTGCATTGGTACACTACCTTGAAGCCAAACTGCATCCATTCGTGGGACGAACTGCGGGAGAGAGTACTGGCAACCTTTCAAGGATTCCACAGGCCGACAATCACGGAAGTCGAACTCGCAAACTGCAAGCAAAAGGAGAAAGAGCCACTGCAGGCCTACTTCCAGAGATTCGTAAACCTCAGAACAAGAGCCCCAGCGGTGGACGACGCCGTAGCCATCAATTATGCAATCATGGGCCTAAAGTACGGGCAATGCAGAGCCCATCTGATCAGAGAGACCCCCAAGACGATGGCAAAGCTGTACGAAGAACTAGAGAAGTACTCACGGTCAGACAACGATTACAGAATGGGTCATGAGGAACAACAAGCGCAGAAATACGCAGCGAAGCAGGCAGCCCAAAGAGACAACAACTGGCACCAGTCCAAGCAAGACAGCCACCAAAGAAACCATCAGCACTCGATCGGCCCACCTCCAACCCGCACATTATTTAACATCAACCAAGACCACCAATGCCAGCAGCCAGACGGCGAATTCGCCGGCCCGACAGGCCAGTCAGGGAGCCAGGCTGCCCAAAGGGGAGGAAGATCCAACCGCGGACGTGGTAGAGGCCGCGGCCGCGGCAGGGGAGATAGTGAGAAAAAACAGTGGTACTGCATGTGGCACTGCATGAACGACGAGCATGGGTCCAAGCGCTGCCCATACAAGTTAAGAGCAGACCACCTGGCTGAAGAAGAGAGGAAGGCAAAAATGGTAGCCCACACCTCGAACCAATGGAACCCACAACCAAGTTGGCAGGCATCCCAGCCGTGGCAACCCCAACAACAATGGCAACACCACCATCATAACCCAAACCTGCCGCACCATTACACCAACTACTACCAGCCCACATGGCAACCTCAATCCCACCAAACCCCAGCAACTCAAAGATTCAACACCAATCACCACTCCTCACTAGCACTACCGCCAAACCAATCGCAATTGCAGCTACCACCACCACCACCCAATCCCCCAAAGCAAGAAACCAATTCAAGTAACCGCGCAAGCCCAGACCCATTGCCCAGCTACGGCATCATAGCACCCATAAGTGGAGGCTCCTCACTGGAATTCGAAACCAAGAAGCAGCGTAAGAACTACTTCAGAGAAATCAACGTGGTCATGACGGACAACAAAGTTGCAAGAACCAATTGGTCTCATATACCAATTACATTCACAGAAGCAGACATACGGCTGCACAACTACCCACACATTGACCCAATGGTCATCGAAGCCAATATCGCGAGATGGACCTCGTGGACACAGGCTCCTCGGCAGATATCATATTCTTGACCGCTTTCGAGCAAATGAACCTGACCAAGAGCATGCTCCAACCATCTGACACGCCGCTATACGGATTCGGCGCAACAAAAAGCATCAAGGCGTTGGGCAAAATCACTTTGCCAGTCTCATTTGGAAACATGTCAAATGCAAGAACCGAACACATCACATTTGATGTAGTCGACATCTGGTACCCCTACCAGGCAATCTTTGGCAGAGGAACAATCAACAAGTTCGAGGCAGTTATAAACCAGCTATACCTGTGTATGAAGATACCAGTAGAAAAGGGAGTCATAGCAGTTTATGGAAATCAAGGGTCAGGAAGGAGCCTTGAGAAAGCATCAACACCAGGGCAGAGGAACGTGCACATCCTTCAATCAGAAGAACCAAGCCCACCACCATTCAAGGAGCCGCAACGGGACAGAGAAAAAAACGAAGTCAGCCCCAATGAAGACACCAAGAAAGTGCTCCTCGACCCAAGTGTCCTTGATCGATCAGTAATCATAGGAGCAAACCTAAATCAAACAGAAGAAACCAATCTGATCACTTTCCTCAGATACAACAAGGACGTCTTTGCATGGTCAGCGGATGAACTCTCAGGGGTTGCCAGAAACATCATAGAACACAAACTCGAAGTGAAACCAAACTCGAAACCAAAGAAGCAAAAGCTGAGAAAAATGTCCGACGACAGAATAGAGGCAATGAGGGCCGAAGTAAACAGGTTACTAGATGCAGGAGTCATACGAAGGGTCGAGTACCCGGAATGGCTTTGCAACATTGTGCCAGTAAAGAAGAAGAACGGCAAATGGAGGATGTGTCTCGACTTCACGGATCTCAACAAGGCCTGCCCAAAGAGCGACTACCCCCTGCCAAGAGTTGACAAAGTCGTAGACACAGCAGCCAGCAGCGAGATGCTGTCCTTGCTTGACCTGTTCTCAGGGTACCACCAGATCTGGATGCGAGTCACGAATGAGGAGAAAACAAGTTTCATCACTCCATTCAGAATCTACTGCTTCGTACGAATGCCAGAAGGGCTGAAAAACGCAGGCACGACATTCTGCAAAATGATAGCGGAGGTTTTGGCCCCCAATTCATCAGAAACCTAATCGCATACGTCGACGACATAATAGTGGCAAGCAAGATCAGATCCGATCACATAGCAGACCTTGCTGAAACGTTCGCTCGCCTAAGGCAAGCGAAACTCAAGCTAAACCCAGAAAAGTGTGCTTTCGGAGCACAAAAGGGAAAAATCCTGGGATGTTTGGTATCTACCAAAGGCATAGAGGCCAACCCCGACAAAATAAAAGCAGTAGCAGAAATGCAAGAGCCACGATCAATAAAAGAGGTCCAGAAACTCACAGGACGGATCGCAGCGCTCAACCGCTTCATAACTCGATCAGCAGAGCGCAGCCTGCCATTCTTCAAAGTACTTCGTGGCTCAGACAAATTGCAATGGGGGCCGGAACAGAGCCAAGCAGTCCACCAACTTCAGGACTATATCGTCAATATGACGAAACTAGCCCCGCCCGAGCCAGGATCCCAGCTGATGCTATACTTATCGGCATCACCAACAGCTGTAAGTGCCACCTTGGTCCAAGAAGTGCAAATCAAAGAGAAACCCCAGCAAGTGCCAGTCTACTTCGTATCAGAAGCTCTATCAGGGTCAAAGCTTTTCTACTCGGAACTAGAAAAGATAGCTTATGCAGTGGTCATGGCATCAAGAAAGCTACGCCACTACTTTGAAAGTTACAAGATCCTTGTAATCACAAACCAGCCGCTGCATGACCTATTTCAGAACAAAGAAGCATCAAATCGTATAGCCAAATGGGCAATAGAGCTATCCGAGCACGTCATAGACTATGAAAAGAGAAGCGCAATCAAATCACAAGTCCTCGCAGATTTCATCGCCGACTGGACTTCACCCAGTCAAGGGCCAATAGAAGAAGAAATCACCCCAGAATGGAACATAAGCTGCGTCGGCGCTTGGGGAAAAAACAGCGCGGGCATCGCAGCCATCGTTACAACCCCATCTGGCCTGCAAGTCAAGTACGCGGCAAGACTGGAATTCATCGGTGACGATGAAAAATGTTCAAACAACATAGCAGAATACGAGGCACTGCTGCTGGGGCTGCGGAAAGTAAAGGCATTGGGCACCCAAAACTTCCTAGTACGATCCGATTCGAAGGTAATCATTGGGCAGGTGGAAAAAGAATACAGTGCAAGAGAACCAGAACTGATAAAATATCTGGCCGAAGTCAGAAGAATGGAAAGAAACTTCAAAGGGTTCATAATTCAGCACATACCAAGAAAAGAAAATTTAGAAGCAGACAAGCTCGCCAAAGCCACTGCGAACAACGGGACTCTGCCACCTGAAGTATTTCTCGAAACGTTACACCATCCATCCATCAAGCCAGAATTGCAACCAATGAGCCTAGTTAGCGCAATCAGCAGTGAGGACTGGAGAGCACCGATCATGGCATATCTGTGAAATCATGTCGAGCCAAGCGACGAATCAGACCTCAAGCGCATGAAACAGAGAGCAGCAGGATACGCAGTCATTGACAATCAACTGTACAAGAAAGGTGTCTGTGCCCCACTACTGAAGTGCATCACGCAGCAAGAAGGCAAGGCCATCCTCCAGGACATACACAGTGGAATGTGCGGATCCCATCTCGCGGCAAGGACCCTCACAAGGAAAGCATTCATACAAGGCTTCTACTGGCCAACTGCACTGAGAGATGCGGAACAAGTAGTAAAAGCATGCCCAGCATGCCAAATGTCAGCACCGCATCAAAGGCGCCCAGGTGCGGAAACACAGCTAATCCCACCAACATGGCCATTCCAAAGATGGGGGATGGACATAATAGGGCCACTGCCAAGAGCAAAGGGAAACCTAGCCTACGCAGTTGTAGCCATTGAGTACTTCTCCAAATGGATAGAGGCCAGGGCATTAGCAAACATAACGTCAGCAACAGTTCAGAAATTCTTCTGGCAGCAAATTGTTTGCAGATTCGGGGTACCAAAAGAACTCACAGTCGACAACGGGAGGCAGTTCGATTGCTACGAGTTCAAAGAGTTTTGCCAAACAATAGGAACAAATCCAATATTCTCATCAGTTTACCACCCAGAGTCAAATGGAGCGGTCGAGCGCGCAAACAAGGAAATACTGGCAGGGGTAAAAAAATGCTTGTTTGAAGAAAGCAAAGGCAAATGGGCAGAAGAACTGATGAGATTCGTATGGTCCCACAACACATCAGTAAGCAGAACAACGGGCTACACACCATTCAAACTGTTATACGGAGCAGAGGCAATGCTACCAGAGGAGATCAAATACAAAAGCCCAAGAGCCGTTGCGCCGGATTCAAATAACGAATCGGAGGCCGCTGACAAGGACATGGTCGAAATCGACAGACTTGAAGCAATCCAGAACATTCTAAACTATCAAGATGAAACAAGAAAGTGGAGAAACAAGAAAGTCCTCCACAAGGACATCCAGCTGGGAGACCTAGTCCTGAAGAGAAAGAAAAACGCAGACTCAGTGGGCAAACTACAATTCCCATGGGAAGGACCAAACATAGCCGTCAAAAGCGGCAGACCTGGATCGTTCCGGCTGATGGACCAGGAAGGATTCGAACTCCCACACCCCTGGAACATAGACAACCTCAAGAAATACTACCCATGATAGCAGAAGCATCAGCAACACGGCTCAAGCCTAGTATACTCTCAGCATAGTTATCTTTACCCTTGTAATTTCCACTTTTCTTCTTCCTGTGAACGGTACTCTTTTCCTCGCAAAGGGGGGCTCCTAGCGGAGGCGAGGTTTTTAACGAGACCGTATCTCATGTAAGCATTTCATTGTTATCAAAGAAAGAGCCTTACCCCTCTATATTTTGAACAAATCGTCGAAAAACAGCCAAACAGAGGCTGTTCAATTCGACCAAGCCACAAGGCAAACCTGGAAGACCTGTGAAAACGAAGGGGACGCCCAACTCGTATTCACAGGCTTCACACCAAATCAAAACTAAAATCTCGAAGCCCAAGGGCAAGGGGCTGTGATTCGTATCAGCCAAGCATGGCTGTGAATCGCAGGAACCTAAAACCTCGAAGCCTAAGGGCAAGGGGCTGCAATTCGTATCAGCCAAGCATGGCTGCGAATCGCAGGAATCTAAAACCTCGAAGCCCAAGGGCAAGGGGCTGCGATTCGTATCAGCCAAGCATGGCTGCGAATCGCAGGAATCTAAAACCTCGAAGCCTAAGGGCAAGGGGCTGCGATTCGTATCAGCCAAGCATGGCTGCGAATCGCAGGAACCTAAAACCTCGAAGCCTAAGGGCAAGGGGATGCGATTCGTATCAGCCAAGCAAGGCTGCGAATCGCAGGAACCTAAAACCTCGAAGCCTAAGGGCAAGGGGCTGCGATTCGTATCAGCCAAGCATGGCTGCGAATCGCAGGAATCTAAAACCTCGAAGCCCAAGGGCAAGGGGCTGCGATTCGTAACAGCCAAGCATGGCTGCGAATCGCAGGAATCTAAAACCTCGAAGCCTAAGGGCAAGGGCTGCGATTCGTATCAGCCAAGCATGGCTGCGAATCGCAGGAACCTAAAACCTCGAAGAATAAGGGCAAGGGGCTGCGATTCGTATCAGCCAAGCATGGCTGCGAATCGCAGGAATCTAAAACCTCGAAGCCCAAGGGCAAGGGGCTGCGATTCGTGTCAGCCAAGCATGGCTGCGAATCGCAGGAATCTAAAACCTCGAAGCCTAAGGGCAAGGGGCTGCGATTCGTATCAGCCAAGCATGGCTGCGAATCGCAGGAATCTAAAACCTCGAAGCCTAAGGGCAAGGGGCTGCGATTCGTATCAGCCAAGCATGGCTGCGAATCGCAGGAATCTAAAACCTCGAAGCCTAAGGGCAAGGGGCTGCGATTCGTATCAGCAAAAATCGAATACGGACCGATGAAACCCAAAAACTTCAAAACCCAAGCCGCGGTTACAAAACTAAGGATCATGCTTAAAGCAAAAACACAAACAGCAAAAAGCCTCATCTTTATTAGAAAAAATAGAAGGAGTACAACAGCCTAATACAGCTCAAACAGCAGCCACTCGCTGCACTATAAACAAATACAAACGCAGCTGGGAACAACAATGTTTCTACCCAGAGATACAAACTGACCCCGGAGTGGCGAGCTCCAAGAACCAAGCGACCTAACTACGTCGTAAGCGTTCTTGTAGCACCACACACAAGGCACTCACCGACACAACAAAGTGCCGGAACACGGCGAAGCTTTAGCAGGCTAACATACCATTAGCCCAATGAGCGCGCACGCCTTGATACATGGCTTCAGCAAGCAAGCCATGCATAACCGCGCCCACGTCTTCTTCCCCTCCGCCGCAACTCGCAAGCATTCTTCTAGCACCGCAATGAGCTAAAGAGCAGCACCGAGATCGGGCGGCCAGCTCTCCCACGCTTCAGGCACAAGTAAAATCATGGCTACGGCAAAGTAAACAAAGGAAGAGATGCAATGCGACCCCCTCAGATCACCCAACCGTTTATATAGGCCACCAGCTCCACAGAGCGACAAGCCTCCCGTGACACAGCGCGACAAGCCTCCCGTGACACAGCGCGACAAGCCTCCCGTGACACAACGCGACAAACTTCACGTGACACGAGCAGACGAAAGACTCAACAGCCATTCGAATAGGGGGAAGTATGACTCGGGCGGCATCCGTGCTAAGGGGGGAGGGTGTCGTTTTTCTCTTCGCCCAAGCAGCACGTAAACCGCCGAGCAACAACTCCGACATCATTTATTGCCAAGCAAGCAGACTCGGTGCAACAATGCGCTAAGGGGGGAGGGTGTCGTTTTCTCTTAAAGCAACTCCTTAGCGCACCGTCACCGAGTCGCAAGAAGAAAAAGCCAAAAGCGAGCACACCCCCGCTATTCGAACAACTCTACTACTAGCCCAGGCCTCCCGGACTTGGGCGCGTCATACACGAAGCATGCATCGTCATCCAAAGTCTCCTCGCTCGAGCATTCTTGCTTCACCCCAAGGGAAATATGTTCAGAATCCCACCTCCGGGACCGACTCAGCCTCTTCCCACCAGAGCAGTCCAGAGATAAGCGAAGCAAATAACCATGACGAGAAAACAAGCGACAGCAGTAGCTCCAGAAATCGTCGAAACCCTGGCTCGGATGCATAATTTGAAACCTGTCCCAGGCAGCCCCAGTTACGAACAAACCGTCGCGATACAAAGTTCTGGGAGTTACGCCCTACGCAGCTCCATCACCGGAAGCCTGCGCAGGGAGGATTACAACAAAATGCTTAGTTTACAACACCACCACAGTCAAAAGGACTAAAACAACACATGTCCCTACGGTTACTCCTTTTCTCCGCGATCATCACCAGGAGCTTCCCTCTCCCTAACGCGAGGACCGGATCCGCTCCTTGCATCGCCCTTGCGCGCACCCGCCTCCAAGCCTCCCACCGCAACACCCTTTCCAGCCTCGGAGCGCCTGGATGGCTCAGGCCGGGGAGGCAGCTTTGAACGGGTTCCCACCCCAACCTCTGCCTCACCTGCGCCCGCAAGGGACTGCTTACTCTGCGATAGGTAGAACTGTAAGACCAGGAGTACCAAGTCACAAAAACGTGAAAAAAGCAATAAAACCGTCAGTAAACACCAAAATAAGAGCTAGAGGCGGCTTTCGTACCCGAGTCAGTCGATCATGCGCAGTTTTTCGGGCGGCCTCCCTACCGTGTGCCACCCAAAAGCGGCTCAAGAATATCTTCTTAACAGCCTCGCAAACGTTCGTCGCAGCCGGCAGCCCTTCAGCGCTAGGAAATACGAATCCCCTACTCCCAAGCTTTTTCAAGTGCTCGCAACCATGGTCTGAAAGCAGCCGCAGCAGGGCGTCAGTGCAAATGGAAGCAGCATAGTCACCAACCCGATCCATGATCCCAGGAAGCATCTTGAATTCCGTATCGAGCCAGTGAAAAAACCTCTCCCTTGTCATTTCACGAGGCATCTCTTGGGGTTCGGCGCCAAAGCGTTGCAGAGCAGCGCGGCAGCCACTGTAAGCATGAAGTCCGTCCTGCCAGATCTGGCTCTCTTGCTCCTCAACCTGCTTGTCCTTAACGGCTAGCTGCCTCTGCAATTCAGCAATAGTAGCATCTCGCTCGCAAATCTCCTTCTCCTTTGATTGCAGCGCCAGGTTCGCACTGCCCAATTTGTTTCGCAAATCGAGAACAACTTCCGAATCGGATGCAACCTGTTCCCGAAGCCCGTTAAGAGCAACCTCCTGCTGATCGACGCTAGCCTGCAAGTTCTTCACAGTTAAACTTAACTCCTTATTGCACTCCTCCAAGCTAGCCTTCTCGTCAGAAAGTTTTGAGCATTGTTTGCGCAAAAGCTCTAGCTCCTCAACATCCTCCCCATCGACCAATTTCTTGTGCAAAACCTTCATTCCCATCACAAGCTTAATGGCCACGCCACCAACAAGCTTTGCAAGGTCAATGGGGCTATTCTCCTCACAGTCGCGAATAAAAGCTGCATAAACTAACCACCTCATCAGCCGTTACACAGCACCAAACCAGACAAGAACGTTGAACGAAAAAACAAAGGAAGGAAAACTAGGAAATGATCTCCAAAGGAAAGAGAACTAACCTTCAGGGTCAAAAATAAACTCCCCACGATCATCACGACTCGCCGAGGGACTCCCACCTGCTAAACCAATATATATATATATATAATAAGAGCACGAATGAAAATTCGAATCCACTGAAGAATAAAAAACCGCCAAGGGCTAACCGCTCGAGGACTCTTCATCAACATCATGGACAGAAATCTGCGGACGATCCTCCCCACCCCCAGCACCGCCGGCCTCGACGGCCGCGGCGCAAAGAATATCTTGTGCTTTCTCAGCAGCAGAAAGACCGCTACCGCCGACAGTCTTGACCAACTCACTCGATAATACAGGGGCAACGGAGGCCACGCCAGAATCCTTAACAGGAGAAGGGTAACAAGTCCCCCCCGACAAGAACGTAAGTTCCTGTCCATCTTCAAAGTCGAATGCGGGCGCCATCCCGAGCGTTGGAGCGACAACCGCATCATCGCAATCGCCGAGCAAAATACTTGACGCAGCAGCAATATTTCGCAAATCTTTTGCGGATAACGGAGCACCGCCAGTAGGGCCCCCAGCAGCAATCGCATCCCCAGCTTTCTCACCGCCGAAACCGGACACATCCTCAACCCTCTCCTTCATAATGCTTTCAACCTGCCCAAAAGCAAAGTTCTGAAGCGCAATTTTCGGTGCCAACTTGCCCCTCTTTGAGGCAGGAGCAACCACGCTAGTCGCATCGGCCGCTCGCTTCAGCGATGTCTTCGATTTGGCAACTCTACCCTTTCCACCGGCCGGTTCAGACCCAACATTACCAGGAGGCCTCATCCTCAAAATAACAGTCGCGGGCGCGGGTCTCGGGCCATACTTCACCCCCATTTCATCAAAAACACAATTCACCCGACCCTTATGCCAGAGAATCTTGCGGCAGGAACCATACTCCTTGGCAGTATACTGCCCCAACATGACCGCAGCACGACGCTCCACTTCATCGACAATTGCCTCATCACTAACTCCCTCCGGTTTCTTCAGCCCGAATATGGGGCAAGGAAAGACTCGATTCTCGAAATCCGCAAGCTTGAACTCCCCGAAACTACGAGGACACCAACCATCTCGAATAGGATAAATACCAGCCGCGATGCTCTCGCAAATAGCATCCCGCCCTGAGATAACCTGAGTAGCGCAGTAAAAAGCGTTATTGTAGGGTGAGTTTCTCGCCTTCTTCGAATCCGAATAGAGCGGCAGGAGGCAGGCTTCCAAACCGGAATCCCTTGAAGCAAGAGGGTACCCGTACACAGCACAGCCAGATTCGTAACCCCCAGTCGGGACGCGAACCTTGGCGTACATCCAATACTTGTCCCAGTTCTTGGACCACTTGTTCTTCTGGCTGTACGCCAGCTGTGGTGTCTCCATCCCCTTAGCGGCCCGACGAGGGCAAAATGTGTAGCACCCATACTCGGCCTGGTACGTCTCATCATCATCGGCAAAGAGAACCTTCCTCTTGGAAAAATGAAGCTCCGTATGGCACACAAAACAATCCAAATCCAACTCACTATTGAACGTACGACATGCCCAGAGGAACTTAGCCAGATAGCAAAAGCTGTTAGGAGCCAACTGGTGCATCGAAACCTTGAAAGCCCAAAAAATCTGAGGAATCAACGGGTCAACAGGAAACCGAAGCCCAGCAACAAAGAACTCGCGAAACACGACGCACTCGTCGTCCAACGGCTCCGGAACCTCCTCCTCGCCAGGAACGCGTCAGTCACCAGATTCGAAATAGCCCTTCCCAACCATCTCCCTCATATCTTCCTCCCTGATAAGCGATCGCCCAAATCTACGGGTAAAGGGCATCGAATCACTGACCAAATCCTCGGGATTCGCGTCAACGCTGCCGGTAGTCTCGTCGATGCCCTCCTCCTCCTCTTCCGCCTCCACCCCAACGCTCCCGCTACGAGCGGCACGATTCGAAGCGGATTCAGCCGCCGATTCGGAATCAGCAGCACCACCTACTCCCGCAGCGACATTGACTTTGTCTTCAACAACCCGACCAGCAGGGCGATCCTCCTCGTCAACAAGCCGAGCAGTCTGAATCGTCCGAGCCATCGAAGCTACAAAACCCAGGAAGTAAATGTCCATTCACCAAAAAAAAAACAACAAAACAGACAACAACAACAAACGAACGAAACTTACAACTAGCAAAGCACGAAGAAGTGTGCGAATCCAACTGAGAGCCACGAGCACACGCACGAATCTTAAAGCAAAAGTAAGGGCAAGCACAATCCCTCTCAGCAGGCAACGAACGTCGTTTTCACCCACCCCCCCCCTATTTATAGGCGCGGTAAAAAAGACCCCTCGCTAACCGCGCCGTCAAAACCGAATCCCCCTCGACTCCAACAAGCAGAGGGTGTCGTTTTCTCTGGTTGCGAGTCCACTTCAAAAATCGAGGGTTCAGCTCGTTGGAGTCGACCATCACCCACGAGGGGCTGACTGTTGGGACGTGGATCAGGCAAACTCCACCACCTGCTTGTTGCGCTACGGCCTGTTTCGCATTAGCCCATGACTCAACAGAACCGAGTCGACCCGTGATTCGTTTTTTCCGGCTACAAATCTCACGAATCGAATCCGTCAGTGATTCGACCCGTCCCCAGCTCATCCCGGCGAACCGAATCGGCTTGAGGGATTCGGGTCGCCACGCACGAGTAGGCGCGCGGACCGAATCAGGCTGTGATTCGGTTCCTCGCGTTCCACATGTAGCGGAACGACTCGACCAAGCACATGGACCGAATCGACTCGTGTTTCGGTTCGCCGCATTCTGCACCTGGCGGAACGACTTGACCAAGTGCGCGAACCGAATCAGCTTGGGATTCGGTTCGGAGCTCCCGGCTGAGGAACACCCAATCCACTTCACGGCTCTGATGATCTAATATGATGTGCAGCCATTTGTGAACAGGTCTACGAGGAGAGATGAAGGTGGCCCGATGCACGGAACTAGGCCGAGATACGGCGCCCGGCTCGATGCATGCAATGACGAAAGCAAGTCGAAATTGGCTTCCTCATGTAAAATTCCCCTTGTATCCGTTAAAGTAGAATATTCCCAGCACAATTGTAGCACGTAGGGGTAGAAAGGGAACATGTGACTGAGGAAGTGACCCTCCGCCTCCCTATAAAAGGAGAGGGCGCACCACTTTGTAAGGGTTCGAATTATTCTTTGGCTATTATTGAAACTGCGCCTCTCTTCGTTCTCGTTCTTCTACTTCGTTCTTCATTTTCGTATTGGCTCTTGAGCTCGCTCCTGAGCCAACACTAAGCAGGAGGTGTGCGTCACTCCTAAGCAGGATTCCACCCTTGGGAGGCTATAAAAGGCGCCCTTCACCCCCACTCAAGACACACCATCCATTGGAGAGAAGAGAAGGCTCAAGATGTAGTCCACTATTATCTTAGAGTAGAGTAGAGAGAGTAGTGGGTGAGTGCTTGGGTGATAGCCAAGCGTGTAGAGGGAGTTCGGGAGTCATCTCGGCCTTCGCTCAACATTGTTCCGCCCCCGAGGAATAAAGCTTCAGAGATATCTTCAGTAAGTTCCTCGGTCTCTTGCCTTAGTATCTCGCTAGTTTACTCTTTACTTTCAGCAATTTATCTTGGCTATCTATGATCTGCGGGTATCTGAGTCTGCGCGAGTGACAGCGACTCTTGTTTGGGGTTTCCTCTATAGCCCTTCGCGTTGGGTGGAGGTCAGTGGCTGAAAGCTTAGGCATGGTGCCTGTGCTGGCTAGTCACCTCAGGTTGTGTTGCACCCCACGGAACTGTAGTGGTAGGCGGCAGGTGGTGACAGCCCTGTCCGTCCTTTGTACTCCACCACGTTCGGGTGTACTCATAACAGTAGTGCTGAGCCCGGAAGAACCCCTCTCTCACCCCGTTCTGAGTTCTTCCCGTTCTAGCCGTCGAAGCAGATCATTTTAGATTAAGATGGGTTGTCTGGGGTAACGAGTGGCTAACTAAGGTTAAGCTCTCTACACCCGTTTACCCTTTTCTCCCCTGGTGGGTCCGGTTTGGAAAGTTCTAGACTAGTCGCGTCTACCGTTCCTTGGATTTGACATCCAGGTTTCTACTCCCCTGGTGAAAGGCTACAATGTACTCCGTGCGCTTGCGGATTTAGTTAGGCTAAGGAGTGCCAACAAGCTTTTTGGGCGCCGTTGCCGGGGAACGGTAGCAACACTAGTGTAGGATTTTTTTTTAGCCGTACACTTAACCCCCATAACCATCTACCACATGGAGTTTTCTCCTAGTTATCAGGCGGTTCCATTTCGCGAGTGTTTGGAATTGCCACCATCCTTCCACCCCGTTATCTGATGGCTTCGAGATCCGCCCCAATCTCGTTGCCATCGTTTGTTCACACTCCTTGCAATAGATGAGGAGAAGTTCTCTCCTAACATTCCCGGGATGAACCAAGACGGAACTCTTCCTGTTTTTCTCTGACGGGGGGAAGCAAAGTTTTGGTACAATCGGAGTGCAAGAGGAGTCGGAGGAGATTGGATCAAAGTGAACGTTGAAGTTTGTCTGTTTGTCTATCCCATCCCCAAAGCTCAGAGATGAGCTACTTGGAGCAACCTGGGAGAAGTTTTGTATGGTGCTCATACAACGATTCATTGGTAGATTGAGGCATAGTGCTCATCATCAGGATCAGTTTTTCTGACCCTCCCACCGACTTCCCCATGAACCAAACAGCAAATCCTCACTCTTTCATTAGATCCACTGCCTCCAACCACACGACGTGAGCGAACAAAAACCCCCAGACCAAGAGAATTCCCTTAAGGATCTGCCACGTTAGGTGTGCACGCTCAAGGTCTGAGTAATTCATTCCGAAAGTCACGACCGCAGACCAAGGGTCTATCTGCTGTTACGAGAAAGGAATGATGGAGGAAGCAGAAGTTAGTCGATGCTAGCTTTAATTCCCTCCACCTATTGAGGGGACTGACACACAAGAAGTTCTCCATGATCTTTCGTAAGCGCCTGAAAGGGATCAACGGCCAGATGTTGGAAAACAAAGGAATTATCCGAGTTGTGCCTGAGGGGCGCAGCAGAGTGATCCTTGATTTCCACATTTTTGATATCCTCGAAGGTGACAAAATCTTCTTGTTGGATCAGCCAATAGAGCATCTTGTTACGATCGAGCTATAGCTCAGGGTTGACAAAGAAAAACATCCTGATCGACCTTGCACGGTCAGTGAGTTCAGCCTTGCACGATCATTATCGCAAAGGGCTAGACAGACCCCGTGAAGAACCAATGAGCATATTTTTCAGATGCTCACCCAATCCCAGGGGCAGAACCGGGCAGTCAAGCTCGACATGGTGGAGAACCACAGCCTCCTCCACTAGAGTTGTTGATTGCTGCCACTTGGATTGAGACATGTCTCTCTTGCACTTGGAATAGAGATATTTACCTCTTCACGACAATCGCAGCACGCCAGTCATCATCAGTGATAAACTGACAGAGAATGAGGCTCGGTAGGCTGCAACAGTCTTAGAGAAGTATCGGTCCATTTTTAGGTATTCTCTACAGACTAGACGGGGATCAACCCCAACACCCATCGTATCGCTTGAACCGGACAAACAGCCTTTTGGCTGAATGACGCGATGAGGGAGGTAGGCACACCTGCATGTGGGTATTATTTACCCCATGTAAGCACCCACTTTAAGTGGTGAGGCACTAGTCAATTTTCATCTACCTCCACCTGTCTTTATTGTTTGGTCTATGCAATGCACCAACAGAGGTGTATGATATCAGCCTTCTCTCCCATTATCAAGGACATCCTTTGTCCTTGTCGAGAACATCATGGAGGAATTCCTTGATGATGTCTCAGTCCATGGACAACCTTTGGTTTATGCCTCGCGGATATGGATAGAGTTCGTGAGAATTCCGAAAGGCTCCACCTTGTCCCAAATTGGGAGAAGTGTCAGTTGAGAAGGCCCCCCATCATACAACCTCCTGATTGGATTCTTCCTATCAAGATCATGTGCAACGCTAGTAACCATACAATCGGGACAGAGCTGGATCAATGCAAGAAATTATCATTATCAAAAGCATTGACCAGAGTTCGACAAACAACGGAGAAGGAACTGTCTGTAGTGGTATTCACCCATGACAAGTTCAGACCCTACTTGGTCGATGTCAAAGTGTTAGCACACGGACCATGCTACACCAAGATATCACCTGACCAAGAAGGACGACAAGCCACAACTCATCCGTTGGATTCTTGCTCCTTAATGAATTCGCTTCATGAATCAAAAGAAGAAGAGAGCAAATAAATACGTGGCATATCATCTCCCAAGGATACAAGTTCAATCATATGAAATGATACTCTCTCAAGGGTAGCTTTACAAACTTGGATTAACACCCTTAGAGAAGAGAAATTCATTCACCCTACCAGATTCCACCTAAGGGATTTCTATCATACTGGTTTACTCCACCGCTGCAACCCATATGTGAGACCCGCAAGATTCTTAAGTGTCGGTTCCATTTCTCACAGAGAATGAGCTATGGAAGTCTTTCTTCCTTTCCGTATAAACCTCGTGCTAAGGTTCGGCAGACTGATCACCTAACCAACCAAGCACACACACGCTAAGAGTCTTTGTGGTGCCCATGATGCTCATTGAGTCAAAGGACTGACGAACATCTTGGTGATCATGGACTAAACGTCCATAGTAGTTGAAGCACTTCATGTTGTGGATAAGGAGATGGAGACTCTCACTCCAGCCTTAGCAGTGCAATAGCGGGTTGGAAGTAAATCACCGGGTCGCAAATCCGTACCATCTTCAGATAGTCAATCAGAAACATCAACAGAATATCATGAACAATCTGACATGGAGAAGGGATGGAAGGGCAATCACCCGAGACACTTTGTGCACACGAAACATCATTCCCATTAGGAGATCACAAAGGTGAAACATAGACCCCCCAATCAGCCAGAGTCCAATTGATGAAATCAAATGGTTGAATTGGAGGATGGAGAAGGAAGGCTTTCCTTTATGCTTCCTCACCAGGACAATGACAGGGATGTTTTCAGTTGAAAATATTCCTTAAGTCCGACATCCTGGAACTCGAAGTTATGGACTGCTACGAGTATCCGAGCTACTACCATAGTCCATGGTCATGGCGAGACCTAAAATGTGCCATTATCTTAGTATAGGTTTGGGTGCTAAAATTTCCCTTTTCATTTTGATTTTCCAAAGTGTTATTTTTCAATAGCACCCCCATATTTCCCCTTTGAATAAAGTGTTGCCTTGTTCTACCATGCCTTGAGTGGTTGGTGCACACTTGTGTACCAACCACACCCTTGCTCTAACTCTACACTAAGTGCGCAGAAAACAGGACGAGCAACACATCGACGAGCAGTCTTCACCCGTGCCCAAATAACCACATGGCAGCCATCTGCTGAGATTCAACTACGCACGGAGGTTTGAAACCCTTTCTCCATTTCCTTTCTTGGTTTTAATTCAAATGCGAGCATGAGTTCACGACAATTGAAATTTGAATGAAACACCTAGAAAGAGATGAAAATCCTACATGTTTATCAAAGGTGCATAAGCTTTATTTCTTTGCAAGTACCTATGTGCCTTTGGAACTTTACGATAGGATCACTTGATCTTTCGCTTATTGACTCTTACGATATAATGACATGAGAGGCTTGTTCTTTTCTAATTCAAAGTCTTGGAGAATTTCATTTCGAAAATAAATAAATAAAAAAAATAAAAAAATGAGGCAACTCTCATTCATGCTCAACTTTGCCAAGTCCCATCCAGAGCCATATCATGCATGACACAGTTTTGAAACTCCACATAGCTATCTTTACATTTTGAGCTTGATCAAACATCATGCCTTCTGAGACATGCATGTTCTTCCTTGCACTTTGGTCATTCACGTACACGTTTCATCAAATAAAGTCCATCATAGAATAAAAGTCCATCAAAAGTGGTTCTCAAGCAGCTCTTCATCCCCCTGAAAAAAAAGAAGAAAAAAAAGATGAGTGGGAGGTCCTACTCGAGTAAAAAAAAGAGAGAGAGAGAAGAAGGGGAAAGATGGAAGAAGCTAGAATCAAATACCACTCAAGGACATTCATCATCCATCATCCACATTCACTTGCACTTGACCAAAGTTCATGGTTGACATGATCTCTCGGAGACAAGTTATTTGATCTCGCAACATAGATGGAAGAGATAAGCATTTCTATCGATCCCTACCTTGAGCCCCACATATAACCTTGTAGAGGTAGGTGAGGCTACTTGAAAAGCCTTAGTGAGGATCAAACACTTTGAGCGACTGAGTGGCTTGAGAGAATGAGAGTATGCCTCCATATTTTGAAAAAAAAAGGAATCTGCAAGTACTGAGAAGGAGAAATCAGGCTCTTCATTAATTTATTCTGAGGTTCAATAGGTGAAAGTGAAGGTATTAGCCACCTGGAATCCAAGGTATGAGGGAAAGCTTTGAAATAATTCTTATGCATATTCTTGATTTCATGACCCAAGGCTTTGCTTGATCCTCTGGATCTAACTCAACCCTTTGCTCGGGACGAGCAAAGTCTAGGTGTGGGGGCGTGTTGGCGGTCGATATCTATGACTTTTACCGCCAACATTTCTCCGGATTTCGTGCTCATATAGTGATAATCATGCTAATATCATTTATACTAATGTGTTCCACAATTTTGTGCAATTTGTGAGCGAAGGAACAAACAGGAAAAACAGGAGGCCAAACTGGCACAGGGCCAGGCCGGCCGGCCTAGCCCAGGCCGACCGGCCCCCTTCTGACTCTTCTGGCCACGGTTTTGATCCACAAGCTATCTAACACACCAAGGATGATCATGAGCCGTGAGTTTGATGTCGGTTTGATCCGAGGACCCGAAAGGCCTAGCCATGGATTGGAGGGTCCACCTACCTTGGATTCTCGGACAACCTCAACTCAACGCAACCAAAACCACCTCAAGGGACAACATGCAACCGTTGATGAGCGAGTCGGTGCAACGGAGGGCTGAGAGGGGCCAGGGCCAGGCCGGCCGGCCTCCCCTAGGCCGGCCGGCCTCCCCTAGGCCGGCCGGCCCCTAACTGTCGCGCTTGAGGTGAACGCAACAACTACCGACTTCAGGACATCATCCAGGCCGTCCCTGCAAAAGTCAGTGCCACTTGGCACCAGGGCTAGGCCGGTCGGCCTACACCAGGCCGGCCGGCCTCCCACCGTGGCTTCCATGCTTCCTCTTTCGCGTGGATGCTAAGCAGGAGGTGTGCGTCACTCCCAAGCAGGATTCCACCCTTGGGAGGCTATAAAAGGCGCCCTTCACCCCCACTCAAGACACACCATCCATTGGAGAGAAGAGAAGGCTCAAGATGTAGTCTACTATTATCTTAGAGTAGAGTAGAGAGAGTAGTGGGTGAGTGCTTGGGTGATAGCCAAGCGTGTAGAGGGAGTTCGGGAGTCATCTCGGCCTTCCCTCAACATTGTTCCGCCCCCGAGGAATAGAGCTTCAGAGATATCTTCAGTAAGTTCCTCGGCCTCTTGCCTTAGTATCTCGCTAGTTTACTCTTTACTTTTAGCAATTTATCTTGGCTATCTATGATCTGCGGGTACCTGAGTCTGCACGAGTGACAGATACTCTTGTTTGGGGTTTCCTCTATAGCCCTTCGCGTTGGGTGGAGGTCAGTGGCTGAAAGCTTAGGCATGGTGCCTGTGTTGGCTAGTCACCTCAGGTTGTGTTGCACCCCACGGAACTGTAGTGGTAGGCGGCAGGTGGTGACAGCCCTGTCCATCCTTTGTACTCCACCACGTTCGGGTGTACTCATAACAGTAGTGCTGAGCCCGGAAGAACCCCTCTCTCACCCCGTTCTGAGTTCTTCCCGTTCTAGCCATCAAAGCAGATCATTTTAGATTAAGATAGGTTGTCTGGGGTAACGAGTGGCTAACTAAGGTTAAGCTCTCTACACCCGTTATCCTTTTCTCCCCTTGTGGGTCCGGTTAGGAAAGTTATAGACTAGTCGCGTCTACCGTTCCTTGGATTTGACATCCAGGTTTCTACTCCCCTGGTGAAAGGTTACAATGTACTCCGTGCGCTTGCGGATTTAGTTAGGCTAAGGAGTGCCAACAGTAGCCAGCTTAACTGTCACGCCGACCACCTGCTTAACCTCCACGCTAAGTTGGTCGCGTGAGGATGCAGCAGGAGGCCGGCCGGCCTAGTGTAGGCCAATTGGCCTACATCTGGCCCCCCTGGCCACCGCCTTCATCGTGGACACTCCTGATTGCTTCCTGAGGTCGGTAACGGTTGCGTTCAGTTGAGGTTGTCCAAGAATCCGAGGTTGGTGGGCCCTTCAATCCATGTGTTTCCCATCTAAGCCTTTCGGGTCCTTAGATCAAACCGACGTTGATTGCACGGTGCTTGATCATCCTGGGTGTTTGCTTGAGCTCCTGGATCAGTGACATGGCCAGACCTGGCTAGGGGAGGCCGGTCAGCCTGGGCTAGGCCGGCCAGCCTGGCTCTGTGCCAGGTTTGGCCCTTGTTTCGCCTGTTTCATCCTGCAACCATAACTCATCCAAAACTTATGGAATTTGTTAGTATAAACACATTTATGCATGGAACATGGTATGATCATCCTCATTTCACCGAATTGTTGACGGTCAAAACTTGGTTGTAATGGCCGTCAACAATGCTTTAATAGAGCCGATTAAGTAGAATTCTAAGCTGGATAAGTGGTAATAAAAGCTAAAACAACAAGAATGAATTTGAAGATATAGCAAATATCGATAACTGTCAAATAAATCTAAATGGAGCAACAACGATGCGCCCGATGCTAAAGCTTAGATGTTACTCAGTAGAAGCGGAACTCACGAGCAAGCCTTGGAGATCTGGATCGCCTTAACTAGCTCAGGAGAACTCGTGAAAGAGAAAAAACTTGACGAAGTCGCCGACTTGTAAGTAAATTGCGAAAAGTAGATGCAAGTAGTAAAAGTTTGTGTATTGATGTGTTCGTAACCTCTTCACGACCCTCAGGGTTTATATTTATACCCTGGAATTACAGACTCCTAGTCGATCACGACATGAACAAACTTGACGCAAAAGAAAGAAACTACTTTGACTAAGACTCTAAATAACAATAAAAAGGCCAGCCCATTATGGCCCACTTCAGCCCAAAGCTCGCGACGCCTTCAACCCACTTTTCCGAGTCCGATCCGATTCTGAAGTCTTGAGTCCGATCCTGACTCTTCTTATGGAAACAAATCTGATCCAAACATCATCTTCAATTTTAACACCATCTTCATTGAAATTCCTTTAAGGCGCCGGCTATGACACGTGTCAAAAAACGTCGTCAACACATGCCCCCCCAGTTTCGAGATAAAATATCCATATTATCCCGAAATTCTTGGGCCCTTTCAATTTGTTACCGTTTCTCACGAAACCCTGATTTTTACCCGACCATGCGAAATCCCTCATTTACCCCTGTAGACAAGGCTTATAAATACTTCACTCCTTCCTCCTTCCTTCAGCCGCCGTTTCATCTTCACCATCGCCGCCATTTCAACAGCTGTTAAGCGCAGGTCTTCAAGGAAACTCACCGGCGACCGGTCCTCGCCGCTTCTCAACCTCATCAACTCCCTTCAAGCGGACTCCTCTACTTCTGCAAGTCACAATGGCTTCAAGCTCCTCCGCCCCTAAGGTAATAGATCTCAACTCTTTTTCCTCTGTTCTTTGCTGTTCTTCGTCTTCCCCAACAATGCTCTCATGCTTTTTGTAGATTTCAAATTTCTTTTTCTTACTCTTTCTCTAGGCCCCTGCGAATGAGATCACAATCCCCATTCCAGAGACTCCTGGTCTGTTCATTTTGGGTCCGATTGGCAACGAAGATCCAATCGATTTCATCAACCTTGAAACCAATCGCCTTCCCTTTAAGCAGCTATCGGATCCTCTATCCCCATGGAAGGATGCCTTTAGATCTTGGCCCACAGTAATCTCAGGATGGAGGAACTGGTATCTCCGCATGAGCAGCAAGCGAGCCGATTGGGAAACCTATCAGATCGGCCAATGCCTCACCCTTTCTCTATCAAACATCAAGAAGACCGAGCCGCTTTTGATAGCCGCTTCTCACTTCTGGTCCGATGCTCTGAATGCCTTTCTTTTTGGCCATGATCCGATGACGCCTACCCTGCTTGACGTAGTTATGTTGACAGGTTTGAACATAACTTCAACAAACAGATTCGACAATCTCACCAAACCTAGTCACATCATCACAGTGGCCAAGATAGGCTGGAAAGATTATATCTCCACTTATTCAAAGAGCCAAGGACCGATCGATCACAAGGAATATTCAGCCTTCCTTCTGATGTGGCTAGAAAAATTCGTATTCTGTGGAAAAGCCTTTGCCCCTTGCATTAAATATCAGAAAGTGGCCGAGCATCTGGCATCGGGCAACCTCCTCCCTTTGGGCAAGTATCTTCTTGGATCGGTCCCAACTGCTACGCGAGGTATCAATTCGATTGAGGAAAAGAGAACCGATTTCCTGCCTCAGTGGCCCTTGGTGGTTCACAAACCTATGGTTAAACCTACATATGCACTAGGCCTGGAAAGCAGATCATTTCAATCAAAGTTTTCCATCAGACCAGACAGAAGGAAACAAGATCATCCCCCGTCGATGCACTTCCTTCGGAGAAGCAGCTGCAGTCCTTGACAGCGACAAAATGTCTCCGAATCGGTTGGCTGCGTACTTCAATTGTTTTTACAACGGCCTCAGCAAATCGGCTCTGATCTGGTTTGCTTATGAAGACCCCAACAATTCCTTTGAAAATCCGATTATCTTTCAGCTGGATTCGGTTTTATCGGACGATAGTATGAAATCGATCTTTAAAGAAATGATCCGTCCGAATATTCTTCCGGTAGCTTGTGACGAACACTCCTACGAATTCTGCTATCCTTTCGTGGTGGCCAAGCAGTTGGGTTTTGTCCAAGCTCCAATCAAGCTATTCTTTGCCGATTCGATTGCATATCGAACCAAAGTTGAAAACGGTCTCGCTTTCTGCCGCCTTCTAGACCGAGTTCCTGATCTAGATATGTCTGATCTGGATATATGGAAGCTGGTAGGCATCACCTCTATAGCTACATCGGCCTTCAAGAAATTGGTGGGCTGAGTGGTCACAACATCTTTTCTGTGAGCCGGCTTCATCATACTGCAAAATATTTGATCCGAACTTCTCGACCACACTAAAGGTATTTACAGTTTCCATAAAAATTTCTAACCTTTGATTATTTCGATTATTAACCCCTTTCATCCGCAGGAGAAGCGATTCCCTCCCCCAAAAACCAGTAAGAGTGGCCAACAGATCAAGTATGCCTCTGCAACCAATACTCCCCATATCGGATATAACGCTCCATCAGCAGGAGATATTCTTAAGGGGAAATCGGCCAAGTGTAAGACTGTTACTTCTTCAAAGAAGACAACCAAGAAGATCAAGATTACAATGGTCAACACTCAACTGGCAACTGATCTGCTCATCGATGCATTCCAAGATACAAACCCCCACCTTTCTCCGATAGCAGGTATCAATTTCTTTTCTTACTCCAAGTTCCTCTTTTTATTCTTAACAATCAAACTTGACTCGCGCGTTTTTTACAGAGCAAGAAAACGAAGAAAACGTAGGACCGATGCCTCCTCCTACACTTCGTCAGAACTCCCCAGCTTCATCATCATCAAACCATCCTGAGCTTAACCCACCAGGTAACAATCTTTCTTAGCATGTGTCCGATATCGATCCATCCTTTTTAATATGACAATTGCTTTCTTTCAGAAAAAGTGACCGATATACAGCCAGAAGAATCGGTGGTTCAAACAACTGAAGGTCACCCTCAACAAGAAACGGAGATAACAATTCCTCAGCAAACATTGGTAAGCTCACTTTGAATTCATTTAAAATGTCTGATCCTACTCTTAACACCTATTTTCTTCAGAACGACCCAGCTGGAACCCCCTCCATCGCTGAAGAACAAGTTCAATCGGAACCACCTCCGATTTTACCACCAAGGCAGCCTACTCAATTTGACGAAATCAACTTGAAGCAGGTTATTCATTACTTCATCATCCGATTCTTACCCTTATTTCCCATCATTAACACAAATTTTTCTATCTTTCAGGCGCAAGATTCGATCGACAACAGCTTCTTTGATTTTGCAGTCAAAGATCTTTGGACGACGATGAAGTACATTCGGCCGAAACAAGAATCTCTCCGACCGTGGTCATCCCATCAACTAACGTCAGTGCTCCATCGCTTCCAGAAGATATCAAAAACAAACTGTCGGACCTCCAAGTTCTGTTGGAACAAGACACGTTCGTTTTAGTTCAAGACGCCGGGCTGATCCGATCGATCCTTCACCAGTTGCGGTCACACCTTGATCGCAAAGCACAAGCGGCCATCATTCCTGCGGCCTACATCAAAGGTCACCAAATCGAATTTATTGAAGCTCGCCAAAAAATAACCGATCTTCAGAATCGGGAATCCTTGATAGAGGAATCGGAAGCAAAGAGGGATCTGGCCAACGCCACTAAGGATAGGATCCGATTACTTGAAACAAGTTGTCCTTCCATAGTAGCGAAGATTGACGAACTGAAAGCTCGCAAAGTAGAGCTGGCGAACGAGCTCCGATTGGTTAGTCAACAACTCGAGGAAGAGGAAACAAGACTGCAGCACCTTCCGTCCATTATCGAAGATCTCAACAAGACCCTCAAGATCCAAGCATCCGAGGCCTTTAAGCTCCATAAAAGCATTTTAGCGCAGCAAGGCTCCATCGAAGCTCATCAACGCGTCATTGATGACATAGATCAGATACGCCTGCGAGCGTTAAATGTAGCCCGATCCCTCATATGATGACTTGTAATCTGAGCACATTTATTGGCTTGTAATGAATATCATTTCCTGTAGATTTGACCCCTGCTCTCTATTTTAATTTATGCATGACTCCTCGATCGATTCTCCGATCTCTGCTATCAACCCGCATTGATGTCATAGCTGATTCACAAGCTTTTTCAGACCCTCTGAATCGAGAGATTTAATATTGTCTCATAGATGCTCCCAACCGAAAGCCTCTATAAATACCACACCATCTCCCCTTCACATATCACATACACCAACTCTTTGCGAAAAATGGCTCCCTTTCAACAGGTGAACAATTCTTTCTTAACTCGATCCATCACTTCTTTTCTCAATCTAATTTTCTTCTCAAATATTTCAGAGGCTTGATGAGATCATCACATCGCTCCAAGATGGTAATTATCTTTCTGCAGGAGATGAATACTTTCTTGAGAATCATGCTGAAGAAATCAAAGAAAGACTGAGGACCTGGTGTGTCCGAGGACCGGTGGATGGTCGCTTCCCGGTGTGATGAGTGATTGACAACGTGGTGTGGATTGACGTTTCCCTTGGCTCAAGTATTGCAGGTGTAGGATGCGGCTTGGTTGCATTGGTGCAGGTGAAGAACAGGCGCGAAAGGTCTTAGCCATGGCGGCCTCCGAGGAGCGGAGAGACAAGTAGGCTTGGTTCGAGGGACCCGATGGCCGATGGATCAAGTGCGGTTCACATGCTGGCAAGAGCGAGCAAGGGGACGTGGTTCCGGTGCGAGGTAGCGGCTCACAACCGAAGCTCGTACGCGGACGAGAAGCCGGCGCAAGGTGGCAGCTAACAACCGAAGTTTGCGCGCGGGGTTTGGTGATTTGGCCACAAAATCATCGGTGGACGGTTTCCCTTGGTTTGGGCCTCAAAACCAAGGACCGAGGACTCGACGAGGCGAGATTGGGCAGCTGGGCTGAGGTGACCAGCCAGGGGCGGTTTAACCGCCTCCCCCTGGGCCGGCCCAAGAACGGCGTCGAGGAGCTTCGATCCGGAGGACACGCGGCGTGACTGCAAGGCTTGCGTCGGAGGGAAGCTAGCTTGCAGTGGAAGGTGCCCGAGCCGGAAAATATCTGAAGATCAAATGTCAAATTTGCCCCTGAGGGGTATGTATCACTTAGGGGTAGTTTAGTCTTTAGAGCACCACCACTTGGACTACTAATAGCCCCTCCAGGGCTGGTGGCTGCTATCTCTTTGGTGATCTAGTTATCTCTTTAGTTTTCCTTTGAACTAGTTTTCCCCTTCATCCCCTCCACCTAGAACTACTTCGAATCATTCCTAGTTTGTATAGGTGAATTCATGGTTATGTGATGGAGTTTGTGCTGCTCATCTTTGTGCCATGATTTGATTTCCCGAGCTCCTTCTTCCTTTTCTATTTTCGTGGGTATTTTCGGAGCTATTTTTGGGGGATTTTCGTTCTTCTCTTTCTAGGGCGTTTTCTCTCGGATTTCTTTGGGGGATTCACGTATGAGTGCCTTGTGCCTCTTTTGCTGGTGATCCTTTGCCCCCAAGCGCCGAGAATCGCTTTGGATTTGAGATTTTCGGGATGAACTCGAGGTCATGGTGTTCATCGTGAGATCTGAGATTCCGGGAGTTGTACTGAGTTAGAGGCCGAGATCTTTTGGGAAAACACTCCACTGGAGGTCTAGATCATCTGACCAAAATCTCGCCTCAAGAGCTCAAGCGGTTTGGGAGATCCACTTTTGGTTTGACTTTTTCCCGAGCTTCCTAGGCCAGGGCGGTTTAACCGCCCCCCTGACCCGGTTTAACCGCCCCCCCTGGGTGTGTTGGATCGAGTCTTGTTTCGGGCCGTTTTGTGTTGGTTTTGATCGGTTCGAGTTCCGCTGCGTGTTTCTTGTTCCTAGGGTCAGTAGCTTGACAGTGGCTACGTGATCTTGGCAAGATTGCTCTCGGAGGTTTCGGAGTTGTTTGGGAGAATAGCCGGATCGGTTGGAAAGAATTTTTATCGGCTCCCATTCACTCCCCCCCTCTCTGGTCGCCGTTTCGGTCCTTCAATTGGTATCAGAGCCGGTTACGGGTCTTTGCGACTCTAACCAGTCTAAGATCCAAAGATGGCGTACCAAGATCGGGGTTCCGGGCCTCCGCACTTCGATGGGAAGAACTACCCGAACTGGGTGCGCGTATGGGCGCTTTCTTGCGAGGCAAAGGAAAGTTGCTGTGGGATGTGACGAAAGATGAAAACTATGTCAATCCCACCAACTTAGATGCCCAGGATGCAAAGGATAAGTTTGAGGCGAATGCTAGAGCTGTTGACTACTTGTTCCGTGCTTTGTCTGCCGAGGAGTTTGAGCGTGTTTTGGGCGAGGACCTAGCTAGCCAGATCTGGCAGAAGCTCAAGGTAGCCCACGGTGGTGATAGCCATGTCAAGGCTAGGCTTTTCTCGATGTATAGGAGAGAATATGAGAATTTCGCTCATTTGCCTGGAGAGTCGGTTGATGCTTTGTTTCAGCGTTTCACTTCTATTGTCAACAACATGAAAGCCAACATTACCGTGCTCCCATACTCGGATCATGACCGAGCTATCAAGCTCCTGCAAGCACTTGATAGATCCGTGTGGGGTGCCAAGGTTGAGGCGATCATGGAGTCGGCAAACTATGAAACTTTGTCTGTCGATGAGCTTTTCTCGAAGTTGAAGTCTTCTGAGGTGGACAGACAGTTGCTTGCCAAGGCTAAGAGTCCGACTGATCCTCATAGTCTGGCTCTAGTCGGTGGCTCTGGATATGGACATGCTAACACTCCTAGACACTTTGCTTTGTCTTCTCTTGTGTCTCTTCCAGATGAAGAATATGAGGTGCTGAGCGAGGAGGATCTCGCGTTGCTCACGAGGAGGTTCGAGCGGATGTACCAGAACCGGAAGGGTTCGAGGCGTGCCGGGAGTACGTGCTACAGATGCGGGAAGATGGGCCACTTCATCGCCGAGTGCCCCGAGGAGATCAAGAACGACTACAACCGCAAGCACCGCCCGCGAGACGACCACAAGCACCGTCCCAAGGACGAGTACCGCTCCAAGCACAAGAACAAGGACGAGAGAAGGTCGAAGAACAAGCACGGTGGACACAAGAAGCACAGATCTCGAGCGATGGTGGCAGATGCGAGCGACATCGACACAAGCTCCACCAACACGTCGTCAAGCTCAAGCAGTGAAGATGAAGACCGCGGCCACCGCAAGGAGAAGAAGAGCTTGAACCGCAACTTCAACGGCATCTCCTTCGCCGCCGTCGACTACTGCACCATGGCGCACGACTCCGTGAAGAGCAAGGACGACTCCGACTCTGACTCCGAGGATGAGGTATTGACCGATCCCACCTCTTTGCGTCAGGAGATTGCTAGGTTAGAGCAGTTGGTCGATAACCGCGATGATGTGCTTAGAAAGACCAACAAGGAGAAGAGGGAGTTTAGGTCTTTGCTAGGAGAGTCCAAGGATAGAGTGGCTGAGCTTGAGACCTTGCTTTCTGAGACTGGAAAGAAGGCTATGGAGTTTGAGTCTTTGCTTTGCGAGTCTAGGGAGAGAGCAGCTAAGCTTGAGTCTGAGATTGCTGTGTTGAAAGATGCTCCTCTTGTGTCTGATGAAGTTGAATGCTCGTTCTGTGATGTGCATATTGCTGATCTTGTTGTGCTTAAGGAGAAACACATGACTTGCTTGGATGAACTAGAGGGTGCTAGGGTTGAGCTTGCTGAGTTGAAGTCTAGATCATCTTTGCTAGGTGCTTGTACTTCTTGTCCTGCTTTGCATGCTCAGTTGCTTGAATCACGCACCATGATTAGTTCACTTGAAGCACAACTGAAATCTCCCATTGCAAATTCCTGTTCTGCTTGTGATGTTGTTGCATTGAAGAATGTTGAGCTAGAACAGTGTGTGAATCGATTGCAAGATGAGAATGATGAGCTGAGACAGTGTTTGGGTTGGTTGTCGGGTCGCGAGCCTCAGCTTAAGATGTTGATTGCTGGTTTTAAGAGAGCTAATGGTCGTGGTCTTGGTTCTGAGAAGGTTGGTGAGACCAGTGGTGATAGAGAGAGTGAACCTGAGAGTTCCACCACAAACATTCCCACAAACCCACCAAAAGCCATTCTCAAGAACACCTTCACACCCAAACCAAACCACCTGCTAAACAAGCTTGACACCACTCTAGATCCTCCCAAGTTTCCACCGAAGACAGATAACTTTCAGAGGAGAGTGACCTTTGTGAGGAGTGGGGTTTACCAGCCGAGAGAGAGGGCATAGCCGAGAGAAACCCTAAAGCCAAAGCCAGTCCGCTTCCATTGTGAGCATTATGGAAGGGATGGACACCTTGAGGAGTTCTGTTGGAGGAAGAAGAGGGAGGTGAGAAGAGAGAAGGAGGTGGGGAACAGGGACAGGTACTACTCTTCCCGTAGTGTGCCTGTGTCTCGTTCACCCTGGCCGAGAGGCGATGCCTTTGTGCGCACAGTTCCTGTGGTTGCCAGTCGTGGTGTTTCAGCTGTTCGTGAGTTTGCTAGGCGGCCTCCGTTTCGTGGTCAGTTTGGTTCAGGGAGGTTCGACCGTAGTTTTGAGGCTAGGAGAGAGTCTAGACCACGTTTTCCCCCGCGTGGTGCTAGAGGTCCGATGGTGAGAGACGAGAGGGTTTCACGTGGTAGAGTTGATTTTGCTAACCCCTCTTTTGAGCAGATGGCCCGACACTGGTTTGACTCGTTTTGTGCTAACCCCAGTGTCGAGTCAGTCGCTCATTCTCGTTCTCCTTTCTGATTGTGCAGGTGGGAGGCTTGGAGAACTTTTGGTTGATGGATTCTGGCTGCTCGAGACATATGACAGGTAATGGGAAGTGGTTCTCCAGTCTCACCCCGATGGTGTCCAGGTAGTACATCACTTTCGGGGATAAGGGTAGAGGTAGAGTGTTGTTTGAGGGTGCTATTCAGGTGAGTGACAATTTTATGTTGAAGCGGGTTGCTCTTGTCAAGAATCTTGGTTTCAATTTGCTCGCAGTTTCTCAGCTTCTTGATGAGGGTTATGAGGTTCGTTTTAAGCGTGGTGATTGTAAAATTCTTGATTCTCGAGGTGACCTTGTGTGTATGATCATTCCCGAGGGACAGATTTTTCGTGCTGATTTTTCTCGATCTTTTGGTCCTTCACGGTGTTTGATCGCTGGTACTTCTTCTGAGCTTTGGAAGTGGCATAGGAGATTGGGTCATGTGAGCTTTGATCTACTCACACGCTTGAGTGCTCTTGACCTTATCCGAGGATTGCCCAAGCTCAAGTTCAAGAAAGATTTGGTTTGTGCACCTTGTAGGCATGGTAAAATGGTTGCTGCTTCCCATCCACCTTTGACAGATGTTATGACTGAGCGTCCAGGGGAGCTTTTGCATATGGACTTGGTTGGCCCCGCTCGAGTTCGTTCAGTTGGTGGGAAGTGGTATGTTTTTGTGATTGTGGATGACTTTTCTCGATATGCTTGGATGTTCTTTCTGGCGTCGAAGGATGAGACATTTGATTTTGTTCGAGATCTGATTTTGTGGTTGAAAAACGAGAGTAATGGTGGTGCCATGAGAGCTATACGTAGCGACAATGGTACAGAATTTAAGAACACTCGTTTTGATGCCTTCTGTCGTGATCTTGGTCTCGAACACCAATACTCTTCGCCATATGTTGCTTGTCAGAATGGTGTTGTTGAAAGAAAAAATCGAACACTTTGTGAGATGGCTAGGACGATGCTAGATGAGCATAGGACTCCTAGGAAGTATTGGGCAGAAGCGGTGAACATAGCTTGCTATGTTTCAAATCGGATTTTCCTTCGTGCTTTCAAGAAGAAAACTTGCTATGAGCTTTTCCATGGTCGTTCCCCCCGTGTGAGTCACTTTCGGGTCTTTGGTTGCAAGTGTTTCATCTTGAAGAAAGGAAACTTGGACAAGTTTGAGTCTCGTTCGATGGATGGAATTTTTCTTGGTTATGCTAATCATTCTCGAGCATATCGTGTGCTCAATCTTGAGACTAACCAAATCATGGAGACTTGCGAAGTCACTTTCGACGAGACCATTCCGTGTAGCTCTTCTGCTTTTGAGTGTGCAGGTGATGATGAATTGGGACAGTCCATCTTTGAGGAAGAACAGCCTGATGATGAAGATGATGAGGAAATTCAGGCACCGTGTGGAGATCGTGTACCTTCTACTTCCACTACTACCACGACGTTCGACGACGGTCCCTCTGATACACCTTCGTCGAGTCGCGCTCCAGATCGAGTTCAAGTGGAAGCTGATGTTGAGGGGGAGGCAATCTCGAGGCAAGAAGCTCCCCGGCTGGTACAGAGGGATCATCCACCTTCGAAGATCATCGGGAACTTGGATGAATGCACTACACGGTCGAGGTCACAGAACACCTCTCGTTATGCTCATTCTGCTTTTGTCGCGTCTTTTGAGCCCAAAAATGTTGGAACGCTTTATCTGATTCTGATTGGGTCAATGCCATGCATGAAGAGCTTGAAAACTTTGAGAGAAATCAGGTGTGGAAGTTAGTAGAACCACCTCCAAATTGCCATCCTATAGGAACCAAGTGGGTGTTCAAGAACAAGAGGGATGAGAGTGGTGAGATTGTGAGAAACAAAGCGAGGTTGGTTGCTCAGGGGTTTTCGCAGCAGGAGGGGATAGATTATGAGGAGACATTTGCTCCTGTTGCCCGTTTGGAGGCAATTCGGATCCTTCTAGCATTTGCATTTGCTAAAGGGTTCAAATTGTACCAAATGGACGTGAAGAGTGCCTTCTTGAATGGGGTGATCGAGGAAGAAGTGTATGTGAGGAAGCCCCCGGGTTTTGAGAGTGAGAGATACCCACACCGAGTGTACAAACTCCACCGAGCTTTATATGGCCTAAAGTAAGCACCCAGAGCGTGGTATGGCAGGTTGAGAGGGTTCTTGCTTAGCAAGGGGTTTGTGATGGGGAAGGTTGATAAAACGCTCTTCTTGTTGAGGAATGGCAATGATCTCTTAATCGTTCAGATTTACGTGGATGATATCATTTTTGGTGGCTCTTCTCATGATCTTGTTGCCAAGTTTGCAGACGATATGAGCAGGGAATTTGAGATGTCGATGATGGGAGAGTTGCAGTTCTTTCTCGGGCTGCAGATCAAGCAAACCAAGGATGGGACATTCGTGCACCAAAGCAATACACCAAGGACATTCTCAAGAAATTCGACATGAGCGACTCCAAGCCGATGACTACGCCGATGAGTATGACTACAGCTTCGGATGCGGATGAGGACGGAGAACCAGTGGACCAGAAGGAGTACCGGAGCATGATCGGCTCCCTCCTCTACTTGACGGCGACGAGGCCGGACATACAGTTCAGCGTGTGTCTGTGCGCTCGTTTTCAGACTTCACCGAGGACTTCACATCGTCAGGCCGTCAAGAGGATTTTCAGGTATCTCAAGTTTACTCCTGAGCTGGTGTTGGTGGTCGTTACAATACGGTTTCACCACCAACATTCCGTCACATTTCATGCTCATCTTGCTCATAACAAAGTAAAAGTGATTATTTCTAATGAGTTCCACAAGTTTTGTATAATTTGTGAGTGCAGGAGCAAGTAAGCAAAAGCTGAGCCATATTTGACACAAAGCCAGGCCGGCCGGCCCCCTTCTGTGGCCAGTTGCCACATCCTTGGTCCAGGAGTTCACAAACACAACACAGATGATCATGAGACATGCGATCAACGTCGGTTTAATCTAAAGAACCCGAAAGGCCTAAGCTCCATTTGCATGAATTGAAGGGCCCACCAACATTGGATTCTCGGACAGCTTCAATCCAAAGCAACCGTTACCGACCTCAGGGTGCAATCCAGAGCGTCCCTGAAGAAGGCGGTGCCACGGGGCAGCAAGGCCAGGCCGATCGGCCTGGCCTAGGCCGGCCGGCCTCCCCCAGAGGCTGCCACCTGTCCCCCTTCGCGTGGCAGTTAAGCAGAGTGTTAGCTTACACTTGACGCCTGCAACCGCCCCTGAAGGCTATAAAAGGGACCCTCCTTCACCTTGAGAAAGCATCCATCAAATCATCCAAAGGAGAGAAGAGTAGCTTAGTGAGTTTGTGCTCTCATCTTTAGAGTAGAGTAGGGAGAGAGTGGGTGAGTTGCTCGGGTGACAGCCAAGCTTTGTAGAGAGAGTCCGGGATTTCTCTCTCGGTCTCGTCTCAACATTTCCGCCCCCGAGGAATATATTCAAGAGTTATCTTCAATAAGTCCTCGGTCTCTTGCCTTTAGTACTTCGCTAGTTTACAACTTACTTTCAGCAAGTTATCATATTTATCTTTGATCTGCGGGTACCTGAGTCTGCGCGAGTGACAGCGACTCTTGTTTGGGGTTTCCTCTATAGCCCTTCGCGTTGGGTGGAGGTCAGTGACTGAAAGCTTAGGCGTGGTGCCTGTGCTGGCTAGTCATCTCAGGTTGTGTTGCACCCCACGGAACTGCAGTGGTAGGCGGCAGGTGGTGACAACCCTGTTCGTCCTTTGTACTCCACCACGTTCGGGTGTACTCATAACAGTAGTGCTGAGCCCGGAAGAACCCTTCTCTCACCCCATTCTGTGTTCTTCCCATTCTAGCCGTCGAAGCAGATCAGGTTAGGTATCGATAGTTTGTCTGGGGTAACGAGTAGCTAACTAAAGTCAAGCTCTCTACCCATTTATCCTTTTTCTCCTTGGTGGATCCGGTTAGAAAAGTTCTAGGCTAGTCGCGTCTGCTGTTCCTTGGAGTCGATATCCAGGTTCTTACTCCCCTGGTGAAAGGCTACATCAGACTCCGTGCACTTGCGGATTTTAGTTAGGCTAAGGAGTGCCAACAAGCTGGGTCTTTGGTATTCTGCCGATTCCACTCTTGCACTTCATGGTTTTTCTGATGCGGATTTTGCTGGATGTCGTGTTGATCGCAAGTCTACTTCTGGTCAGTGTCAGTTTCTTGGTTCGTCTCTTGTGTCTTGGTCTTCTCGCAAGCAGTCTAGTGTAGCCCAATCCACCACAGAGGCTGAGTATGTTGCTGCTGCTAGCTGCTGTTCTCAGCTGCTTTGGATCACATACACCTTGAGAGATTTTGGCTTAGACATGTCCCATGTTCCACTTCTTTGTGATAGCACCAGTGCCATAAGCGTAGCCAAAAATCTTGTGCTTCACTCCAAAACCAAACACATAGAAGTGAGGTACCACTTTATGAGAGATCATGTGGAGAAAGAGATATTGAGCTTGCCCATGTTTCTACCCAAAACCAGCTTGCAGACATTTTCACTAAGCCACTTGACCAAGTTACCTTCACCCGCTTGTGAGGAGAACTTGGTGTGTGTGCGGTTTTCTGAGCTGAGTTTTGGAGGCTTCTCTTGTAGCATATGTATATTTTTGTACCATCTTTGTATCTTGATGTACATTTTTCTTGCTTTTATATCTTGATTTCATCTTTTGTATCATATCTTAGGATGAGCTTCTCCTATAAGCAGTGATTGGTACAACTTGCTATATTTTAGAGTTTAGGCAGGCTGGCTAGGGATTGATTGTATGGATGGCTATGCTCTTGATGGTTTTGATATATATTCTTTTGAGATAGTCTCTTTTCAAAATTAAAATGACAAACTGAACTTAAACTCTTTTCACCCATGAGTAAATGCCTTTGCATGTCTTGTTTGAGCCGAAATGGCTATATCTTGCTTAAGATCATGCTAGGGTGTGATATTCTTTTCAATTGGGTCAAAGACCTTTGTCATTGTAAATGTTTAGCCCATGCTTTATCTTGTGGAGGAGCATAAGCTTCTTTCTGTCGCAAAGACATTTCATGTACCATGCTTAACTTGAAAGAACTTGAAAAATGAGATGTCTATGCATGAAAGAAGAAAGTTGAGAAAAAGATATATTTGCAGAAAATTATGCTCATGTCTCTATGCTTTCACCATTGCACACACTTGCACACATGGGTGCTAAGCGGTTGCATGTTGTTTGCTGGAGAAGTCTCCCATGAGAAGTGAACACATGGCTCCGTGCTTTGACATGACATGAGGTAGAACTTGGGCGTTTATGATGATCTTTTGTCAAGAATGCTTGTCCTTTCATGATTTTGGTGAGATGAAGTTCATTTTTGCTTGAACAATCCATGGTTAGGACTTTGCTCATGTGGTGACATTTTTGATAAAACTACACAATTTGCTCATGGCTTTGTCAATTGGATATATGTCTTCACCTTCTTGATGGCAATGCCTGTGTGACATGATGAACTATCTTGTTTGCCTCTTCTCTAACTTGTAGCATTTTGTATTGCTCATTGTATATTTGAGAAGCTTATAGTTGCATTTTGTACATTTTTCCTTGATGTGTGCATTGTCAACAAGGGGGAGAATTTCTGGAGCATTTTGCAAGGGGGAGATGTTGCTGAATCTTTGAGAAAGTTTTTGCTCTAGAATTTGTCGAAATTGTGTGAGAAGGAAGAGTTTTTGCCAAAATGAGGTTTTCTGAAAATTTGTGAAGTTTCTGAGAGTTTGATCATTGGAATATCTTGTTGGGCATATTTGGAAGGTTTTCAAGTTGGAAAGGCATCGTTGCGAGTTTGTTTGTGCAATTTTGGCACTTTTGACTTTGGTCATCTGCCAGGGGCGGTTTAACCGACCCCCTGGGCGGTTTAACCGCCCCTGTGCTGAGTGCACAAGGTTTGTGGAGATTTGAGCCATTTTCGAGTGTTTTTCGCACGCACAAGTTCACTTGTTCAGGGGGAGTTGCATCTTTGCAGGGGGAGTGTTTTGAGTGTTCTGAAAAGTGAATTGGAAATTTGTGACTTGTGTTTTGTGCTTTTGCTCTTTTGCCGATGGCGTTGAGCCCTTTCGCTTCTTCTTGAAGGGTCGGCGTTTCTGGAGCTTTCTCTTGCAGAGTGACTTTGTTCTCGGCTTGTTCTTGCTTTTAGTCACTTGCTTGAGTCTTGTTTTCGATTTATTTTATATTTTCTTCATATCATTGGTTACTATCTGTGTGTTGTCAATGCACTCATCAAGGGGGAGATTGAGGACCTGGTGTGTCCGAGGACCGGTGGATGGTCGCTTCCCGGTGTGATGAGTGATTGACAACGTGGTGTGGATTGACGTTTCCCTTGGCTCAAGTATTGCAGGTGTAGGATGCGGCTTGGTTGCATTGGTGCAGGTGAAGAATAGGCGCGAAAGGTCTTAGCCATGGCGGCCTCCGAGGAGCGGAGAGACAAGTAGGCTTGGTTCGAGGGACCCGATGGCCGGTGGATCAAGTGCGGTTCACATGTGTTGGCACTCCTTAGCCTAACTAAATCCGCAAGCGCACGGAGTACATTGTAGCCTTTCACCAGGGGAGTAGAAACCTGGATGTCAAATCCAAGGAACGGTAGACGCGACTAGTCTAGAACTTTCCTAACCGGACCCACCAGGGGAGAAATGGGCAAAGGGTGTAGAGAGCTTAACCTTAGTTAGCCACTCGTTACCCCAGATAACCTATCTTAATCTAACATGATCTGCTTCGACGGCTAGAACGGGAAGAACTCAGAACGGGATGAGAGAGGGGTTCTTCCGGGCTCAGCACTACTGTTATGAGTACACCCGAACGTGGTGTAGTACAAAGGACGGACAGGGCTGTCACCACCTGCCGCCTACCACTGCAGTTCCGTGGGGTGCAACACAACCTGAGGTGACTAGCCAGCACAGGCACCACGCCTAAGCATTCAGCCACTGACCTCCACCCAACGCGAAGGGCTATAGAGGAAACCCCAAACAAGAGTCGCTGTCACTCGCGCAGACTCAGGTACCCGCAGATCATATATAGCCAAGATAAATTGCTGAAAGTAAAGAGTAAACTAGCGAGGTACTAAGGCAAGAGACCGAGGAACTTACTGAAGATATCTCTGAAGCTTTATTCCTCGGGGGCGGAAATGTTGAGACGAGACCGAGGAAGAAGTCCCGGACTCTCTCTACAAAGCTCGGCTGTCACCCGAGCAACTCACCCACTCTCTCTCTACTCTACTCAACTCTAAGATAATAGTGGACTACATCTTGAGCCTTCTCTTCTCTCCAATGGATGGTGTGTTGAGTGGGGGTGAAGGGCGCCTTTTATAGCCCCCAACGGTGGAATCCTGCTTAGGAGTGACGCACACCTCCTTCTTAGCATCCACGCGAAAGATCAAGCGTAGAGGCCACGCTTCCAGGCCGGCCGGCCTGAAGGAGGCCGTTCGGCCTGTGATTTCTGCCATCTGGCGCAATCTTTCTTGTGGACGCTCCTGATGATGTCCTGAGGTCGGTAGTTGCTGGTTTGGCGACGGTTACGACAGTTGGAGGCCGGCCGGCCTAGGGTAGGCCGTTCGGCATGGCCCTGGACCCTCTCGGCCCTCCGTTGCACCGACTCGCTCATCAACAGTTGCATGTTGTCCCTTGAGGCGGTTTTGGTTGCATTGAGTTGAGGTTGTCCGAGAATCCAAGGTAGGTGGACCCTCCAATCCATGGCTAGGCCTTTCGGGTCCTCGGATCAAACCAGCATCAAACTCACGGCTCATGATCATCCTTGGTGTGTTAGATAGCTTGTGGACCAAAACTGTGGCCAGAAGAGGCAGAAGGGGGCCGGTCGGCCTAGGCTAGGCCGGCCGGCCTGGCCCTGTGCCAGTTTGGCCTCCTGTTTTTCCTGTTTGTTCCTTCGCTCACAAATTGCACAAAAGTTGTGGAACTCATTAGTATAAATGATATTAGCATGATTATCACTATATGAGCATGAAATCCGGAGAAATGTTGGTGGTAAAAGTCATAGATATCGACCGCCAACACGCCCCCACACCTAGACTTTGCTTGTCCCGAGCAAAGGGTTGATTTAGATCCAGAGGATCAAGCAAAGCCTAGGGTCATGAAATCAAGAGTATGCATAAGGATTATTTCAAAGCTTTCCCTCATACCTTGGATTCCAGGTGGCTAACACCTTCACTTTCCCCTATTGAACCTCAGAATAAATCAATGGAGAGCCTAATTCCTCCTTCTCAGTTCTTGGAGAGATTTTTTTTTTCAAAAATATGGAGGCATACTCTCATTCTCTCAAGCCACTCAGTCGCTCAAAGTGTTTGATCCTCACTAAGGCTTTTCAAGTAGCCTCACCTACCTCTACAAGGTTATATGTGGGGCTCAAGGTAGGGATCGATAGAAATGCTTATCTCTTCCATCTATGTTGCAAGATCAAATAACTTGTCTCCGAGAGATCATGTCAACCATGAACTTTGGTCAAGTGCAAGTGAATGTGGATGATGGATGATGAATGTCCTTGAGTGGTATTTGATTCTAGCTTCTTCCATCTTTCCCCTTCTTCTCTTTTTTTTTTTACTCGAGTAGGACCTCCACTCATCTTTTTTTTTCTTTTCTTTTTTTTCAGGGGGTTGAAGAGCTGCTTGAGAACCACTTTTGATTGACTTTTATTCTATGATGGACTTTATTTGATGAAACGTGTACGTGAATGACCAAAGTGCAAGGAAGAACATGCATGTCTCAAAAGGCACGATGTTTGATCAAGCTCAAAATGTAAAGATAGCTATGTGGGGTTTCAAAACTGTGTCATGCATGATATGGCTCTGGATGGGACTTGGCAAAGTTGAGCATGAATGAGAGTTGCCTCATTTATTTTTTTTTTGTTTTATTATTATTTTTTTTTCATTTTCAAAATGAAATTCTCCAAGACTTTGAATCAGAAAAGAACAAGCCTCTCATGTCATTATATCGTAAGAGTCAATAAGCGAAAGATCAAGTGATCCTATCGTAAATTTCCAAAGGCACATAGGTACTTGCAAAGAAATAAAGCTTATGCACCTTTGATAAACATGTAGGATTTTCATCTCTTTCTAGGTGTTTCATTCAAATTTTAATTGTCGTGAACTCATGCTCGCATTTGAATTAAAACCAAGAAAGGAAATGGAGAAAGGGTTTCAAACCTCCGTGCGTAGTTGAATCTCAGCAGATGGCTGCCATGTGGTTATTTGGGCACGGGTGAAGGCTGCTCGTCGATGTGTTGCTCGTCCTGTTTTCTACGCACTTAGTGTAGAGTTAGAGCAGGGGTGTGGTTGGCACACAAGTGTGCACCAACCACCAAAAGCATGGCAGGAACAAAGCAACATTTTATTCAAAAGGGAAATATGGGGGTGCTGTTGGAAAATAAATATCGGGAAAATCAAAATGAAAAGGTAAATTTTAGCACCCAAACCTATACTAAGATAATGGCACATTTTAGGTCTCGCCATGACCATGGACTATGGTAGTGACTCGGATACTCGTAGCAGTCCATAACTTCGAGTTCCGAGATGTCGCACTTGAGGAATATTTTCAACTGAAAACATCCCTGTCATTGTCCTGGAGAGGAAGCATAAAGGAAAACCTTCCTTCTCCATCCTCCAATTCAGCCATTTGATTTCATCATTTGAACTCTGGCTGATTGGGGGGTCTATATTTCACCTTTTTGATCTCCTAATGGGAATGATGTTTTGTGTGCACAAAGTGTCTCGGGTGATTGCCCTTCCATCCCTTCTCCATGTCAGATTGTTCATGATATTATGTCGATGTTTCTGATTGACTATCTGAAGATGGTACAGATTTGCGACCCGGTGATTTACTTCCAACTCGCTATTGCACTTCTAAGGCTGGAGTGAGAGTCTCCATCTCCTTATCCACAACATGAAGTGCTTCAACTACTATGGACGTTTAGTCCATGATCACCAAGATGCTCGTCAGTCCTTTGACTCAATGAGCATCGTGGGCACCACAAAGACTCTTAGCGTGTGTGTGCTTGGTTGGTCAGGTGATCAGTCTGCCGAACCTTAGCATGAGGTTTATACGGAAGGAAACAAAAACTTCCGTAGCTCATTCTCTGTGAGAAATGGAACCGACACTTAAGAATCTTGCGGGTCTCACATATGGGTTGCAGCGGTGGAGTAAACCAGTATGATATGAATCCCATTGGTTGAATCTGATAAGGTGAATGCATTCCTTCTCTCTAAGGGTGTTAATCCAAGTTTGTAAAGCTACCATTGAGAGAGTATCATCTCATATGATTGAACTTGTATCCTTGGGAGATGATATGCCACGTATTTATTTGCTCTCTTCTCTTCTTTTTTTTTTTTGAGTCGTGAAGCAAATTCATGAAGGAGCAAGAATCCAACGGATGAGTTGTGGCTTGTCGTCCTTCTTGGTCAGGTGATATCTTGGTGTAGCATGGTCCGTGTGCTAATACTTTGACATCGACCAAGTAGGGTCTGAACTTGTCATGGGTGAATACCACTACAGACAATTCCTTCTCCGATGTTTGTCGAACTCTGGTCAATGCTTTTGATGATGATTTCTTGCATTGATCCAGCTCTGTCCCGATTGTATGGTCACTAGCGTTGCACATGATCTTGATAGGAAGAATCCCATCAGGAGGTTGTATGATGGGGGGCCTTCTCAGCTGACACTTCTCCCAATTTGGGACAAGGTGGAGCCTTTGGGAATTCCCACGAACTCTATCCATATCCGCGAGGCATAAACCAAAGGTTGTCCATGGACTGAGACATCATCAAGAAATTCCTCCATGATGTTCTCGACAAGGACAAAGGATGTCCTTGATAATGTGAGAGAAGGCTCATATCATACACCTCTGTTGGTGCATTGCATAGACCAAACAATAAAGACAGGTGGAGGTAGATGAAAATTGACTAGTGCCTCACCACTTAAAGTGGGTCCTTACATGGGGTAAATAATACCCACATGCAGGTGTGCCTACCTCCCTCATCGCATCATTTAGCCAAAAGGCTGTTTGTCCGGTTCAAGCGATACGATGGGTGTTGGGGTTGATCCCCGTCTAGTCTATAGAGAATACCTAAAAATGGACCGATACTTCTCTAAGACTGTTGCAGCCTGCCGAGCCTCATTCTCTGTCAGTTTATCACTGATGATGACTGGCGTGCTGCGATTGTCGTGAAGAGGTAAATATCTCTATTCCAAGTGGAAGAGAGACATGTCTCGATCCAAGTGGCAGCAATCAACAACTCTAGTGGATGAGGCTGTGGTTCTCCACCATGTCGAGCTTGACTGCCCGGTTCTGCCCCTGGGATTGGGTGAGCATCTGAAAAATATGCTCATTGGTTCTTCACGGGGTCTGTCTAGCCCTTTGCGATAATGATCGTGCAAGGCTGAACTCACTGATCGTGCAAGGTCGATCAGGATGTTTTTCTTTGTCAACCCTGAGCTATAGCTCGATCGTGACAAGATGCTCTATTGGCTGATCCAACAAGAAGATTTTGTCACCTTCGAGGATATCGAAAATGTGGAAATCAAGGATCACTCTGCTGCGCCCCTCAGGCACAACTCGGATAATTCCTTTGTTTCCCAACATCTGGCCGTTGATCCCTTTCAGGCGCTTACGAAAGATCATGGACAACTTCTTGTGTGTCAGTCCCCTCAATAGGTGGAGGGAATTAAAGCTAGCGTCGACTAACTTCTGCTTCCTCCGTCATTCCTTGCTCGTAACCGCAGATAGACCCTTGGTCTGCGGTCGTGACTTTTGGAATGAATTACTCAGACCTTGAGCGTGCACACCTAACGTGGCAGATCCTTAAGGGAATTCTCTTGGTCTGGGGGTTTTTGTTCGCTCACGTCGTGTGGTCGGAGGCGGTGGATCTAATGAAAGAGTGAGGATTTGCTGTTTGGTTCATGGGGAAGTCGGTGGGAGGGTCAGAAAACTGATCCTAAGGATGAGCACTATGTCTCAATCTACCAACGTTCGTTGTATGAGCACCATACCAAACTTCTCCCAGGTTGCTCCAAGTAGCTCATCTCTGAGCTTTGGGGATGGGATAGACAAACAGACAAACTTCAACCTTCACCTTGATCCAATCTCCTCCAACTCCTCTTGCACTCCGATTGTACCAAAACTTTGCTTCCCCCGTCAGAGAAAAACAGGAAGAATTGCGTCTTGGTTCATCCCGGGAATGTTAGGAGAGAACTTCTCCTCATCTATTGCAAGGAGTGTGAACAAACGATGGCAACGAGATTGGGGCGGATCTCGAAGCCATCAGATAACGGGGTGGAAGGATGGTGGCAATTCCAAACACTCGCGAAATGGAACCGCCTGATAACTAGGAGAAAACTCCACGTGGTAGATGGTTATGGGGATAAAGTGTACGGCTAAAAAAAATCCTACACTAGTGTTGCTACCGTTCCCCGGCAACGGTGCCAGAAAAGCTTGTTGGCACTCCTTAGCCTAACTAAATCCGCAAGCGCACGGAGTACATTGTAGCCTTTCACCAGGGGAGTAGAAACCTGGATGTCAAATCCAAGGAACGGTAGACGCGACTAGTCTAGAACTTTCCTAACCGGACCCACCAGGGGAGAAATGGGCAAAGGGTGTAGAGAGCTTAACCTTAGTTAGCCACTCGTTACCCCAGACAACCTATCTTAATCTAACATGATCTCCTTCGACGGCTAGAACGGGAAGAACTCAGAACGGGATGAGAGAGGGGTTCTTTCGGGCTCAGCACTACTGTTATGAGTACACCCGAACGTGGTGGAGTACAAAGGACGGACAGGGCTGTCGCCTACCACTGCAGTTCCGTGGGGTGCAACACAACCTGAGGTGACTAGCCAGCACAGGCACCACGCCTAAGCTTTCAGCCACTAACCTCCACCCAACGCGAAGGGCTATAGAGGAAACCCCAAACAAGAGTCGCTGTCACTCGTGCAGACTCAGGTACCCGCAGATCATATATAGCCAAGATAAATTGCTGAAAGTAAAGAGTAAACTAGCGAGGTACTAAGGCAAGAGACCGAGGAACTTACTGAAGATATCTCTGAAGCTTTATTCCTCGGGGGCGGAAATGTTGAGACGAGACCGAGGAAGAAGTCCCAGACTCTCTCTACAAAGCTCGGCTGTCACCCGAGCAACTCACCCACTCTCTCTCTACTCTACTCAACTCTAAGATAATAGTGGACTACATCTTGAGCCTTCTCTTCTCTCCAATGGATGGTGTGTTGAGTGGGGGTGAAGGGCGCCTTTTATAGCCCCCCAAGGGTGGAATCCTGCTTAGGAGTGACGCACACCTCCTGCTTAGCATCCACGCGAAAGATCAAGCGTAGAGGCCACGCTTCCAGGCCGGCCGGCCTGAAGGAGGCCGTTCGGCCTGTGATTTCTGCCATCTGGCGCAATCTTTCTTGTGGACGCTCCTGATGATGTCCTGAGGTCGGTAGTTGCTGGTTTGGCGACGGCTACGACAGTTGGAGGCCGGCCGGCGTAGGGTAGGCCGTTCGGCCTGGCCCTGGACCCTCTCGGCCCTCCGTTGCACCGACTCGCTCATCAACGGTTGCATGTTGTCCCTTGAGGCGGTTTTGGTTGCGTTGAGTTGAGGTTGTCCGAGAATCCAAGGTAGGTGGACCCTCCAATCCATGGCTAGGCCTTTTGGGTCCTCGGATCAAACCGGCATCAAACTCACGGCTCATGATCATCCTTGGCGTGTTAGATAGCTTGTGGACCAAAACCGTGGCCTGAAGAGGCAGAAGGGGGCCGGTCGGCCTAGGCTAGACCGGCCGGCCTGGCCCTGTGCCAGGTTGGCCTCCTGTTTTTCCTGTTTGTTCCTTCGCTCACAAATTGCACAAAACTTGTGAAACTCATTAGTATAAATGATATTAGCATGATTATCACTATATGAGCATGAAATCCGGAGAAATGTTGGCGGTAAAAGCCATAGATATCGACCACCAACAACACGCTGGCAAGAACGAGCAAGGGGACGTGGTTCCGGTGCGAGGTAACGGCTCACAACCGAAGCTCGTATGCGGACGAGAAGCCGGCGCAAGGTGGCGGCTAACAACCAAAGTTTGCGCGCGGGGTTTGGTGATTTGGCCACAAAATCACCGGTGGACGGTTTCCCTTGGTTTGGGCCTCAAAACCAAGGACCGAGGACTCGACGAGGCGAGATTGGGCAGCTGGGCTGAGGTGACCAGCCAGGGGCGGTTTAACCGCCCCCCAGGGCGGTTTAACCGCCTCCCCCTGGGCCGGCCCAAGAACGGCGTCGAGGAGCTTCGATCCGTAGGACACGCGGCGTGACTGCAAGGCTTGCGTCGGAGGGAAGCTAGCTTGCAGTGGAAGGTGCCCGAGCCGGAAAATATCCGAAGATCAAATGTCAAATTTGCCCCTGAGGGGTATGTATCACTTAGGGGTAGTTTAGTCTTTAGAGCACCACCACTTGGACTACTAATAGCCCCTCCCAGGGCTGGTGGCTGCTATCTCTTTGGTGATTCTCTAGTTATCTCTTTAGTTTTTCCTTTGAACTAGTTTTCCCCTTCATCCCCTCCACCTAGAACTACTTCGAATCATTCCTAGTTTGTATAGGTGAATTCATGGTTATGTGATGGAGTTTGTGCTGCTCATCTTTGTGCCATGATTTGATTTCCCGAGCTCCTTCTTCCTTTTCTAGTTTCGTGGGTATTTTCGGAGCTATTTTTGGAGGATTTTCGTTCTTCTCTTTCTAGGGCGTTTTCTCTCGGATTTCTTTGGGGGATTCACGTATGAGTGCCTTGTGCCTCTTTTGCTGGTGATCCTTTGCCCCCAAGCACCGAGAATCGCTTTGGATTTGAGATTTTCGGGATGAACTCGAGGTCATGGTGTTCATCACGAGATCTGAGATTCCGGGAGTTGTACTGAGTTAGAGGCCGAGATCTTTTGGGAAAACACTCCACTGGAGGTCTAGATCATCTGACCAAAATCTCGCCTCAAGAGCTCAAGCGGTTTGGGAGATCCACTTTTGGTTTGACTTTTTCCCGAGCTTCCCAGGCCAGGGCGGTTTAACCGCCCCCCCCCCCCCCCCGACCCGGTTTAACCGCCCCCCTGGTGTGTTGGATCGAGTCTTGTTTCGGGCCGTTTTGTGTTGGTTTCGATCGGTTCGAGTTCCGCTGCGTGTTTCTTGGTCCTAGGGTCAGTAGCTTGACAGTGGCTACGTGATCTTGGCAAGATTGTTCTCGGAGGTTTCGGAGTTGATTTGGGAAAATAGCTGGATCGGTTGAAAAGAATTTTTATCGGCTCCCATTCACTCCCCCCCCTCTCTGGCCGCCGTTTCGGTCCTTCAAAGACTTCCAGCAGGAATCATCTCCATGCTTCATTCAATCCACATCAACACCATGCCCCCCGGCGGAATCAACCAAGTTCGCCATCAAATCCAAGCTCTTCAACTTTCTCTCTCCCTTCTCGAAGAACAACTCGCTCGCCTAGAATCAAGAAGAGACCTGATAATCGGCGCAGAGAATCTGATAAACTCGACCCGCATCTCAAGGGACGGAACGATAAGACTCCTTCACGAACAGCAAGAGATTGCCGCATCCTATGAGCAGCATGAGAGTCACTGCAGGGCAATCGTGATAATCCAAGAATATTTAGATTCCCTGTAATTTTATTTTTATTTTATGCACTAAGGGCGATGTTTATCACATCGGCCATGTATCTTCTGATTTAGATCAAATCGGATCAAAACTTTCGAAGCGGTTAAGAATCAATTCGCTTGTCCTTGCATGTATTTCCTTGTATCTTCTGATCAGTAATTAGGTCATGAATCTACCCAAATACTAGGGTAATACTTTTTCAAATATTTCCCATTCAAAGCCCTTGTAAATATTGCTCCTTCAAGCGTTTCCAAGATATATGCATTACCCGACGCACAGCGATGAATTCGATACGGCCCTTCCCAAGTCGGAGACCATTTTCCGAATTTAGAATCTTTTAATCCGATTGGCAACACTAGTTTCCAAACGAGATCTCCTTCAACAAAACTCTTAATTTTTACCTTCTTATCGTACCATCGAGCCACACGTGCTTTATCCTTTTCGATATTACTTAATGCTCTTAACCTATGACTAGCCAAATCTTCTAATTCTTCTTTCATCAAAATAGCATAATTTTCAGCTGTTAATTCATCTTGAAGGTCGATACGCCGAGATCCAGTTTTAATTTCCCAAGGCAAAACGGCATCATGACCATAAACCAACTGATAAGTAGATACTTTTGTAGCACCATGACATGCCATCCGATATGCCCATAAAGATTCACTTAACATAGCATGCCACCTCTTAGATTCACTCCGAGCCAATCGATTAGCCTCATGATCATGAAGTTTTGGGATATGTTCGATTGTTACCATCTTAAATTATTTCAATAATTGGAGACACTCATCGCGATATCCTAAAAGAATACATCATTGCATTCACACTCCTTAGATAACTGTTTCACAACTAACATCGAATCTCCAAATATTTCAACAGCGCCGCCCTTAACCTCTCGTAATAGTTGTAAACCTTTAAGAACTGCCTGATACTCAGCTTGATTATTAGTGGCAGTCTTCTCAATCGGTATCGCAAAGTCGAAACTTGCCCCCCGGGGTGAGGTGAGCACCACTCAGATACCAGATCCAACCCCGCAAGCCGATCCATTAAAGAAAAGTGACCAAGGAACTGGTTCTACCATGACTTCATCCGATCTATAATGTTGAGCAACAAAATCAGCCAATACTTTTCCTTTAATAGCTTTAGCAGATTCATATCTCAAATCAAATTCTGAAAGGGCCAAGATCCACTTACCAATTCTTCCATTCAAAATCGGCAAAGATAGCATATATCGGACTACATCATCTTTGCCTACAACAATGCACTCAGCCGATAATAAATAATGCCTCAATTTGGTACAAGAGAAATACAAGCATAGGCATAATTTTTCAATCGGGAGAATATCTTGTTTCAGCATCCAATAATCTTCTACTCACAAAATAAACAACCCGTTCTTTTCCTTCGAATTCTTGAACAAGAGCAGATCCGATTGCAGTTTCATTAGCCGATAAATATAATTTAAACGGCTTACCTTTCTGTGGAGGAACTAAAATCGGAGGAGAAGTCAAATACTCTTTAATTTATCTAGAGCCTCTTGTTGCGCCTTTCCCCATACGAACTCTTGATCGGTCTTTAACTTTGACAACGGAGTAAACGGCTTAATCTTACCAGACATATTAGATATGAATCTTCTGATGAAATTGATTTTTCCGATCAACGACTGAAGTTCTTTCTTATTTTCATGGGCAACCACTTTATTAATTGAACTAATACTCTTCTGGCTAATTTCGATTCCCCTTTCATGAACCATAAACCCCAGAAACTGTCCAGCCGATACTCCAAAAGCACACTTGAGTGGATTCATCTTAAGACTATGTTTCCTTGTACACTCTAATGTGCGTCGTAAATCGGCTAAATGATCATCATAACTCTCCGATTTAACCACCACATCATCAATGTATATTTCAACAATCTTTCCAATAATCTCATGAAAAATATAATTCATGGCCCTTTGATAGGTAGCACCAGCATTTTTAAGTCCAAAAGTCATCACGACCCACTCATATAATCCGATGTGAGCAGGGCATCGGAAAGCAGTTTTATGAATATCTTCAACTGCCATTAATATTTGATTATATCCAGCATTTCCATCCATGAAACTAATAACTTTATGTCCTGCTGCCGCATCAACTTGCACATCAGGGATCGGCATCGGATATCCATCCATCGGAGTCGCTTTATTAAGATCCCTAAAATCAATGCAAACTCGAAGCTTTCCATTTTTCTTATAAACATGGACGATATTTGAAATCCACTTGGCATACCGGCATTGTCTAATAAACTTAGCATCTATGAGCCGAGTAATTTCTGCCTTAATATCATCTAAAATTTTAGGGTCACAACGACGAGACGGCTGTTGATACGGCCGAAACCCTTGTTTGATCGGTAACCGATGTTCAACAACTGATCGGTCTAATCCAGGCATCTCAGAATAATCCCAAGCAAAACAATCTTTATATTCTCTTAATAAAGTTATCAATTTAGCTTTAAACTCAGGATCTAATTTAGCACTTACATACGTCGGCCTAGGCTTGCTACCATCTCCTAAATCGATTTCTTCTAATTTATCAGCCGACGTAAACCCATAGCCTAGTTTTCCATCATCTTCTACATCCATTAAGACAATTCTTCAGGACCGACTTCTGGGATCGGTTGTATACCAAAATCGGACATCTTGAGGAAGTCGAGATCAATAGCCTATCCCGATATGCAAGTCACCTCATAGCTCCTAGGACACACTTCAGCTGTCGCAATATTAAATGGAGCATCGGCTTTCACCACCTCTACCGAATCTCCAACCCATTGAATTACACATTGATGCATTGTAGATGGAATACAACAATTAGCATGAATCCAATCCCGTCCTAGGAGCATATTGTAAGAACTCTTGCCATTGATGATAAAGAAAGTAGTGGGCAAAGTCTTACTCCTGATCGTCAAATCAACACAAAGTGCCCCCCGAGCAAGAGAAGTCTTCCCTTCAAAATCTCTGAGCATCAGATCGGTTTTCATCAAATCGGACTCACCCTTACCGAGTTTTCTCAACACGGCATATGGCATAAGATTAACAGTAGCACCACCATCGACTAACATTCTAGTCATCGGAGTTCCGTTAATATATCCCTTTAAAAATAAAGGCTTTAAGTGCTGTCGGTCCTCTTCCTCTGGTTTCTCAAAAGTAGCAGTTGCCGGATCGAACGTCAATTGAGCAACTCCTTCTTCAACATCCGATTCTATGACTTCATCGGATGCCATAAATTCTCTTGGCTAAATAAATGCCATAAGCACATCCGCAGCTGGAGCATCGTTTTGATTTTGATCTTGAGCTTTTACACGACAAACTTGATTCCGGCTGCCCTTGTTATTATTACGACGTTGTTCTTCCAGCTTGATCTGTCTCAATCTCTGAACACGTCTTTTCTGTGATTTGGTCAAACCCTCAGGACACCATTGAGGTTGTGGTTCTTTGAATCAGTGAAACGGCTGTCGCTCATGAACCGATTCCCTTTCAGGATCCCTTCGCATGATTTCATCACCAGGGACACGATCATTAGCCATGTCTTCAATTTCTTGGCTCATATATGGCTTCCTTCCTAATCGACCCCTTATATCGACCATACGGCCAAGTCTTTCATGAACGGAAACACGCTGATTTGAATCTCCTTGTCTATCCCTATCATCTAACCATCGATCTCTGAGCAGCATTGATCGATCCTGATTTCCATGATTTCGGTTATCCAACCTATTAGGTTTCTCTTCAACGCACGGCCTCTTATTTGGCCGAGTGTTCCAGCCTTGCCCATTGCACTCTGGACAATTTTTAGGAGTTGGTAATTTAATTCCTTCCTCCCAGCAATAAATAAAGAAGGGACATCTCCAATGATCAGCATTGCTTTGTCTCATTTCCACTTTAAATCGAATCCGTTCATTCTCCCTTCGGAACTTACTGATCAATCCTTGAGAAGTAACCCGCCTTTCTTGACTCCTAGAACTTCCAGATTCCTTCGATCTTCCTTTTCCCTTTAGATCGGTTATAGAAACCTGAACTTTAGGGTCAACGACCCCTTTTTCTCTAGCTAGCTGCGAAGTAAGCTTTTTCTTAGGAACAACCTCTTCTCTGGATACCTCCACCATATTGATGAGAAAAGGATGTTGATCAGTTTTCATCGGCTTTGTAGGTTTCTTAGGCAATTCGAACTTGATCTTTCCTTGCTCAATAGCCGATTGTAATTGTTGACGGAATACTTTGCAATCATTTATATTATGAGAAGTAGCATTATGGAACTTGCAGTAAACCATCTTTTTTAACTCTTCTTCTGAAGGAATCCTGTGATAAGCAGACAACTTAAGCAATCCTTCTTTCAAAAGCATATCAAAAATTTTATCGGCCTTTGTAATATCAAAGCCAAACTTTTCAGGCTCCTTTTTAGCAAAAGGGACTGAAATTGGTTTTTTATTCTTAACCCACTCAGCAAGACCGATTTCTTCTCCTTCATCAGATTCAGAATCAGAACCATAGCTCCCATAGTTGACCCTTTTCTGAAAATTTCTTCTCGGCTGATATGGCCGATTTTCATGCCCAGATATCCTTTGCACAATTTGGCTTATACTTTCGAACTCTTGATTAGCAAACTTCTCTTTCAAGTATCGCAACAATCCATCGAAAGCTACCTCAGCCAATTGTTTGTCAGTCAGCATCAAGCTAAAACATTTGTTTCTGACATCTCTGAATCGAGCGACAAATGTAGAAACTGATTCATCGTTCCTTTGCTTCATGTTGGTCAAATCAGAAAGTTTCTTCTCGTGAAGTCCAGCAAAGAAGTATTGATAAAATTGCCTCTCCAAATCGGACCATGTGACCACAGAATTAGGCGGCAAAGTCATGAACCAGTTAAAAGCTGAGCCAGACAAAGAACTTGAAAACAATCGGACCCTTAATGCATCAACGTTAGCAGCTTCTCCACATTGCATAAGAAATCAGCTAACATGTTCAATAGTTGACACATCATCTTGACCAGTAAACTTTGTAAACTCAGGGATCCGATATCGATGAGGATAGGACATCATGTCATAATGCGCAGGATAAGGAGGACGATACATGACATTCTGCACCTTTGGCTTCAAGCCGAACTGATTCTGAATCACATCGGCTATTTGAGATGACCAATCAATCTGTTTTTGAGAAGATTGTTCTGCAGGTTGATCATCCGATTGACAAATTGGCGGCCCTCTTGATTGAAAGTTGGTTGGTGTTGTCGGGGCTGGAGGCGCCATTGGAGCAGGCGGCGCGGGAGGATCAGAAGGTACATCAGGAGTAGGAGGCGCATAAGTTTGAATCGGCTGAGAAGCCGATACACTTGTCTGACCATGTGGCACTATCTGCCCATACTGCTGACTATCGAACGGAGAAAAGCTGGCTTTTACTAGAATTTGCGGTATGGTTCTGTGATTACCATCTACAAGAGACCAAGTTTCTCCGTCGCTATGTTTGACCCAATCAGTACCTTCTCCTGACGTGACATTTTCTTCTTCTTTCTTCTTCCCAAAATCAGGCGGCATGCCCCAACCTGTCTGTGGATTATACGTACCAGTTTCCAAACCTTTAGAAGTCGTCTGATGTGAAGTATGTATACCTGCCATCTGAGAAACTGATTGTCCTGATGAATCAACAGGCATGGTATTTGCAGTAGTTACTCCAATCGGTTGATTGTCCGATTGATTTTGAGAAGATATAGCACTGGTAGAAGAAGATTCTGGAGCCGCTGATGGCGTAGTTGTAGCTGGAACTGATGCACTGATATTGGGTGTTGTATGTGGAACCGATGTAAAAGCTCCTGCTGCAGCACTAGATGCAAACGGAACAGATCCGAATGCTGGAGTAGCGGGAGATCCATAGAAAGGGGGAATACCATAGTAAGAATATGGAGCATGATATGCTGGACCTCTGAATCCCGCCAGTGTTGGATCTTCACGCAGTTGAGCCAATACGGCATTACGTACCGTATTTGTCAGTACAGGTGATTGGTTAATAAAAGCATGATGAATAGAATTGTCAACCATCTCCTGAAGCTTCCCTGGTGATTCAGCAATAGTGATTGTACGTGGAAGAGGAAGTGGAGCTTTCTTAATAGCTTCCCCTCGTTTAGTAGAACTAAACGATTTGAGACACTCATTACGATACTCCTGCTGATGAAGATCAAATTCCTTTCTCTGTTCTTCATTTAGATCATCATAAGTCACGTTGATAATACTTTCATCATGAAGATCAGAGTTATTGTGTTCCTTAGGATCGATTGGCTTCTTCGGAGGCATCATGAATTTTCTCTTCGGGTCCCACCGGGCATGCCAAAAGTATGTTGACGCAAAAATCGGGCGGTGACACATGCGTTAACACATGAACGAAGGCGTGACCTTGAAATCCGGGGCGTGCCAGTCAATCTGACCTATTGATTGACAAGGATAAAATCGGACGTTACGAAACAGCTGAAGAGCCGATTCTCATTAGTGAAATCGAATGTGATAGAACCGATTCCGATATGCAATGAAACAGCATGGGGAGCCGATTCTGATAATCAAACAGCTGAAAGCCGATTGATAACTAAGCAGTAAAAGATAACTGTAAAGTGATCCGATACAGCTCAGTGAAACAACACTTAGAATTGAACTAATCAACTATTGGATAGATTTCAAGGTTAATGCTTTAACAGAGCCGATTAAGTAGAATTCTAAGCTGGATAAGTGGTGATAAAAGCTAAAACAACAAGAATAAACTTGAAGATCTAGCAAATATCGATTACTGTCGAATAAATCTAAACAGAGCAACAGCGATGCGCCCGATGCTAAAGCTTAGATGTTACTCAGTAGAAGCGGAACTCACTGAGCAAGCCTTGGAGATCTGGATCGCCTTGACTAGCTCAGGAGAACTCGTGAAAGAGAAAAAACTAGACGAAGTCGCCGACTTGTAAGTAAATTGCGAAAAGTAGATGCAAGTAGTAAAAGTTTGTGTATTGATGTGTTCGTAACCTCTTCACGACCCTCAGGGTTTATATTTATACCCTGGAATTACAGACTCCTAGTCGATCACGACATGAACAAACTTGACGCAAAAGAAAGAAACTACTTTGAGTAAGACTCTAAATAACAATAAAAAGGCCAGCACATTATGGCCCACTTCAGCCCAAAGCTCGCGACGCCTTCAACCCGCTTTTCCATGTCCGATCCGATTCTGAAGTCTTGAGTCCGACACTGACTCTTCTTATGGAAACAAATCTGATCCAAACATCATCTTCAATTTTAACTCCATCTTCATTGAAATTCCTTCAAGGCGCGGGCTATGACACGTGTCAAAAAACGTCGTCAATAGTGATCATGGACTAAACGTCCATAGTAGTTGAAGCACTTAATGTTGTGGATAAGGAGATGGAGTCTCTCACTCCAGCCTTAGAAGTGCAATAGCTGGTTGGAAATAAATCACCGGGTCGCAAATCCGTACCATCTTCAGATAGTCAATCAGAAACATCGGCAGAATATCATGAACAATCTGACATGGAGAAGGGATGGAAGGGCAATCACCCGAGACACTTTGTGCACACAGAACATCATTCCCATTAGGAGATAAAAAAGGTGAAACATAGACCCCCAATCAGCCTAGAGTCAAAATGATGAAATCAAATGGCTGAATTGGAGGATGGAGAAGGAAGGTTTTCATTTATGCTTCCCTCCAGGACAATCATAGGAATGCTTTCCCTTGAAAACATTCCTCGAGCCCGACATTCCAGAACTCGAAATTATGGACTGCTATGTGTATCCGAGTTACAACCATAGTCCATGGTCATGGCCAGACCTAAAATGTGCCATTATCTTAGTTTAGGTTTGGGTGCTGAAATTTCCCTTTTAATTTTTGATTTCCTAAAGTTTGTTTTTCTAGCAGCACCCCCATATTTCCCTTTTGAATAAAATGTTGCTTTGTTCTTCCATGCCTTGAGTGGTTGGTGCACACTTGTGTGCCAACCACACCCCTGCTCTAACTCTACACTAAGTGCGCAGAAAACAGGACGAGCAACACATCAACAAGCAGTCTTAACCCGTGCCTCAATAACCACATGGCATCCATCTGCTGAGATTCAACTATGCATGGAGATTTGAAACCCTTTCTCCTGTTTCCTTTCTTGGTTTTAATTCAAATGCGAGCATGAGTTCATGACAATTAAAATTTGAATAAAACACCTAGAAAGAGATGGAATTACAACATGTTTATCAAAGGTGCATAAGCTTTATTTTCTTTGCAAGTACCGATGTGCCTTTGGAACTTTATGATAGGATCACTTGATCTTTCGCTTATTGACCCTTACGATATAATGACATGAGAGACTTGTTCTTTTCTAATTCAAAGTCTTGGAGAATTTCATTTAAAAAAATGAGGCAACTCTCATTCATGCTCAACTTTACCAAGTCCTATCCAGAGCCATATTATAGGTGACACAGTTTTGAAACTCCACTTAGCTATCTTGTACATTTTGAGCTTGATCAAACATCGTGCCTTCTGAGACATGCATGTTCTTCGTAGCACTTTGGTCATTCACGTACACGTCTCATCAAATAAAGTCCACCACAAGTGATTCTCAAGCAACTCTTCACCCCCCTGAAAAAAAAGAGAATGGTGAGTGGGAAGTCCTACTCGAGCAAAAAAAAAGACAAGGGGAAAGATGGAAGAAGTTGGAATCAAATACCACTCAAGGACATTCATCATCCACACTCACTTACACCTGACCAAAGTTCATGGTTGACATGATCGCTCGGAGACAAGTTATTTGATCTTGCAACATAGATGGAAGAGATAGCCTTGTAGAGGTAGGTGAGGCTACATGAAAAGCCTTTGTGAGGATCAAACACTTTGAGCGACCGAGTGGCTTGAGAGAATGCGAGTGTGCCTCCATGTTTTGCAAATCGTATAAAATCTCCAAGTACTGAGAAGGAGGAATCATGCTCTCCATTGATTTATTCTGAGGTTCAATAGGTGAAAGAGAAGGTGTTAGCCATCTGGAATCCAAGGTATGAGGGAAAGCTTTGAAATAATTCTTATGCATACTTTTGATTTCATGACCCTAGGCTTTGCTTTATCCTTTGCATCTAACTCAACCCTTTGCTCAGGACGAGCAAAGTCTAGGTGTGGGGGCGTGTTGGCGGTCGATATCCATGATTTTTACCACCAACATTTCTCCGGATTTCATGCTCATATAGTGATAATCATGCTAATATCATTTATATTAATCAGTTCCATGAGTTTTATGCAACAATATGTTTTGCAAGGAAATACAGATAATATTGTGCATAAATATCAACATTGGTGAAGCCATACAAGTGAAGGTTCATCTCGAGACAAAGGAGACTTGGACATGGTGCAAAAGTGACCCAAATCACATATTTGACAGCACCATGTCGAAGAGCTTTCCGATATGGTCGAAATGGATATTTGGATGACCCAATTCGGAGTTCGGACGAGAAAGTTACGCGTCCGGGATGATCACCGGCAGAACCCTGCCAGGCCGGTCGGCCTGACTTAGGCCGATCGGCTTGGACAAGGCCGGCCGGCCATCATTTGTGACAATCTAGGTGTTAATTAGCTTAATCACCTGCTAAACCTTTTGTCTTAGCCTAATTAAGTTTAATTTGGCCCCACCTAGATTTTCACTTAAGGAATCCTACCAAAAATTCCCTTGCACCTCGGTGAACTTTTGACCTTTCACGGTTGGCATGGTTCGAATTCGAAATTTCACTTAAGAACTTGAAAATCGACCAATACAAAAGTTGTTCAGTTTTTAACGGGACACATTTTTGTCAATTGGCTCGTTCCGAGATTTTGAGTGGAAAGCACCTTAAATCTCAGTCAAAGTCAGTCAAACACAGAAGTTCACCGCAGGCTGGCACCCGAGTTCAAGCTGTTTTCTCTGCAATTTTTCCCGTTGATCTATACACTTTTTCATAGGTCAACCTTTACAAAAGTTGTAGCTGGTAACCTGGAACACAACTTTGCTTTTTGGAGATTTTGAACTTCAGTTCAAAATTTCGGAGAAAATTTGGTTTGAATGGACGCCCGGCATGTGTTCGACGAATTGCCGGCGCTCTCCGGCGCCGCGCGTTCACGCGCCCGACAGCGCCGCCACGCGGCGGCCGGTCTCTGACATGGACGTCGAGGGTGCGCCCGCGCCATAAATGCGCCGCGCGCTGTCCCCCCGCGGTCCGCCCGACAGAGCCGCTCTGTCCCCCGCGCCGTTCCGACCGGACGCGACGGGCGCCCGGCGTGCGCCACGTGGTCGCCGTCGACCCGCCGGCGGGCTGCAGCGCCGCTGCCCCGACCAAGGCCGGCAAACCAGTCGCCGTGGGCCCCAGCACGTCGCCAACCCGCGCACGAGCTCGCCCCGACCGGCCACCGACCGCCAAGCCCAGCGCCGCCCCGCCGCGACAGGCCGCCGACCGGCGAGCCATGTCCGCCGCGGCAGCCAGCAACGCGCCGCCCAGAGCTCCGCGTGGCAGCTTCGCCGCTCCGAGCCGCAGTCCGAGCCTCGCCTCGACTGCCTATAAAAGGCCCCGCATCCCCCTGCACGCGAGCCCCCTCCGCCGCTCGCCATTGCCGCCGCCAGGCTGCCCCTCCTCAGCTCCGCACCGCCGCCATCCTCGCACGCCGCTGCACCTGCAGCAAACCACTCGAGCGCACCTGCAGCACACCACTCCAGCTCCCCCTGCCCTCAATCGAGCGCCGTTGCCACTCTAGCCGCCAGAGCAAACTCCAACAGAGCCGCCGCCGCCCAGCTCCGCCGTCCGCCGCCGCCACACCACCTCCGGCCGCCCAATCTACTCGGAATCCACTCGAGGTGAGGCGGTGAGCACCCCTGAGCACCCTCGACTGGTTATTGTTGAGCCCCGTGGCCCCACTTCGCCGGAATCCGGCCGACCCGCCGCCGGCCATGGCCCAGGGACCACATTGTAAAGCCACAAATCTTTCCAGGGGCCTTAGCGCAAGTTTCCAGGGGCTAATCTGTAAATAGATTGTTCAGATCTAGGATTCAAATCCTGAAACTTTGAAAATCGATTAAAAATCGTAGAAAAATCAGAAAAATTCAAACCCAATTTTGTTGTGCTCCTGGTGCTATGTTTACCTTTCCTAGAAAGCCTGTATAGGCGTTTTCTGCTTCGTTTTTGAATTAGATTCAAATCTGTTCAAAATCTAAATTGTGCACAGCTTAAAATCCATTGGCTTGTTTGTGCTAGTTTTTGAGTATGTCGTAGCTGGTGAAGTATAGGCTTCTGTAGAAAGTTGGCACAAAGTTATACACTAGATCTTGAGTTATTAATTGTTTAGGCTGGCAGTGCATGTTTGGTTTAACATTTTTAATAATTATTCTGTGAAGCTTATGAGCTCAATCTTTTTACAGGAGTCTTCTGGTAACTTGATGCATGTCTGGTAAAAGTTAGAGCTTAGTTTGAGTTGGCTAACTTGCACTTTTAATTCATACCAGTTTAAGCTTGATAAATTCAAACAGCAGGATCTTTGGATCTTTTGAAGCTATCCTTTGGCATGTGAGCTTGTTTAGGTTAGGTTAGGCTCTGGTAAAATTCTAAGGACCTTTGGATAATAGTGTGATTTCTTAGGATTTATTCTTGATGATAGTGTGCTGTTCTTGTTTATTTTGTTGTGGTAAATGTATGCATGATCTTGGCCTAAGTTTTGGTCAGCAAATCAAGTAAACCACAGAGAGCATACAATAATTTTGTTACATTATAATAATGAACCAAACTGCCAGAATAATTTATGAAAGTTTCATTGCTAAAAATGGGTTAAATAAGAATAAGATGTTTACAATAAATGGTTAAATAAACTAAAAACATCACACACACACCCTTGCTGTTTTGTGATGAAATCAAAGATAACTAATATATGTGTACACAATCACCATCGACTAACCCAAATACTTTAGTGAGTAATTACAACCTTTGTTAAAGAAAGGGAAGATCAGACAATTTTTGTCCAGGTGAATGTGTCACTAAAAACACCCGGGTTCATCATTGTGCAACTATGATGACTCGACATAAGATCATCTTCTTATTACATATGCATTCGTGTAGAACCTGCCCTCGCCGACAGAGACTACGAGCTGGTCCCCGCTGAAGGAGAAGGCCAAGCTGAAGGCGAGGTGAACGCCGTCCAGGTCGAGCAAGACCCGAACGTTGCTGCCGAGGACTCCCAAGCTAACTCTGTGCCCGAAGGCAAGCCCCGGAGCATGTCCTATGTTTCAAATACATGCAACTATGTTTTGCTAAGTTTATGTTTGTGCATTTACATTCAGGAGTTGAATTGAAATCCTAGTTGCATGATCCTAGGTACCTCTGCTATGCAATACTAGTATGATAGGTCGACAGCGGCCCCGCTATAAGGACCCGGTAAAAGTCGAGTGATTTCCTGTCACTCGCGAGATATAGGATTCAACTGCTTTACTTATGTTGGAATCATAAGGATGACGGACGGGGATTTTGGTCATGTTGGTCAGGTTAAGCTCTCTACACCCTTTACCCTTTTCTCCCCTGGTGGGTCCGGTTAAGATATTTCTAGGCTAGTCGTGTCTACCGTTCCTTGGATTTGACATCTAGGTTTCTACTCCCCTAGTGAAAGGCTACATCGCACTCCGTGCGCTTGCGGATTTAGTTAGGCTAAGGAGTGCCAACAGACTTCGTCAAGACCAAGTTCACTAGGTAACAGTTTGACTTCATCACTAGAGAGTCTAATTTAATAGGCTGTTCATCTCACATAACTAGCTAGTTGCAACATAATTAAGGAACAACAGGGCTTAGTTAAATAGACCAAAATGGGCAATTCACTCAAAACGACAAAAGAATGTATCCCATGGCGCTTACATCGCCGGATTACACAGCTATTGCAGTGGTGGAGCTCATCCTAGCGCCACCGTCGCCGCTACCATCCCGACGAGGTCGTGGTCGAAGGGGAATGGATCTTGCCCCTGCATCCAATGTGGCTTGACTCTATGTGATGGAGGCAAACCGATCTGCGGCGGTAAAGACCACCGCTTTCCGCGACTACGTCATGGATCCATTCAAGGAGGCCATGGATCCGGTGGCGGCAGCGGTGAAGGAGCGGTGGAAGGCCTCCCGTGCCACACGGCTAACTGCGGTCGCTTGAGCTACCGCAGTCTTGGCCCTTTCGTCGAGGGTAGGCCATGCGGAGAATGAGGAGGACGCGGCAGAGCTACATTACGATAGCAGTAGAGACGCGGCGAGGCTACCGAGCACATGGCGGGCACAGTGGATAGGGATAGGGATTGGTCGCTGTCGGAGCGGAGCGACTTATTTATACCCGCGCCTCATTCTAAGCGGTGTACAATGGCCCCCTACAATGAGGGCCTTATTCTAAGATATGCCGCTTAGAATAAGAATATAAATGAAAAATAAAATAGAAGAAGAAACAAGAAGATAACAGAAATCGGACAGAGATACTGTTCATCAAATGCCACCACATACATATTACAAAATAGTTCATCCATCTTAATTACACTAATCAATTAATAAAACTTCTCTAGGAATTCTGCCAGAACTTCTATTTGTTCTCCAGAACTTCATCTCCTTCTCCACGAATGCACGTTGCTTGGTTCTGCCCCTGCCATAGCTCACCCTGCAGATCACATTGGCACATCGATGTTGCTTACAGAGATCAAGTGCTAAAATCAGATGGACTAAGGCCGTGTTTAGTTCCCACCTGAAATCTTTTCACCCATCATATCAAAAGAGAATCTTAGATGCATGAAGTATTAAATGTAAACGAAAAAAGTGAAAAGTTATATGGATGGGCTGTAAATCGCGAGACGAATCTAATGAGTCTACTTAATCCATGATTTGTAACAGTAGTGCTACAGTAATCATCCGCTAATTATTGATTAATTACCCTCTAATTACCATCGTTAGATTCGTGTCGAGATTTCCAACCTATCCATATAACTTTCCACCTTTTTCGTCTACATTTACTACTTCTAAATAGATAAAATCAAAACCCGAAATCTTTTCGCGAAATGTTTTCTTTTTTTTTTTTTGACGCCTCTCATCTGGGTACAGCTGTAGTATCTGTTCGTACACGCACGCACGCTCCACACTACACACGCACACCACACTCACACCCTACGCATACAAACAGACTACAACTACACTCAGATATGAAGACCGCGTCCTTCTGGAGATCACCGGAACTTCATGGCTCCGTAGACGACGAGCACGTCGCAATCCTTTTGTGGCTCCACGCGTGAGAGGCTTCTGAAACTTTTCTGGGGAGTAAATCCCCCGTGCGACAACCAGGGTTCAATCCTGGGGATCGAACCGTGGCGGGCAGCCTCGCCACTGCGAGCGCTACCACTGAGCCAGAGATTAGAAAGAGATGGAAGCAGATACGTTTACTGTCTCTGCTTTGTCGGCGTGGAAGAACGATTGTAGCAGTGTACGCTAAAGACAAATCGCTCTGGCAATCGCCAAAAAGATGAGGGTCTATTCTAAGTGGCGTATACTACGCCGCTTAAGATAGGAAATATATTTTCTTTTTAAAAAAATAGAGTAGAAATCAAAAAACAAAACATAGTAGAAAGCAAAGAAAAAAAACATAGTAGAAAACATAGAAGGAAAAAAACAAAGAAGAAAACAAACGCACTAATACATAAATAAACATTATTAACACTGTCGGGATAAATATTTACGATAAAAAATCATACGACAAAAGATGAATTTTTCTAAGGCAGTCACCGCCTCGTCCGACCCTATCCGACGAGGTCGGACGAATCCGCTTCACGCAACCGTGACACACCAGGATCAGGCGCTGTGTCCGTTTCACCCGACCCTGCGTGCGCAGGTCAGACGCGGCTAACACATTTTTTTTTCCTCCGACCCTCTGCGGCAACTGCAGGAATCAGGCTAGCGAAGGTAATACGAGGATGCTCTGCATACCCCCATCAAATCGCCGCCGAAGCAACCTGCTGGGCGGGCTGGCCTGTGAACAGCGCGGCATGACCTGCAGGTATGGATGGAAACGGATCGGATTCGCATGGAATCGGATTCGGATATCACCTTTTACCACATTTTAACTCGAATACAAATACGGATTCGAATGTTTTCGAATACGAATACAAAACGGATGTCTCGAATTCGAATACGCATCGGATATTTACACTAGTTGGAAAACAATATTACTTATTTTCTTTATTAATAGTTTATATTATAAAATTATTGTATAAAAGTAAAGACTAAAGTATGAGTACATGACAAGTCTAAACAAAGATCACTCATTAATAATATAACATTCATTCATAATTATTTTAATAATTAATCATATAATAAATAATAAAACTATTAATAAATACATATTTTATTTGTGGATGCAATATTTTTTATATTAAAATCAATATGATAATCATTAGTAATGGAGATAACTTTTTTAATTATACACTACCATTATTAATATTTAAATGGACATCATTTGTCATTAGTTATAGAAATAACTAACAGTTTCATATGTTCAAATACGGATACTGCCGGATATTGCCGAATACGAATGTGGAATCGGATGGAGAAATTCAACGAAAACGAATTCGGATGTATCCATTTTATTACCACATTTGAATTCGGACACTTTACTCTCCCCCTCACGCATGTTCTCCCTTTCTTTTATTCTATAACCACTGTAGCTCTCTTTTTTTACCACTCGATCATGGCTTCTGGTGCACACGAAGGGGCAGTGGGCCCCGTGCGGCCACAAACGTCAAAGGTGCCGGGACATGCGAGTGCCCCGTGTACGATACCTACTGCATGTTTTCCCGCGTTGACTCTTGACCTCGATATGCGAGTGGCCTGCTCGGCCGACCCACGCGCGGGGTTGGCCCGTCCGCCTCGCCCGACCTTCACGCAAAGGTCGGGCAGTATACCTCGTTATACTCATCGAGCAGCAAGATATTAATTCAACCAAACAGTATAGCTGCAGCTCCCATCATGACGACTATAGAGGGCGGCTATGGTTCTTCAGAACGGCAGGGCCCACAACATGGATAGAGATTACTCCACATTTTCTTTTGACTGTACTCCCTCGCTCTCTCTCCCGTGTAACTCTTTTTTACCGTCTCTAACCTCCCTTGAGTTGTAAAAGGAGAGGCCAGGCCCCCTGCGAGGGGCATGGATTCCTTATTCTTTCTTCCCCCAAAGGCTTGCTCCGGGCAAGCTCTGCAGACTTATTTTCTTCACACACACACCATACACAAAAACACATAGACTTGGAAGCAGCTCTTCCTCTCTCGCCAGTTTGTATCCCCCTACAACAAACTCTAGTAAGCAACATGAGCAGCTCGAACAGGACGTAGTGTCTTATACCTCCGGGTAGCCCGAACCAATATAAATCCTTGTGTCCGTCTTGCTAACCATCCGGAGCTCAAACGAGCAACCGTAGAAGTTTAGTAGTCGGGTTTACGAAAGGCCGACAAACACAGATCAGTAACACACAGCCTAAGCAGTCCATTGTTCGTTGTCCAGTACACACATTACACAGAATATATTAAAAAACATAAATAAAACTAGTTCCACAGCTGGCGGGCTATGCTCGGCGCCATCGCCCTCGCCGTCAGCACGTCCGTCTCCATGAGGTTAAGGACGCGGCGGAAGGTGACGTGCTCCACGAAATAGTACTAGCTGTGGTTGTGGAACTTTGTCACATCTGTCTTCGACGGTAGCTTGACGAAGAATATGGTGTCGGCGTCGTCGTTGTAGCCGAACTTGGCCTTCCTTTAGTCCCGCAGCACCTCACGCACAACTTCTAGAGGACGCAGCTGGACATCCGCACATTCTCCACCGCTAGCGTGGGCCATGGAACGTCTTTGACATCGAACGGGGCCGCACATCCGCCACCGCTGACCTGAACATCCTCCATGCCACGTGCCCGGGCTTGATGAAGGGGCCGCTCTCCGATCTGCAACTGCCTTCTTGAGAGGGGGGTGTTCTGTCAAAGCAGCGGGCAAGAGAAGAGATGGATGGATCGATCGAGATAAGACGGTGCATATATAGCGACTAAGGCGGTCAACTTGTATCGCAAGCCGATCACGAAGGGGCTAGGCCTGGCGTGCGTGCTGCAACTTCCGATGGTGGTTCATATTCCGAAGCAAAGTGATTTAATTTTGCACCACCGGCATATTCGGCACCGGTTAGATTGGGTCGTTATTGTAACCGGCTTTTGTTTGAGCCAAATCGTTTAATTAAACGAGTCGGCCCAGCAGTAGCACCAGCGCACTTGAGGCCATTATTCGAGTCGGCACCGTTCCAGCCGCTTCCAATGACTTAAACGAAGCGGTGTGTTTTGGGCAGGCGCGGATGGGCCGATGAGGTTAACGGTTTCTCACTACTGCAGAAACCGTTAATCTAAGCGGCGCGAAAACCTAATCTGCGTTGGCGCCAGCACCGCTTCCCTTTTACCGTTGCCAATAAGAGGGTCATCCTAAGCGGTTATTAACCGCTTCCGGTGACATCTTAAACGTGTGGGCGTGCTGTGCACCGCTAAGAATGACCTCTTATTCGAATCGGTTTGTTTAACGCCAGAGCGTTTGACTACGTATACTAATCGGTTCGTTAAGCGCTGCGTAGTCTTGTTAACACTACAACATTTTCCCCTGGTGCAATGGCACGAAATCGTTGCAATATGTGTAAATCTGTGGCAATAGTGTGGAATTGTGACGACTCAAAATAGTTGCAATACAAAATTTGGACGTTGCTTAAAACCGTGTTGCAATAGGGTATCGCAACGACTAAGGTTGTCGTTGCCATACGTGCTAGTTGTTGCAACGACGATCGTTGTTGCCATTAGTGGCAATTGCAATGTACATTGTCGTTGCAGTATTTGTTATTGCAACGATAGGCCTCGTTGCCATAGCGTGGTATTGCGACAACGTTGTGATGTTGCAAAAAAGCGGAATTACAACACAAGAACATTGTTGCAATATGTGACTTACGTTGTTGCAATATGCTCACATGATATCACAACGAAATAGATTCATATTTAAAAAAATATGTTTGTTTCAATAAATCACAACGCAAGAACATTGATCTGGAATGAATACTAGCTAGTTATATATGGATCGTTATCAATAAATTGCACACACAATAGATTCACATTAAACAATGTGAATGTGTACGTGCTAGACGTCCACAACAAACACAGAATCTAGTTGGGGTACCATTCAAGATCAATATAATTCAGTTAATCACTAGATAGCATCAAGAGTTCTCATAGATAGCACGTAGTAGCTAGTGCAGATATAACACAAATCAATCACAAATTAAACAGGCAGTTCATCTCACATAACTAGATAGTTGTAAGCATATTAATGAACGACAGTGCCTAGCTAAACGGACCAAAATGGGCAATTCGTTCATAACCACAAAAGAATGTAATCCCACATCGCTTACATCGCCGGATTACACCGCTATTGAAGTGGTGGAGCTCATCCCTGCGGAGCCCGTGGTTGAAGGGGAGGCTGCGTCGCGTGGTGGATATGTCACGGACCAGATCCACAACCGCACGCGCCAGATCAGCAGCCAAGGCCGCCTCTGCGACTATGGATCTAGCCCATGCCTCCAACGCAGCTTACCGCCGCACGACGGAGGAGATCTGATCTGTGGCGGCGAGGGCGGCAGAGGCCACCGCTTTCTGCGACTCCGCCGCGGATCCAGTCATGGCGGCTGCGGATCCGGTGGCGGCAGCGGCGAAGGAGCGGAGGAAGACCTCCCACGCCGACGAGGTCACCATAGCGCGAGCGAGGGCAGAAGCGGTGAACACAGATTGCTATGTTTCAAATCGGATTTTCCTTCGTGCTTTCAAGAAGAAAACTTGCTATGAGCTTTTCCATGGTCGTTCCCCCCGTGTGAGTCACTTTCGGGTCTTTGGTTGCGAGTGTTTCATCTTGAAGAAAGGAAATTTGGACAAGTTTGAGTCTCGTTCGATGGATGGAATTTTTCTTGGTTATGCTAATCACTCTCGAGCATATCGTGTGCTCAATCTTGAGACTAACCAAATCATGGAGACTTGCGAAGTCACTTTCGACGAGACCATTCCGTGTAGCTATTCTGCCTTTGAGTGTGCAGGTGATGATGACTTGGGACAGCCCATCTTTGAGGAAGAACAGCCTGATGATGAAGATGATGAAGAGTTTCATGCACCGTGTGGAGATCGTGTACCTTCTACTTCCACTACTACCACGACGTTCGACGACGGCCCCTCTGCTACACCTTCGTCGAGTCGCGCCCCAGATCGAGTTCAAGTGGAAGCTGATGTTGAGGGGGAGGCAATCTCGAGGCGAGAAGCTCCCCGGCTCGTACAGAGGGATCATCCACCTTCGAAGATCATCAGGAACTTGGATGAACGCACTACACGGTCGAGGTCACAGAACATCTCTCATTATGCTCATTCTGCTTTTGTCGCGTCTTTTGAGCCCAAAAATGTTGGACACGCTTTATCTGATTCTGATTGGGTCAATGCCATTCATGAAGAGCTTGAAAACTTTGAGGGAAATTAGGTGTGGAAGTTAGTAGAACCACCTCCAAATTGCCATCCCATAGGAACCAAGTGGGTGTTCAAGAACAAGAGGGATGAGAGTGGTGAGATTGTGAGGAACAAAGCGAGGTTGGTTGCTCAGGGGTTTTCGTAGCAGGAGGGGATAGATTATGAGGAGACATTTGCTCCTGTTGCCCGTTTGGAGGCAATTCGGATCCTTCTAGCATTTGCAGTTGCTAAAGGGTTCAAATTGTACCAAATGGATGTGAAGAGTGCCTTCTTGAATGGGTGATCGAGGAAGAAGTGTATGCGAGGCAGCCCCCGGGTTTTGGGAGTGAGAGATACCCACACCGAGTGTACAAACTCCACCGAGCTTTATATGGCCTAAAACAAGCACCCAGAGCATGGTATGGCAGGTTGAGAGGGTTCTTGCTTAGCAAGGGGTTTGTGATGGGGAAGGTTGATAAAACGCTCTTCTTGCTGAGAAATGGCAATGATCTTTTAATCGTTCAGATTTACATGGATGATATCATTTTTGGTGGCTCTTCACATGATCTTGTTGCCAAGTTTGCAGACGATATGAGCAGGGAATTTGAGATGTCGATGATGGGAGAGTTGCAGTTCTTTCTCGGGCTGCAGATCAAGCAAACCAAGGATGGGATATTCGTGCACCAAAGCAAGTACACCGAGGACATTCTCAAGAAATTCGACATGAGCGACTCCAAGCCGATGACTACGCCGATGAGTACGACTACAACTTTGGATGCGGATGAGGACGGAGAACCGGTGGACCAGAAGGAGTACCGGAGCATGATCGGCTCACTCCTCTACTTGACGGCGACGAGGCCGGACATACAGTTCAGCGTGTGTCTGTGCACTCGTTTTCAGGCTTCACCGAGGACTTCACATCGTCAGGCCGTCAAGAGGATTTTCAGGTATCTCAAGTTTACTCCTGAGCTGGATCTTTGGTATTCTGCCGATTCCACTCTTGCAGTTCATGGTTTTTCTGATGCGGATTTTGCTGGATGTCGTGTTGATCGCAAGTCTACTTCTGGTCAGTGTCAGTTTCTTGGTTCGTCTCTTGTGTCTTGGTCTTCTCGCAAGCAGTCTAGCGTAGCCCAATCCACCACTGAAGCCGAGTATGTTGCTGCTGCTAGCTGCTGTTCTCAGTTGCTTTGGATCACTTACACCTTGAGAGATTTTGGCTTAGACATGTCCCATGTTCCACTTCTTTGTGATAGCACCAGTGCCATAAGCGTAGCCAAAAATCCCGTGCTTCATTCCAAAACCAAACACATAGAAGTGAGGTACCACTTTCTGAGAGACCATGTGGAGAAAGGAGATATTGAGCTTGCCCATGTTTCTACCCAAAACCAGCTTGCAGACATTTTCACTAAGCCACTTGACCAAGTTACCTTCACCCGCTTGCGAGGAGAACTTGGTGTGTGTGCGGTTTTCTGAGCTGAGTTTTGGAGGCTTCTCTTGTAGCATATGTATACTATTGTACCATCTTTGTATCTTGATGTACATTTTTCTTGCTTTTGTATCTTGATTTCATCTTTTGTATCATATCTTAGGATGAGCTTCTCCTATATGCAGTGATTGGTACAACTTGCTACATTTTAGAGTTTAGGCAGGCTGGCTAGGGATTGATTGTATGGATGGCTATGCTCTTGATGACTTTGATATATATTCTATTGAGATAGTCTATTTTTGAATTAAAATGACAAACTGAACTTAAACTCCTTCACCCTTGAGTAAATGCCTTTGCATGTCTTGTTTGAGCCGAAATGGCCATATCTTGCTTAAGATCATGCTAGGGTGTGATATTCTTTTCAATTGGGTCAAAGACCTTTGTCATTGTAAATGTTTAGCCCATGCTTTATCTTGTGGAGGAGCATAAGCTTCTTTCTGTCGCAAAGACATTTCATGTACCATGCTTAACTTGAAAAACTTGATAAATGAGATGTCTATGCATAAAAGAAGAAAGATGAGAAAAAGAAATATTTGTAGAAAATTATGCTCATGTCTCTATGCTTTCACCATTGCACACACTTGCACACATGGGTGCTAAGCGGTTGCATGTTGTTTGCTGGAGAAGTCTCCCATGAGAAGTGAACACATGGCTCCGTGCTTTGCAGGGGGAGTGCTTTGAGTGTCCTGAAAAGTGAGTTGGAGATTTTGAAGTTTGTGATTTGTGCTTTGTGCTTTTTGCTCTTTTGCCGATGGTGTTGAGCCCTTTCGCTTCTTCTTGAAGGGTCGGCGTTTCTGGAGCTTTCTCTTGCAGAGTGACTTTGTTCTCGGCTTGTTCTTGCTTTTAGTCACTTGCTTGAGTCTTGTTTTCAATTTCTTTTATATTTTCTTCATATCATTGGTTACTATGTGTGTGTTGTCAATGCACTCATCAAGGGGGAGATTGAGGACCCGGTGTGTCCGAGGACCGGTGGATGGTCGCTTCCTGGTGTGATGAGTGATTGACAACGTGGTGTGGATTGACGTTTCCCTTGGCTCAAGTATTGCAGGTGTAGAATGCGGCTTGGTTGCATTGGTGCAGGTGAAGAACAGGCGAGAATGGTCTTAGCCATGGCGGCCTCCAAGGAGCGGAGAGACAACTAGTGGCCGGATGGATCAAGTGCGGTTCACATGCTGGCAAGAACGAGCAAGGGGACGTGGTTCCGGTGCGAGGTAGCGGCTCACAACCGAAGCTCGTACGCGGACGAGAAGCCGGCGCAAGGTGGCGGCTAACAACCACAGTTTGCGCGCGGGGTTTGGTGATTTGGCCACAAAATCATCGGTGGACGGTTTCCCTTGGTTTGGGCCTCAAAACCAAGGACCGAGGACTCGATGTGGCGGAGATGGGCTGCTGGGTCGTGTGTGGCTGGCAGAGGCGGTTTAACCGCCCCCCCTGGGCTGGCCCAAAACCGACGTCGAGGAGCTTCGATCCGGAGGACACGCGGCGTGACTGCAAGGCTTGCGTCGGAGGGAAGCTAGCTTGCAGTGGAAGGTGCCCGAGCCGGAAAATATCTGAAGATCAAATGTCAAATTTGCCCCTGAGGGGTATGTATCACTTAGGGGTAGTTTAGTCTTTAGAGCACCACCACTTGGACTACTAATAGCCCCTCCCAGGGCTGGTGGCTGCTATCTCTTTCGTTATTCTCTAGTTATCTCTTTAGTTTTTCCTTTGAACTTGTTTTCCCCTTCATCCCCTCCACCTTGAACTACTTCGAATCATTCCTAGTTTGTATAGGTGAATTCATGGTTATGTGATGGAGTTTGTGCTGCTCATCTTTGTGCCATGATTTGATTTCCCGAGCTCCTTTTCCTTTTTCTATTTTCGTGGGTATTTTCGGAGCTATTTTTGGGGGATATTCGTTCTTCTCTTTCTAGGGCGTTTTCTCTCGGATTTCTTAGGGGATTCACGTATGAGTGCCTTGTGCCTCTTTTGCTGGTGATCCTTTGCCCCCAAACGCCGAGAATCGCTTTGGATTTGAGATTTTCGGGATGAACTCGAGGTCATGGTGTTCTTCGCGAGATCTGCGATTCCGGGAGTTGTACTGAGTTAGAGGCCGAGATCTTTTGGGAAAACACTCCACTGGAGGTCTAGATCATCTGACCAAAATCTCGCCTCAAGAGCTCAAGCGGTTTGGGAGATCCACTTTTGGTTTGACTTTTTCCCGAGGCTCCCAGGCCTGGGCGGTTTAACCGCCCCCCATACCCGGTTTAACCGCCCCCCTGGGTGTGTTGGATCGAGTCGTGTTTCGGGTCGTTTTGGTGTTCGTTTCGATTGGTTCGAGTTCCGCTGCTTGTTTCTTGTTCCTAGGGTCAGTAGCTTGACAGTGGCTACGTGATCTTGGCAAGATTGCTCTCGGAGGTTTCGGAGTTGGTTTGGGAAAATAGCCGGATCGATTGGAAAGAATTTTTATCGGCTCCCATTCACTCCCCCCCCTCTCTGGTCGCCATTTCGGTCCTTCACTCCTCCTCCTCCTCCTCCTCCTCAGACCACTCCATTTGCCCAGGGGGTCCCGTGATCGGGGGCGGCACCATGAAGCGCTTCCTGCCTTCATCGGGCTTCATGGGGGCCGAGAAGAGCCCTTTACTGATGCCCGACCCGCTCCGGTGTGGAGGGCTAGGGCTCCTTGGTGTGTACTGTGTCGTGTACTTCGGCGAGGTGGAGATGAAGAGCGGCACAATCTTCTTCTCAGAAGAATAAGAGACAAGCCGCTTCCAGATGGCCTTCTTTGCGGACAATAGTCCCGTAGTCGGCCTTCGGGGTATCTTCGGTCGTGGACTCCCATCGGCCTCCTCCTTGGGATTCAGGAGGGAGGCTCCCACTGAATGAGAGTTGTAACAACGACGGGGGGGGGGGGGGGGGGGGGGCAGGAGGCCGGCCGGCCCTCCTTAGGCCGATCGGCCTGGGAAGGGGGCCACCGGGCCTCCGGCTTCGCGATCACGGCGTCAATGAATGCCGCCTTCTCGATGATCTGGACGCTGCTTGCATTGGAAGAGCTCGGCATCTCTCTCAAGGACTTGGATGGAGATAGGCTGCTCTGAGAGACCGATTTGAGTCTTGGTGGCTGGATTGGGAGGCCATGGCTGAAGATCTCGAAGGTGGGGAGTTTCTGAACCAGGGAGGCTCGAGAGTTCTAAGGATGAAGAAGAGTGGGGAGCCTTTCGTTTTAAAACGATGCCCCTCAGCCAAACCCTGCGGGTTCTCGGAAGGGATAACGGGAGGAGCGTTTCAAAGGAGGAGCATCTCGGGACGAGCTCAGGTGGGCCGATCGGCCTGGTTGAGGCCGGCCGGCCTGGCCTTGTCCCGGTTGCTCCGGAGATTTTTCGTGTTTGCTCCACTCTTCCTTCTTCCAGAAGTTTCTTAGAATTTGGCTAGTGAAATTTTAACGAAAAGGAAAAGAAAATGGAAAAGGGAAATCTATCCTAGATAGGGGTCATTTTTAGGTCCCGCCCGGACCAGGACTAGTTAACTCGGTTAGCTCATAGACATCCATCTCTTTGAGCCCCGACATTTCAGATTCGAGAAATATTTTTCCGTCATCATCCTGGAGGGTTATTGCGCCATGATCGGCGGCATCTAAAACCTTGAAAGGACCTTCCCACTTCTAAGCTTACCATGACCAAACAAACGAATTCGGGAGTTGAAAAGCAATACCTGATCTCCCGCTTTGAAATGCTTGATTTTGATGCGCTTGTCGTGCCATCTCTTTGTTCTTTCCTTGTAGAGCTTGGCGTTGTGGTAGGTCTTCTCTCCAATGTGGTGTGTCTTCTCAAGGTGAAGAGGGGTCCCTTTTATAGTCTTTAGGGTCGGTTCCTGACATCAAGCTTAAGCTAAGCTCGTGCTTAACTGTCGCGCAAAGGGGGGCATGTGGTGGCCTCAGGGGGAGGCCGGCCGGCCTAGACCAGGCCGATCGGCCTGGTCTAGCTGCCCCGTGGCACCGCCTTCTGCAGGGACACTCTAGATTAGATCTTGAGGTCGGTAACGATTGCTTTGGATCAAAACTGTCCGAGAATCCAAGGTTGGTGGGCCCTTCAATCCATGCAAACCATAGCTTAGGCCTTTCGGGTCCTTGGATCAAACCGACGTTGATCTCACATCTCAGGATACTTAGCGTTGTGTCTGTGGTCTCCTGGATCCGTGACGTGGTCAGGGGCCACAGAAGGGGACCAGTCGGCCTATGCTAGTCCGGCCGGCTGGCTTTGTGTCCAAATTGGCCCTTCTTTCACCTGTTTGCTCCTTGATTCACAAATTATCCAAAACTTGTGGAACTCATTAGAAATAACCAAATTCACTTTGTTATGAGCAAGATGAGACTGAAATGTAACAGAATGTTGGTGGTAAAATCATAACATAATGACCACCAATAGCCGACTCCAAAACTAATGGAAGCCCGTCTAAGGCAGGAAAAAAGGAGCACGGTTAGCAAGGCCACGAAAAAAGAATACCGCAAAAACGATCGAGCAATCGAGTAAAATAGAGCTTACCGTTGGGATGAACCCGGGGTCGGGCATCGCCTTTGGCTCCCCCGGGAATGGGAACACATCAGGGATTTTCTTCTTCTCTAGCACGTCCCCGACACGCGCTAGGACCTCGAAGTCATTGATGGGTTCCTCAGAACGGCGGGTGCCTGAGGTATCCGCGTTGGGCTCCATCTCCCACATCTGCAGGCGCTGGAGCATCAGCGACGCGATCCTTCTCGCCTGGTACATGGCGATAACACCGGCGCTCGTCAAGCCATCCAACTTCAGCCGACGGGTCACAGAGATCAGCCTGTGGAGGCGATTCCGGTCCAGGAGCGAGAGGTTCGTGCCCCATCGGTTCTTCTTCATGAAGAAGACACGCCCGGTGTACGGAGGAAAACGTGTCTCGAAGAAGTTGCGGATGTAGATCCATTGATCATGCCACCCCTTGTTCGACGTGGGGAAGGCAAAGTCGATGAAATCCTTCTTCCGACCGGTACGAAGGCAGATGCCAACACACCCTACCGACGACGCCTTCTTGTCACGAGGAAAGAGCTGCACGCGGAAGTAGTAGCGGAAAACATCCCAGTGCGGCTCGATCCCTAATAACCCCTCGCACAGCGCAACAAACCCCGAGACATACCGGAGGCCATTGGGGTTGCGGTGGTTGAGCTTGATGCCGAACTCAGACAAGAGCCCCCGCAAAAACCAGTGCGGAGGGATCCAGAAGCCACGCTCAAAGAAGGGGACGAGCGCCACCACATAGCAACCCTTGACGGATCCATCAACAGTTGCGACGGCGGTAAAGCGCGGCGAAAAACAAAGGACGGCGAAGCGAAAGCGAGAACAGTTAAGCACGAGACGACGAGCGCGAGAAAAGACAGGTGACAGAGAATGGAAGAAGAACAACACAAGCCTCACCTCCCTTTTTATTCCCCGTAGGACAAACGGGCAGGAGCAATAACTCTCCCTCAACGGGACACCGCCGGAGACTCCGCCCACGTCACCTAAAGGGACCCACCACGACCACCACACGCACCTAAAAAGGCACGCCTGGAGCCGGACTCTTTACCTCCTCGGGCCACACCAAGGTAAGGAAAACCGGCCTGGGCCGTAGGTGTCCCAAGTGGCCCAAACCGCCTTGGGTTCGAAGGCCAGCCCACGAACGGGTCGCGATGGCCGCCCGGGCAAATATAAAAAGTGAGGGACGAAGCGAAGGGCAGCCAACTGGCGGTCAAACTCCTATGCGTACGACAGTGCATGGGCCAACGTAACGTGCTCGAGTCGGGGCTGATGTGACTCATGAGGAAACCTCTTCGAGAGGGGGCAACTAGCCCTTGGGTTCGGGCGAACAACCCCAAGGACCAGAATGGGACAGGACAGCATGAATTTCTTGAAGTTGACCCCCAGCGGGTCCATCGACGCCTAGCAAATGGGCAGCCGGACTTTACTCGAGTTACCCGCTAGAAGCTTAATGGACGTCGTGCTACGACCAAACTAGGAAAAAGCGCGAGGCAGTCCTAACTCCCCACCTTCTTCTGACAAAGCTGCATGGGAGGAAATCAACGGAAAAGGACGAAGGGTGAGACCTCAAGAAGGACGACACCACACATGAAAAGGGCCCGAAAAGCCACCAAATCAAGCAGGATCTCAAAAACAAAGCCCCCGGACGAGTTCACAAAGTCCACCAAGGGCACGGGGGCTATTGTCAGGGGGCAATACCAGGCCCCCCCAAGGCAAGGAATATGCGCATAAAATAAACGGAGGCATAGGTGGAACTGGCCCGGCCCGCAAAGAGGAAGTGGCCCAACAAACGACGCCACACCCGACCCAGCGTGGTCGGGACGGATAAGAACACGACTCAGGAAACGTTCGCCTCGCCCGACCCCCAAGAGGGGACGGGAGACGAACACTCGGCTCGGGGAATGTTCGCGTCGCCCGACCCCCAAGGTCGGGAGACGGACGACCGGTTCAAGACTAAGAATACATAGTCCGACCTCGAGAGGGAATCTTTGACTCTCGTCTCACCAGGTCGTCGTGGGGCCCGGAGGCAGGCGAGACGGTCAGGGATCCACCAAAAGGTGTGCTTAAGAGCAGGCGCCTTGTGTTGGGATAAAAGACCTTCTAGCCAAAAGACTAGCCAACAGCCAAAGAACTACTCAATGAATGACCCAAGAAAACTACCCAAGTGAGAACCAGGAACACTTCGCTGAGTCGAAAGTATCTTTTCTCCTCAAAAGCCGATCCCCTTTTCAGTACAGTAGCCCTCCTTATATAGCGCGGTCACTTTACAAGTTTCTGGGGATTACCCCTCCAACTGCTACATTCCCAGAATATTCCTAGGGCTTAAAAGTCATTTCCTTTTGCTTTACAGCTGTAACTTTACACGTCACTACTTTACACTCCGGTACACTTTTATCAAACCAGACTTTTCTATTGACGAAAACACCCATAACCTCGCTGTCTTCTTCACTCGCACGCCTTTCAAATCATCCTTCTTCGCGAAGCGCTACGCCCATTTCGCCACCCCTTGTAGTCCTCGAGCCTCGCATCCTCCTCTTCAAGACCTTTTGCAGTCTCTGAGCGCCAAAACTGCTTACTGATCAACCGCCCTCCATCTGGATTAACCCCGAAGTCTTACAATCACCTTCGCGATTCTCTCCTGCCGTCGGACTCCATGTATGGCAGCTGCTAAATCTTGACATACTGAAAGAAAAACACTGTTAAGAGACAACGATAGCGGAGACTCTGCCAAGGGGGTTGCTTCCAAAGCTGTGTTCCCCAACAGTAGCCCCTCGAGAGCGAATGACCTGGCTCGCCATCATGAGCTCTCGAAACCATACGAACATGATCTCCGGAAGCGCCTCCCCCCAACATCCCATTCAATTTTTTTTATGGGACGGTTGCTATTCCTGAGATCTCAGTTGCGCAAAAACTGGACGGTTGCTATTCCTGAGATTTCAGGAGAGCATTATTTCTCTTAGGGTTACTCCCCCCCCTATATATAGGTTGGAGCCGGACCCTTGCTCTTACTCCCGCTTGCTTTGTTCTGACGATTGGTTGACGTCTTTGCTACTTACGGAAGGTAACTTTGCATTCTTGACTTCAGTGCTGCTTATTTATCATTTTTATATGTCTCATTAAGTTTTTGTTTTATTTAGCCCCCCTCTTTTTTTAGAAAATGGCTCGCCGCTGTTGGCACTCCTTAGCCTAACTAAATCCGCAAGCGCACGGAGTACGATGTAGCCGTTCACCAGGGGAGTAAGAACCTGGATATCGAATCCAAGGAACGGTAGACGCGACTAGCCTAGAACTTTTCTAACCGGACCCACCAGGGAGCACAAGGTAAGCGGGTAGCGAGCTTGACTTTAGTTAGCTACTCGTTACCCCAGACAAAGTATCTATATCTAATCTGATCTGATTCGACGGCTAGAACGGGAAGAACTCAGAACGGGATGAGAGAGGGGTTCTTCCGGGCTCAGCACTATTGTTATGAGTACACCCGAACGTGGTGGAGTACAAAGGACGGACAGGACTGTCACCACCTGCCGCCTACCACTACAGTTCCGTGGGGTGCAACACAACTTGAGGTGGCTAGCCAGCAAAGGCACCATGACTAAGCTTTCAGCCACTGACCTCCACCCAACGCGAAGGGCTATAGAGGAAACCCCAAACAAGAGTCGCTGTCACTCGCGCAGACTCAGGTACCCGCAGATCAAATAAATAAGATAACTTGCTGAAAAGTAAGTTGTAAACTAGCGAGGTACTAAAGGCAAGAGACCGAGGACTTACTGAAAATAACTCTTGAATATATTCCTCGGGGGCGGAAATGTTGAGATGTGACCGGGATAAAATCCTGGACTCTCTCTACAAAGCTTGGCTGTCACCCAAGCAACTCACCCACTCTCTCCCTAATCTAACTCTAAAGATGGGGCCACGCGAAGGGGGGCACGTGGCGGCCTCAGGGGGAGGCCGGCCGGCCTAGGCCAGGGCGATCGGCCTGGTCTGGCTGCCCCGTGGCACCGCCCTGTTCAGGGACGCTCTGGATTGATCCCTAAGGTCGGTAACAGTTGCTTTGGATCAAAGCTGTCTGAGAATCCAAGGTTTGTGGGCCCTTCAATCCATGCAAGTGTAGCTTAGGCCTTTCGGATCCTTGGATCAAACCGACGTTGATCGCACGTCTCAGGATCATTGGTGTTGTGTTTGTGATCTTCCGGATCAAAGACGTGGCAAGAGGCCACAGAATGGGGCCGGTCATAGGCCGGCCGGCCTGGCCTTGTGCCCAAAGTGGCTCCTCTTTCGCTTGATTGCTCCTGCACTCACAAATTGTACAAAACTTGTGGAACTCATTACAAATAACCAATTTTACTTTGTTGTGAGCAGGATGAGCCTGAAATATGACGGAATGTTGGTGGCGAAATTGTATCGTAACGACCACCAACACGCCCCCCTACCTGAAGTTTGCTAGTCCCTTAGCAAATAATGAATTAAATCATCAGGACTTAGCAAGATCAGGGTCATGAACTCAAGGCATACACAAGTCATATCTCCGAGTTTTCTTTCATACCTTGGATTCCGGTGGCTAACACCCTCATCTTCATCAATTGAGTCTTAGAACAACTCATTGATCGGTCGAACACTTCTTCCTCATGGTATTTGGAGTTTTTGATAATTTTATGAAGAAAGCGAGGCATACCCTTGTTATTTCTCAACATCTCTCGATCACTCATAGTGCTTGGATCCTCACCTTGGCTTAGAATCAAGCCTCTCCTATTTCTATGTTATAAGGTGTAGCTTTTGGGATCGGTGTTGCTCACTCTTCTTCATTTATTTTGCAAATCGAATAGCTTGTCTTATTCATTCATACCACTCATAAATCTTGGCCAAGTGCATGTGTATTTTGGTGCTTGAGTCCTCATTCTAGCATCTTTCATCTTCCCCCTTCTCTTCTTTTTTTTACTGAAGATAAGGAGTGTATCATTCCCTTCTTCATTTTCTTCTTCTCTTTTTTTCAGGGGGATGAAGAGCTTTGACAGCTTGGACTTTATTGATGCACGTGTACGTGGATGGCCATGATGAACAAGGTAGCACGAACATGAAGGCAAGTAATTCGAGCAAGCTCAAAATTTAGAAGGTAGCTATGTGGAAACTTCAACTTGAATTTGTTATATGGCTTTGGATAGGACATTTCAAGTTGATGATAACAAGGGTAGCTTTAAGTTTCATTTTCAAAAACAATCTCCAAAACCTCGAATCGGAAGGTTCAACGCCTCAAATCATCATATCATAAGAATCAATTAACAAGGATCAGGCATTCCTATAAAAGTTCCAACGCAATGAAATAATTTCTCAAGAAATATCATGGTATATCCAAGATATCATTCAAATGGGTTCACTTCCATGAATTTTGACCATGTTTTAAAAATTATGTTCGCCAGGAATTTCATTGAATCAAAATCATGCAAGGATCAAAATTAGGGGTTGCAAACCGTGTCCTGGAGTTGAGCCGGCGGAGTTGGCCACAGACCCAGGCCGATCGGCCCAGTGTTGGCCGGCCGGCCTGGCTTTGTTGCCAGGTGCCTCGGTTTAGGTTCCTCGCGTCTGTGATTCACGGGATTACGCAGCGGGCACGGGTTCTCCTCAAGATGCAGCAGCAGGGGGCCGGTCGGCCTGGCCTAGGGCGGCCGGCCTGGCATTGTGCCAGATCGCGTCCCGCTTTGTCCAATGACTAGTACACCTCCTGTGCATCTTAGTTTTTGCGTGCTTCACCAGAAATTTAGTCCGAGGGTTTGGTTGGCACACAAGTGTGCACCAACCATTTTTTTTATAAGAGTTACTTCTTTCAAACAAATTTATTTTATTCAATTCAAGGGGAAAATATGGGGTGCTGCATACAAGGGAAATTTGGAAAGAAATAAATCAAAACAAAAATTAAACTAAGCACCCAAAAACTAAACTAATCTGGCTTATCTACTCCTCCTTCGGGCGATAGAGGTGTTCATTGCCAGTGGCCTTCGCAAGGCGCTTGACCATAGAGGCCATTGCCTTACGAAGGACCTCGATCTTGTCATCGGCCTCCATCTGCCCGATCACCGCCTCCGCCACGCGCTCGTCCATATTATTGACCTTAAGCTACAGTGCGGCGAGCTTCCTCCTCAATTCCTCCACATCCTCCTCCTCCTCTTCATCGGACCACTCCATCTGCCCAGGAGGTCCTTGGATCGGAGGGGGCACCATGAAGCACTTCCTCCCTTCATCGGGCTTCATAGGGGCTGAGAAGAACCCCTTCCCAATGTCCGGGCCGCTTCAGCGTGGAGGGCTAGGACTCCACGGGGTGTACTGCTGCGAGTACTCCAGTGAGGTAGAGATGAAGAGTGGCACGATCTCCTTCTTGGATGGGGAGGCGACGAGGCGCTTCCCGATGGCCTTCTTCGGGGACAAAAGTCCCGTAGTTGGCCTTCGGAGCGTCTTCGGCTGCGAACTCCCAGTGCCTTCCTCCTTGGGATTAAGGAGGGAGGCTCTGCCTAAAGGGAAGCCAAAACGGCGGGAAGGGGAGGCCGGCCGGCCTACCATAGGCCGATCGGCCTGGGCAGGTGGCAGCCGTGCCTCCGGCTTTGCGATCACGGCTTCGACGAACGCCGCCCTCTCAATGATCCTGACGCTGCTGGCATTGGAGGAGCTCGGCATCCCTGTGGAGGATTTGGAAGGGGATAGGCTACTGCGAGAAACCAAGTTTGAATCGTGGAGGCTGGGTTGGGAGGCCATGGTTGGAAATCTCGAAGGTGGGATGTTTCTGGAGAAGGGAGGCTCGAGGATTCTGAGGGAGAAGAAGAGTGGGGAGCCTTTCGTTTTAAAATGACGCTCCTCGCCCAAAACCCTACGTATTCTCGGAAGGGATAACGGGGAGAATTTTTCAAACAAGGAGCGTCCCGAGACGAGCCCAGGCTGGGCCGATCGGCTTGAGGGAGGCCGGCCGGCGTGGCCCTGTCCCTGGTGCTTCTGAAGTTTTTTGTGCTAGCTCCCCTCTCTCTTCTTCCAGAAAATTCTTTGGATTCGGCTAGAAAAGTTTAAAGAAAAGGAAAAGAAAATAGAAAAAAGAAATCTATCCTAGATAAGGGTCATTTTTAGGTCCCGCCCGGACCTGTACTGGGTAACTCGGTAAGCTCATAGATGTCCTTCTCTTTGAGCTCCGGCATTTCAGATTCGAGAAATATTTTCAATCTTTGGCCATTGGCCTTGAAAGTATTTCCGTCATTATCCTGGAGGGTTATCGTGCCATGATCGGTGGCATCTAAGACTTTAAAAGGACCTTCCCACTTACTTCTAAGCTTACCATGACCAAACAAACGAATACAGGAGTTAAAGAGCAATACCTGATCTCCCGCTTTGAAATGCTTGATCTTGATGCGCTTGTCGTGCCATCTCTTTGTTCTTTCCTTATAAATCTTGGCGTTGTGGTAGGCCGTCTCCCTCCATTCATCCAATTCAGCCAATTGCATTCTTCTTTTGAGTCCGGCTGTCTGGAGATCCATATTCCACCTCTTGATCGCCCAATGGGATTTGAATTCGAGCTCAACTGGTAAGTGGCATGTCTTGCCGTATACCAGTTGGTTAGGGAGTCATCCCTATCGGTGTCTTGAATGCTGTTCTATATGCCCATAGTGCTTCTGGTAGCTTTCGCTTCCACCCTGTTCCCATTGCATTGACCGTCTTTTGCAGAATGTTCTTGATTTGTTTGTTTGATGTTTCTGCTTGCCTGCTGATCTGGGGGTGATAAGGTGTAGCCACTCGATGGTTTACTCCTAAGTCACTTAGGCACTTCTGGAACGTCTTGTCGATGAAGTGTGATCCTCCATCACTGATCACGACTCAGGGTACTCCAAAACGGGGAAAGATGACTTCTTCGAACATCTTTCTTGAATTCTTCGAGTCGGCTGCCGTGCAAGGAAGTGCCTCCACCCATTTGGAAACATAGTCAACTGCCACCAGGATATATTCGCACTGCTCGGATGCAGGGAAAGGACCCATAAAGTCTATTCCCCACACGTCAAAAATCTCCAATTGGAGGTTATTTTGCAGTGGCATAGCATCACAGGCGTTGATATTCCCGTGTTTCTGACACCTGGCACATCTCCGTACGAATTCCTTAGCGTCTTCATACATAGTCGGCCAAAAGAATCGACTTTGCCAGACCTTTGCATGGGTTCAGAAAATTCTGTAGTGTCCTCCATACGGTGATGAGTGGCAGCGATCAAGGATCTTGTGTGTTTCCTCGTGAGGGATGCATCGTCGGAGTAATCCATCAGCACAAACCATGAACAGATAGGGGTCATCCCATAAGTGAAATCTGCTAAGGTAGATCAGTTTCTTCTTGTCTTCTCCTGGAGGCACATACCCAGTCACCATGAAATTTACCAAATTTGCATACCACGGACTAGATGTGGTGACCTTGAGGAGAGTATCATCTCTGAGATAATCATTGATCGGAAGGTCCGACCCTTCAACTTGCATTCTTGAGAGATGATCTTCCACACAATTATCTGTCCCCTTCTTGTCTCGTATTTCTAAATCAAACTCTTGAAGGAGCAGAATCCAACGGATGAGTCGTGGCTTAGCATATTTCTTGGTCAAGAGGTACTTCAATGCAGCATGGTCTATGTATACTATCACCTTAGCACCAACCAAGTAAGATCTGAACTTATCCATGGCAAACACCACTGCCAGGAGTTCCTTCTCTGTTGTTGCGTAGTTCAACTGAGCTCCGGTAAATGTCTTGTTTGCATAAGATATGGTGTAATGCTGTTTATCCTTGCATTGACCGAGCACTGCCCCAACTGCATAGTCGCTAGCGTCGCACATTATCTCGAATGGAAGATTCCAGTAGGGTGGTTGTATGATGGGAGCTGAGATAAGTGCCTTCTTGAGGGTGTAGAAGGCGAGAAGGCAATCATCGTCGAAGTTGAAGGGTACTTCTTTAGCATCTTCAGCCTGTGATGACTGAGCTTGCTCTGCTTGAGCCGAGCTAACTGCTTCTTCCACTGGGTCTATCTCGGATCGAGCCTCTGCGATGGTGTTAACTGCTCGCACAAGACTGACCTGGATGATCTCTTTACCAACCTTGAACTTTATCGTTGCTCGATCGTGATTCGGGTTGGCAAGGTGCTCTATTGGCTGTCCAATCAGGAAGAAGTTGTCACCTCCAGGGACATCGAAAATGTGGAAGTCTAGGAAAATCCTGTTGTGTCCCATGTGTACGGGCACAACACGGATGATTCCTTTACATTCCATCATTTGGCCGTCGATCCACTTGAGGTACTTACGGGCGAAGGACCGGGGTTCGTCTGGTTGCACTTGTGCTGCGAATGCACTTGATATAATATTACTCCGACCTTCGGGTTGTAGGCAACTTCCTGAGTGTCAGTTCCCTCAATAGCGCAATGGAGTACTCTGAAGTTGCGGGTGGTTCGGATGATGTCTTCGCAACCTTCAACTTCCTCCATCCATTCCTTGCTCATGATCGCAGATAAACCCTCGATCTGCGGTATGGCTTCTGGAATGAACGCCTTAGATCTTGAACTTGTGCACACTTGTTCCATACGCATACGTGACGTATTACCGATCTCCAAGTACTCTTCTTCTGTAAAGAGCTCGGGAATGAAGTGCGGCAGATCGTCAAGAATAATTTTTTGGTCTGAGGACTTGTGGTGTTCGAACACTTCCTCTATGATCGGAGGAGGCGGATCAAATATAAGGGCAAGGATTGGCTGCTTGTCTGTGGGGGTTGTTGGTGGTGTTGGTGGGTCGTCGAAGACTCCTATGTACTCGGTAGAGTTGAGAACTTTTTCCAAGATTTCTCGTACCTCGTCCACTGTCTTATATAACTCTGACCCTACGGAAGTGATGTTCAAGAACTGTGCACTTTCTGACTAAATCCACCAACAAAATGCGGCATAAGCATTTCCTCTGGAATGTTATGCGGTGGCCCTGAGTTGGCCAATTTTATGAACCGCTCCCACGTGGCTCCAAGTGACTCATCGCCTTGCTGATATGTCATCAGCTCAACTCTGAGCTTCAAGATCTTGGAGACAGGGTAAAAAAACAGACAAAACTCATCCTTCAATCTGATCCAATCTCCGCTAAATCTCCTTGCAGTCCGGTCGTACCAAGATTTTGCATTTCCCATCAGAGAAAATGGGAAAAGTTTCCATCGTATGGTGTCTTGATTGACGCTGGGTATAATAAGAAGAGAGCAATTCTCTTCAAAAACCTGTAAGTGAGCATAGGGACTTTCGTCTTTCGTTCCACCGAAAGACATGCACGAACCATGGCAACGAGACTGGGACGGATCTCGAAGCCATGAGGTGGTATGGGGTGGCAAGATGAAGGCGGTTCCAGATACTCGCTAGATGGAACCGTCGGATAACTAGGAGAAGACTCCATGTGGTAAATGGTTATGGGGGTAAAGTGTACGGCCAAAAAGATCCTACACTAGTGTTGCTACCGTTCCCCAGCAATGGCGCCAGAAAAGCTTGTTGGCACTCCTTAGCCTAACTAAATCCGCAAGCGCACGGAGTACGATGTAGCCTTTCACCAGGGGAGTAAGAACCTGGATATCGAATCCAAGGAACGGTAGACGCGACTAGCCTAGAACTTTTCTAACCGGACCCACCAGGGAGCACAAGGTAAGCGGGTAGAGAGCTTGACTTTAGTTAGCTACTCGTTACCCCAGACAAACTATCTATATCTAATCTGATCTGCTTCGATGGCTAGAACGGGAAGAACTCAGAACGGGATGAGAGAGGGGCTCTTCCGGGCTCAGCACTACTGTTATGAGTACACCCGAACGTGGTGGAGTACAAAGGACGGACAGGACTGTCACCACCTGCCGCCTACCAGCTGCAGTTCCGTGGGGTGCAACACAACTGAGGTGGCTAGCCAGCACAGGCACCACGCCTAAGCGTTCAGCCACTGACCTACACCCAACGCGAAGGGCTATAGAGGAAACCCCAAAACAAGAGTCGCTGTCACTCGCGCAGACTCAGGTACCCGCAGATCAAATATAAATAAAATAGATTGCTGAAAGTAATTCGTGAACTAGCGAGGTACTAAAGGCAAGGGACCAAGGACTTACTGAAGATAACTCCTGAAGTATATTCCTCTGGGGCGGAAATGTTGAGATAAGACCGAGAGGAAATCTCGGACTCTCTCTACAAAGCTTGGCTGTCACCCAAGCAACTCACCCACTCTCTCCCTAATCTAACTCTAAAGATGGGAACTTATCACTAGACTACTCTTCTCTCCTTTGGATGGTGTGTTCTCAAGGTGGAAGGAGGTCCCTTTTATAGTCTTTAGAGGCGGTTGCCGGCGTCAAGCTTAAGCTAACCTTGTGCTTAACTGCCACGCGAAGGGGGCATGTGGCTGCCTCAGGGGGAGGCCGCCCGGCCTAGGCTAGGTCGATCGGCCTGGTCTGGCTGCCCTGTGGCACCGCCTTCTTCAGGGACACTCTAGATTGATCCCTGAGGTCGGTAACGGTTGCTTTGGATCAAAGCTGTCCGAGAATCCAAGGTTGGTGGGCCCTTCAATCCATGCAAGTGTAGCTTAGGCCTTTCGGATCCTTAGATCAAACCGACGTTGATCGCACGTCTCAGGATCATTGGTGTTGTGTTTGTGATCTTCTGGATCAAAGACGTGGCAAAGGGCCATAGAAGGGGGCCGGTCGGCCTAAGCTAGGCCGGCCAGCCTGGCCTTGTGCCCAAAGTGGCTCCTCTTTTGCTTGATTGCTCCTGCACTCACAAATTATATAAAACTTGTGGAACTCATTAGAGATAATCAATTTTACTTTGTTGTGAGCAGGATGAGTCTGAAATATGACGGAATGTTGGTGGCGAAAACGTATCGTAACGACCACCAACAGTTACCACATTAAAAACGAATGCGGATACGAAAATCCATTTTTACGTTTTACCGGATGCTAATATCATATAGTTCGGATATCCGAGCCCCACATTATTCCACCTCTGCTGCTACTCTCTCCCCTTGTTCTACATCTCGTCATCAATTGCTTGCAGCTTGCAGCAAAGGGGTTCACAGTGCATTGGCAAAGGCCACCGGCTGGGAAGCTCCTACCTAGGGTCCAATCCTTGGGTGATGCACAATTTGTGGAAATAAAAAAAACATCCCCTCGTCATGCCACCTGTGGGGCATTCGGCTTGTGGCAATGGTGCAGTCTAACCAGGAGGTTGTTGATTGTGTGGGCTGGCCCAAGCAACGGCTTGTTGTCCCGGGTGTGCTGTGGGGTTCGAGGGTTTTCTCGGTCGAGAGACAAAGTTTCCTTCTTCTTAATTTGAAAATTGTGGGGGCGGTCTTACCCCCACCAGCCAAGTATTTTTTTTGGTAGCTTACATGCGATCAATGTCGATCACTACTGCATGGACCGTCATTTGTGCCGGTGTGGAACTCTCATTCGCACTGGTGATTGGCTTGGCTCCCTGAAGCCGATATGAATGGACCACTCATCCTTGGTGATTATTTAATCAGTTAGAATGATATCTATCGAATCTTTCCAATAAACGACGTCACATCTAGAAGGTGTATTCTCATCAGTTTCAAGACTCTGACTTGGCACATATGAGTTCGGTGTTCTAATCGGTTTTGGCCAAGTCGGCACGTATGTGTCACAGTATTTCAATCGATCCAATTATAACCGGCATATATGTGATGTTGTATTTGAATCGGTCCAGCTTCAAACCGGCACATATAACATTCATAAACGAGTCGAGTTTCTTTATCGCCGGCACACATATGTCCCATACAAAGGCAGCTTTGTTTGTCACCGGCTAATGTAAGCACCTTTATGCAAGTCGGTTTCGTTCATCACACCAGCAGGTAGTCTAGTCGGTTACATTTGTAGCTGGTGAGTATATATGTTGATGTAGAAAGGAGTGCATGTGAGTAAAACTCCGCCATCACGAATGACGCTAGTGCTGTAAAATTAGTTTCATTTTCTTCCAATTGCATAACTCTCTCGTAAGATCTTTGTCTTAAAATCTGTTCACACATTTATGTTCCTTATGACAAGATCTACAAAATGAGATCCAAGATCAATATATTTTGAAGATGCTTACGACGTGTCAAGTTATATTGATTGTAAGTAGTAACTTACGTACAAACTCTTTAACAATTTATCCATGAACTTATATATAGATTAGTAGACAACATTTATAGATGCAACATAAGAACCTATATAGAGGGGCTACATAGCAACTAATGGTGTATGCTTATTTTTCTACCAAATTTATAGAGGCAAACACATCAATTTTATGTATAGATTGGATAAAATATTGTGTGCAAAAGTACTATATAGTTCTAGTACTAACTTATGTAAGGACAATGTGGTAACTTGGATAGATACTTCATAGAGGTGGAACATTTAGTAAAATCTATATTTTGTTGATTACGAGTAGTGTGCTCACAAAGATAATTCAGCTGGAATGGATTATCTTGAGTAAATTGTCTAGGATTATTCCCATGCATGTTTAGTTATTCAGCAATGCTGGATCTAAACAATGCAATGATAATTAGTACATTAGTAACATTTACCTACCTTTGTTGCTGTGCATAAATCAGCATGACTGGTGCACATGACTTCTTTAATCTTGGTGATGTTATTGCCAAAGCGACTGCAACGACCGAAGGTACGGGCCTAACAAAATGTTGCGGGTAGTTTCCCTGCTTTGGTTGGGTTGCATTCTTAGAGAATTATTGTTGTTAGTAAATGTGTTCGATTGGGTTCAATATTGCCAAACTTACATGAAATATGGCACTCGTTTCTGTTCCCCCTTCTTCACAGTAAGGTATGAGTTTCCCAACAACATATGTAGAGGAAAGTTGTCATATGGATGGGTTCTATAACAATAAGGTATGCTTTTTTTAGTGTCCTTTTTAACTTCTGCCATACTATACCTTAGACATCTATTCATTGAGTTTATTGACGTCTTCTGAGGAATAGACCTTGATGTAGAATACGAAGCCCTTCGTTCCATCAGGCTCGTCGTCTTTGGCGATCCTGAAGTGGTAGTATCCCAACTTGTTGCCTAGGCAGGTGCTTGTGGTATCAAGGGATTGTGCTCAGTCTGCTCCTTCTGCACGAATGCCACCAGAACTTCTGTTTAATCTCCAACATTGACGCCAAGTTGCGCGAGCACGCGGGACGACACCCACATCTCCTCAATGGGCTCTTCACCACTGGAGGCATGCACGTTTCTTGGTCCCGCCCCTGCCATGGCTACCCCTACAACACCGCTCCGTCTTCTGCGGAAATTGATCAACTTCCAAGATCCAACTGCCTTCTCGAGATCATGGTGTGTGAAAGGGAGAGAGACAAGAGAGATGTGAAAAATATGCAGCAGAACGATATATCGAGAAGGCCTAGGGTACGGTATATATAGCGATCGACAATCCAACTTGTATCACAAGCTAGCCAAAGGGGTCAGGCGGCCGGTCGTATCTCGTCGTCGTTGTCAATGCGCGCACATAATTGCACGCAGACTGACTCTTGCGCGGATCGGACGCAACTTCCGATTATGGTTTAAATTCCCAAGCCAAGTGGTTTAGTTCCGCACCACTTCGAAAAAAGAATATTCTAACTGGCATATTCCTCACCGCTTTGTAAAGAAGATCATTCTAAGCGGTTCTTGTTTGAGCCGGCTCGTTTAATTAAACGAGCCGAGCCGACACCGTTCTAACCGCTTAAAAGTTTTCACATTTTCAAACTCAATGACTTAAAAGTTATTCACGATTTATATTCCTAATGTTTGACTCAAATCTTGTCCAAAACGACTTCCTTTACCGAACCGGAGGGAGTATATATGAGTGGAACAATAGGCATAGTATTTACAATGAAGATGACTTTTCCATAATATATGCATGTTCCAAGATGACTCGAGGATGTGAGGATACAGAGGAGGGAGGGGGCAACCAGACAAAGCTTTGTCCGCCGCCAATTGTTAGTTTTCCAAAGCAAACTCTAGTGACCTAGTTAACCTAGAGCTATTCCATATGTTCTTTAGGACATTCCTAATTGGTATTTCAAATTTACTCCCTCCGGTTTAGTAAAAGAAGTCGTTTAGGACAGCGACACGGTCTCCAAAGTACAACTTTGACTTCTTATTTTTATAAAGATATTTATTAAAAACTAACATATGTATACTTTTATGAAAGTATTTTGCAAGACAAATCTATTCATATAGTTTTCACATTTCCAAACTCAACGACTTAAAAGTTATTCACGATTTATATTCCCAATGTTTGACTCAAATCTTGTCCAAAACGACTTCCTTTACTAAACCGGAGGGAGTATGTTTCTAAGAATGCCACATAAGCAAGATAACATTTAACGCAGTTCAGATAGCTACATACAATGCACAGTTTTATTGTTTGTTCTTTCTAAAGTTACATGCAAGATACAAGCTATCTTGGAAACAATGCACACAAAGTCTCATCAATGCCGTACTCATTTTATCTCTTTATTCATTAACTTTTTGCTATTAGAAAAGGTCTTAAGGCCACTCTAAATTGGTGTTTTGTTCTTACTTAACTACACGCCATATAATTTTTTATCCATGTTGCAAAGAAGTAAAGAACATAGAGAAGAAAAGAAATTTCGTTAATGAAATCCAGTTGTATACAGTTCCAAATCCTGATGAGTCAAAGAATTAAATGCCAGTAGCGCCTATAAAATAGTAAAGAAGAAACAATACATTGGAGATGTAGTTTAATTTACAGTTTTATTTCTATTTTATTGATGTGGCGATCTCTAGATCAGCGCTATTAGCTTTGCTCTTGGAAATGACCTGTATTATTGATGAATTGTTTTTAATTACATGAAAAATTGAATGTGCAACGATAAACCAATGGCAAAAAAAGGTAAAATTGCATAAACACCACCAGAAATTGCTTAAATCTGGGCATTACCACCTGCGGTCTTAGTTTTATTGTGTGCAAGCAAATTTAACCAAATCAACCAGCTTTCGCCAACATAGAGTGACTACAGACCAAGGTAGCATAATCAAACTTTCGATTATTTGCATTAGGTTAATTTACCATTTTGCATTGAAGTTATTTGTAAAAAGAGTAGAAATCAGTGTGATAGTTTATTCTCTCATTAGCAATTTGTTTTTGTTGAATCTCAAAAAGAATATGGAGATTACTCCTAGAAGTATGTAATTTCGGTGACGAGCACATTGCTGCCTCATTGTTTTCAAATACGTGTTTGCGCAAACTGGGTGAATATTTGGATCAAAATTAAGTAGATGGGTGGACATTTGCAACAAAAAAAAAAAGAGAATAGTGTCAAACTTGAAGTGGTAATGGTAGGCAGTGTCAGTGGCCCACTTGCGAACCCTAATGGGCCATGCTCATGACAGCCCCGCTGTGCTACGTAGCGCTAGTTGGTTTCGCGTCATACAGGCCCAAATAGCAGTCATTTATTAGAGACCTGCACCATTTTACACGGCCCATTTGGCCAGTACTAGGTGCATGAATCTCTACATTCTAGAGCGGGTGCATTCCCCGCTCGCCCGTTAACCCACGTCACCCGTTAGGCCGTCAACCGTCCGATTTGCAAACTCATAACAAAGGCCGTCCGATGCATGGCGATCCGGATTTCCACCCAGTCCACTGAGCGATCCTCGCGAATTTTCTCGAACCCGCTCCATCTCTGCGTCTCTCTCCCTCGATCCATCAACGCTCAACGGGGAAAAGGCACCGCGTGTCCACGCCTCCGTTGTGCTTCGCCGGACTAGAGCGGCAGAGCCATCCCTTGTGGCCGTCGTCTCCATTTCATGCGTGACGACCTTGTCTGATCCATCATCGGTGAGGAGACAGCGGGGAGACAAGTGTTTCACGGCGATAGTGGCCGGCGCAGGACAGATCCTTGTAGATCAAATTTCCCCATTTCCATGTAACCCCCCGCCCCCTCCGCCTTGATTATTTCGCCAGATTTTCACTCTTTATTTAGGGGTCTCCACGTCACTAACTTGCCATTAGAGAAGCAGCTTCCATGGAGTGAGCTCGCAAAGAAGATCTTCATGAGGAGGCCGCAACATCAGGGAGCGAAGAATCAGGGAAGGAGGACGACGATATAGGAAGACCGTGGAGGTGAACGAAAACAAGTAGTGGATCAGCCAATCGAGACATGTGTATGCGTGAGCAACAGCCTGCGTGAGGAACTACGCTGAGCAATCTGACGCAAATGTAGCCACGTCGCTTCTGCTGCCTGCGACATGTTCGACAAAATGTCAAGCACGCTACCTAACAGGCTAACATAGTAACCTGCACAGTATCAACCTGTTCAAGTAATGTTATGCACCTAATATGTTGTCAATTCCATCTTTATATTTGTGAGGAAATAACATTGATAGCTCAATTTCTGGAGTACGTGACAGGCAGCAGCCATGAGACTGCACGAGGTACTGCCTGGTGGTTGCAAGAGAAGAGGTATATGCAGTTCTGTGACGTTTACATACTTGGTAAGATGCTGCTCACCATGTTGCTATAGATCATGCACATCGTCTTCTACTCCTCTTTCTGACACATTCTCTCCTTGCATTGATGTACAATGCATGTAATGTTTTGGGTAAAGTTTCTCAGCAGTATCAAGGTAGACTCAATACAACCTTTTGTGACATATTATGGGTTCAGATGGTCGGTACTAGAAATGACAGTCCATCGTGTGATGACTAAGGACCTTATAGTCTTGCACTCTTGCTCAGTTCCTGTTAAAAGTTTTAGTTCACTGCAGCTACCTACTGTACTTGCACTACCACAATTAACAGGCTAAAAATCGTTGTCCTTTCAGATTTCAAATAATTCTGCTTACTCCTTTCATTTCTCCAGTTTCTAAGGCCCACTTATATCCTACACGCAATTATCTTGCTAAGATAGAAAAATCATACTATAATTGCATTGTTTTTTCATGTAAATACAACTTGTAAGTGGCAATCACATCATCTCAAACAGATTGACAAATTTACTAATTTTGTGTACATTATTATATCAAGTGTAAATAGAGTAATATCAACATGAAGATGAAAGTCAAAACTTCATTGAAATAAAAGATCAATATCGTAGATGACAATTTGCATGGACCAACAATGTAACTATATAAAAAATCTTTTGATTATGGTATTTATGGCGAGTCTAATTAATCACTTCAGTCTCCATATGTCGAACAATTGATATGTTCATATATAGCTGTGGCTACATATAAAAAATGTTTTACATATAATTGAGCCTACTTCCCACAATCTACCTAATTCATTTCAGCATCTAGCAAATGTTTTAGCGTTAATATGTCCAACATAATACAACTCAAGTGTACATTTTTTATTCTGTAAAAGCACTAATTTATCTTCTGATTTCTTCTCCATACACATATTTCATTGAATACAAATATAATTCACGGGTCCTACTAGCGCGCCAAAGGCGCGCCACATTTCTAGTAACACATCTATTACATGAATCATGAGTCCAAATATATACTCCGTAGTATACATTTTCCTGTTCAAACGTGTGACATTCGGAGGGTTAGAACGTTTATAACTACGTTTATATTCAGTTACAAAGATCCACCGAGCCTATTATTATTGTTCGTGGGCATTATTGAGTTGGCCCAATCTTATTGCTTTCTCTTGACCTCACTTAGCAAAGAAACCTAAGGCGACGATTGGTTTCTCGTGCTAAAGTTTAAGCACCTATCACATCGAAATAAAGTACATATGCATGAAGTACTAAATATAAATTAAAAAATAACTAATTATATAGATTGTGACTATTTTACGAGAAGAATTTTTTAAGCCTAATTAGTCTATGATTTGACAATGTGTTGCTACAGTAAACATGTGCTAATGACGAATTAATTATATTTTGATAAATTTATCTCGTGGAGTACTGGTAGAATCTATAATTTGTTTTTTATTGGTAATCAAAAAACCTTTCTGTCAGGGGCAGTACCAGGGCCCCCCAAGGCAAGGAATATGCACAAAAAATAAACAGAGGCATAGGCGGAACTGGCCCGGCCCGCAAGGAGGAAGTGGCCCAATAAACGACGCCACGCCTGACCCAGCGTGGTCGGGACGGATAAGAACACGACTCAGGAAACGTTCGCCTCGCCCGACCCCCGATAGGGGACGGGAGACTGACACTCGGCTCAGGGAACGTTCGCCTCGCCCGACCCCCAAGGTCCAGAGACGAACGACCGGTTCAAGACCAATACCACATCGCCTGACCTCGAGGGGGAATCTTTGACTCTCGCCTCACTAGGCCGTCGTAGGGCCCGGAGGCAGGCGAGACGGTCAGGGATCCACCAAAAGGTGTGCTTAAGAGCAGGCGCCCTGCTCAGAAAACCATCATGAGGCCATGGAAACTAAGCCAACTTGGCCGCCACGGTAAGCCTGCCATTACAGAAGGCATGGGTACATAACGGACAGGTCTGCCACCCTATACGCATCGCAGTGAGACAAGGGCACCGCCGTAAATATACGACGCTTGACTAGAGGGCCAACGACTGGTGGACCGTCGGGGGCATACAGGAAACCAGCGGGTAAAAGAAGGTAACCTCGGATGGACCCCTGCTTTGTCCAGAGGGTAAACGGGCGGCTGCCTGTACCCTGCCTGCATCGTCACCTTGAGCAGGTATAGGGGGGACGGCAGACTGACGGACATAAATGACAGAGGGACGGCCGCCTCTCTGACGGCGAACAGGAGCACACGTAACCTAGGAGATTAGACCTTAGGTCAGGTTTAGGTGTACTTTTCTTTAACCCCCTCGAGGGGCTTGTCCCTTTTCCATCAGCTCGAACACTTCCAACCAGGGTTAAAAAAACCGACGGTAGGAGCGGTTTTTTCGGAAATAAAAACCGGTCCGGTAAACCGGTGAAACCGGCCGGTTAACCAGTAGGAGCGGTTTGGTAGGGTCGGTTTTGAGCGGTAACTGGACCTATTTAGCTACCGTACCTGATCGGTAACCGGTCAAACCGGACCGGTTTAAAATGGTTTTTTTAACCCAACACACCCACATACTCACTTGAGGCTTGAGAACTCTTCTCTCCCTCAGTCGTTTGTAACCCCTATTACGAACAAAGGAGCGAGCAACACGAGCCGACCACCCCACTAGACGTAGCGCAATTTGCCTTAACCAGTATACATCCTTGTGCTTGACTCGCTAACCATCAGGATCCCCACAGCGCAAACAGATAAATTCACTAGCCGATGGTACGAAACACCGACAGTTGGCGCGCCAGGTAGGGGACTTTGCGCGTTTTCTGTCGTCTCAAGCGGGCTCCTGATGGCCATCACCCCCTCGAGCTGGCCTCCGAGCGTGATCGTGCGCCTGTGTGGTTTTAGCTACGTCACCGCGGTGGACGGCCAATTGGTGCTCACAGCTGCACCGGCGGCTGGCCGACTTAGGACCCGGTGTGTCCGAGGACCGGTGGATGGTCGCTTCCTGGTGTGATGAGTGATTGACAACGTGGTGTGGATTGACGTTTCCCTTGGCTCAAGTATTGCAGGTGTAGAATGCGGCTTGGTTGCATTGGTGTAGGTGAAGAACAGGCGCGAAAGGTCTTAGCCATGGCGGCCTCCGAGGAGCGAAGAGACAAGTAGGCTTGGTTCGAGGGACCCGGTGGCCAGATGGATCAAGTGCGGTCCACATGCTGGCAAGAACGTGCAAGGGGACATGGTTCCGGTGCGAGGTAGCGGCTCACAACCGAAGCTCGTATGCGGACGAGAAGCCGGTGCAAGGTGGCGGCTAACGACCGAAGCTTGCGAGCGGGGTTTGGTGATTTGGCCACAAAATCATCGGTGGACGGTTTCCCTTGGTTTGGGCCTCAAAACCAAGGACCGAGGACTCGACGTGGCAAAGATGGGCTGCTGGGCCAAGTGTGGCTGACAGGGGCGGTTTAACCGCCCCCTAGGGCCGGTTTAACCGCCCCCGGGGCAGGCCCAAAAATGGCGTCGAGGAGCTTCGATCCGGAGGACACGCGCCGTGACTGCAAGGCTTGCGTCGGAGGGAAGCTAGCTTACGGTGGAAGGTGTCCCAGCCGGAAAATATCTAAGAACCAAATGTCAAATTTGCCCCTGAGGGGTATGTATCACTTAGGGGTAGTTTAGTCTTTAGAGCACCACCACTTGGACTACTAATAGGCCCCCCAGGGCATGGGGGCTGCTATCTCTCTAGTTATCTCTTTAATTCTCTTTGGTTTTCTCCTTTGAACTAGTTTTCCCTTCATCCCCTCCACCAAGAACTATTTGGAATCTTTCCTAGTTGAATTCATGGTTATGTGATTGAGTTTGTGCTGCTCATCTTTGTGCCATGATTTGAATCCACGAGCTCCCTTTTATTTTTCTATTTTCGGAGGTATTTTCGAAGCTATTTTTGGGGGATTTTCGTTCTTCTCTTCCTAGGGAGTTTTCTCTCGGATTTCTTTGGGGGATTCACGTATGAGTGCCTTGTGCCTCTTTTGCTGGTGATCTCTTGCCCCCAAACACCGGGAATCGCTTTGGATTTGAGATTTTCGGGATGAACTCGAGGTCATGGTGTTCTTCATGAGATCTGAGTTTCCGGGAGTTCTAGCGAGTTAGAGGCCAAGATCTTTTGGGAAAATACTCCACTGGAGGTCTATATCATCAGACCAAAATCTCGCCTCAAGAGCTCAAGCGGTTTGGGAGATCCACTTTCGATTTGACTTTTTCCCGAGGTTCCCAGGCCAGGGCGGTTTAACCGCCCCCACCGGGTGTGTTGGATCGAGTCTTGTTTCGAGTTGTTTTGTGTTCGTTTCGATCGATTCGAGTTCCGCTGTGTATTTCTTGTTCCTAGGGTCAGTAGCTTGACAGTGGCTACGTGATCTTGGCAAGATCGCTTTCGGAGGTTTCAGAGTTGATTTGGGAAAATAGCCAGATCGGTTGGAAAGATTTTTTTTATCGGCTCCCATTCACTCCCCCCCCCCCCCCCTCTCTGGTCGCGGTTTGGGTCCTTCAATTGGTATCAGAGCCGGTTACGGGTCTTTGCGACTCTAACCAGTCTAAGATCCAAAGATGGTGTACCAAGATCGGGTTCCGGGCCTCCGCACTTCGATGGAAAGAACTACCCGAACTGGGTGGCGCGTATGGGCGCTTTCTTGCGAGGCAAAGGAAAGTTGTTGTGGGATGTGACCAAAGATGAAAACTATGTCAATCCCACCAACTTAGATGCCCAGGATGCAAAGGATAAGTTTGAGGCAAACGCTAGAGTTGTTGACTACTTGTTCCGTGCTTTGTCTGCCGAGGAGTTTGAGTGAGTTTTGGGCGAGGACCTAGCTAGCCAGATCTGGCAAAAGCTCAAGGTAGCCCACGGTGGTGATAGCCATGTGAAGGCTAGGCTTTTCTCGATGTATCGCAGAGAGTATGAGAATTTTGCTCATTTGCCTGCAGAGTCTGTTGATGCTTTGTTTCAGCGTTTCACTTCCATAGTCAACAACATGAAAGCCAACATTACCGTACTCCCATACTCGGATTATGACAGAGCTATCAAGCTCTTGCAAGCACTTGATAGATCCGTGTGGGGTGCCAAGGTTGAGGCGATCATGGAGTCGGCAAACTATGAAACCTTGTCTGTTGATGAGCTTTTCTCGAAGTTGAAGTCTTCCGAGGTTGATAGACAGCTGCTTGCCAAGGCTAAGAGTCCGACTGAGCCCCGTAGTCTGGCTCTAGTCGGTGGCTCTGGTTATGGACATGCTAACACTCCAAGATACTTTGCTTTGTCTTCTCTTGTGTTTCTTCCAGATGAGGAATATGAGGTGCTGAGCAAGGAGGATCTCGCGTTGCTCACGAGGAGGTTCGAGCGCATGTACCAGAACCGGAAGGGTTCGAGGCGTGCCGGGAGTACGTGCTACAGATGCGGGAAGATGGGCAACTTCATCGCCGAGTGCCCTGAGGAGATCAAGAACGACTACAACCGCAAGCACCGCCCACGAGATGACCACAAGCACCGTTCCAAGGACGAGTACCGCTCCAAGCACAAGAACAAGGAAGAGAGAAGGTCGAAGAACAAGCACGGTGGACACAAGAAGAACCGATCTCGAGCGATGGTGGCAGATGAGAGCGACATCGACACAAGCTCCACCAACACGTCGTCGAGCTCGAGCAGCGAAGATGAAGACCGCGGCCACCGCAAGGAGAGGAAGAACGTGAACCGCAACTTCAACGGCATCTCCTTCGCCGCCGTCGACTACTGCACCATGGCGCACGACTCCGTGAAGAGCAAGGACGACTCCGACTTCGACTCCGAGGATGAGGTATTGACCGATCCTACCTCTTTGTGTAAGGAAATTGCTAGAATAGAGGAGTTGGTCGATAACTGTGATGATGTGCTTAGGAAGACCAACAAGGAGAAGAGAGAGTTTAGGTCTTTGCTAGGAGAGTCGAAGGAGAGAGTAGTTGAATCACGCACCATGATTAGTTCACTTGAAGCTCAATTGAAATCTCCCATTGCAAACTCTTGTTCTGCTTGTGATGTTGTCGCTTTGAAGAATGTTGAGCTAGAACAATGTGTTGATCGCTTGCAAGATGAGAATGATGAGTTGCGACAGTGTTTGGGTTGGTTGTCTGGTCGTGAGCCTCAGCTTAAAATGTTGATTGCTGGTTTTAAGAGAGCTGATGGTCGTGGTCTGGGTTATGAGAAAGTTGGTGAAAGTAGTGGTGAGAAGGAGAGAGAACCTGAAAACTCCACCACAAACATTCCCACAAACCTACCGAAAGCCATTCTCAAGAACACCTTCACACCCAAACCCAACCACCTGCTAAACAAGCTTGACACCACTCCTGATCCTACCATGTTTCCCCCAAAGACAAACAACTTTCAGAAGAAGGTAGCCTTTGTGAGGAGTGGGGTTTACCAGAAGAGAGAGCCGAGAGAAACCCCAAAGCCAAAGCCAGTCCGCTTCCATTGTGAGCATTGTGGAAGGGATGGACACCTTGAGGAGTTTTGCTGGAGGAAGAAGAGTGGAGGACCGAAACGGCGACCAGAGAGGGGGGAGTGAATGGGAGCCGATAAAAATTCGTTCCAACCAATCCGGCTATTCTCCCAAATCAACTCCAATGCCTCCGAAAGCGATCTTGCCAAGATCACGTAGCCACTGTCAAGCTACTGACCCTAGGAACAAGAAACACGCAGCGGAACTCGAATCGATCGAAACGAACACAAAACGAACCGAAACAAGACTCGATCCAACACACCCAGGGGGGCGGTTAAACTGGGTCAGGGGGGGCGGTTAAACCGCCCTGGCCTGGGAACCTCAGGAAAAAGTCAAATCGAAAGTGGATCTCCCAAACCGCTTGAGCTCTTGAGGCGAGATTTTGGTCAGATGATATAGACCTCTAGTGGAGTGTTTTCCAAAAGATCTCGGCCTCTAACTCGCTAGAACTCCCGGAATCTCAAATCTAAGGAAGAACACCATGACCTCGAGTTCATCCCGAAAACTTCAAATCCAAAGCGATTCCCGGTGTTTGGGGGCAAGAGATCACCAGCAAAAGAGGCACAAGGCACTCATACGTGAATCCCCCAAAGAAATCCGAGAGAAAACGCCCTAGGAAGTGAAGAACGAAAATCCCCCAAAAATAGCTCCGAAAATACCTCCGAAAATAGAAAAGAAAAGGGAGCTCGTGGATTCAAATCATGGCACAAAGATGAGCAGCACAAACTCAATCACCAAACCATGAATTCACCTATACAAACTAGGAAAGATTCGAAATAGTTCTAGGTGGAGGGGATGAAGGGGAAACTAGTTCAAAGGAGAAAACCAAAGAGAACTAAAGAGATAACTAGAAGAGATGGCAGCCACCATGCCCTGGGGGCCTATTAGTAGTCCAAGTGGTGGTGCTCTAAAGACTAAACTACCCCTAAGTGATACATACCCCTCAGGGGCAAATTTGACATTTGGTTTTCAGATATTTCCGGCTGCGACACCTTCCACCGCAAGCTAGCTTCCCTCCGATGCAAGCCTTGCAGTCACGCCGCGTGTCCTCCGGATCGAAGCTCCTCGACGCCATTTTTGGGCTGGCCCAGGGGGAGGCGGTTAAACCGCCCCTGGGGGGCGGTTAAACCGCCCCTGGCTGATGCCACAGCCCAGTGGCCCATCTTCGCCACGTCGAGTCCTCGGTCCTTGGTTTTGAGGCCCAAACCAAGGGAAACCGTCCACCGATGATTTTGTGGCCAAATCACCAAACCCCGCGTACAAGCTTCGGTCGTTAGCCGCCACCTTGCACCGGCTTCATGTCCGCGTACGAGCTTCGGTTGTGAGCCGCTACCTCGCACCGGAACCATGTCCCCTTGCTCGTTCTTGCCAGCATGTGAACTGCACTTGATCCATCTGGCCACCGGGTCCCTCGAACCAAGCCTACTTGTCTCTCCGCTCCTCGGAGGCCGCCATGGCTAAGACCTTTCGCGGCTGTTCTTCACCTGCACCAATGCAACCAAGCCGCATTCTACACCTGCAATACTTGAGCCAAGGGAAACGTCAATCCACACCACGTTGTCAATCACTCATCACACCAGGAAGCGACCATCCACCGGTCCTCGGACACACCGGGTCCTCAATCTCCCCCTTGATGAGTGCATTGACAACACACACATAGTAACCAATGATATAAAGAAAATATAAAAGAAATCGAAAACAAGACTCAAGCAAGTGACTAAAAGCAAGAACAAGCCGAGAACAAAGTCACTTCGCAAGAGAAAGCTCCAGAAACGCCGACCCTTCAAGAAGAAGCGAAAGGGCTCAACACCATCGGCAAAAGAGCAAAAGCACAAAGCACAAATCACAAATCTCCAATTCACTTTTCAGAACACTCAAAGCACTCCCCCTGCAAAGATGCAACTCCCCCTGAACAAGTGAACTTGTGCGTGCGAAAAACACTCGAAATTGCTCAAAATCCCACAAACATGTGCTCACTGCACAGGGGCGGTTAAACCGCCCTAGGGGGGCGGTTAAACCGCCCCTGACAGGTGACCAAACCCAAAATTGCAAAATTGCACAAGCAAACTCGCAACGATGCCGTTTCAACTTGAAAACCTTCCAAATATGCCCAGCAAGATATTCCAATGCTCAAACTCTCAGAAACTTCACAAATTTTCAAAAACTCTCACTTTGGCAAAACTCTCAATCTCTCACACAAATCCAACAAATTCTAGCGCAAAAGCTTTCTCACAAATTCAGCAACTTCTCCCCCTTGCAAAATGCTCCAGAAATTCTCCCCCTTGTTGACAATGCACAAATCAAGGAAAAAATGTACAAAATGCAACTACAAGCTTCATCAAATATACAATGAGCAATACAAAATGCTACAAGTTAGAGAAGAGGCAAACAAGATAGTTCATCATGTGACACGGGCATTGCCATCAAGAAGGTGAAGACATATATCCAATTGACAAAGCCATGAGCAAGTTGTGTAGTTTTATCAAAAATGTCACCACATGAGCAAAGTCCTAACCATGGATTGTTCAAGCAAAAATGAACTTCATCTCACCAAAAACATGAAAGGACAAGCATTCTTGACAAAAGATCATCATAAACGCCCAAGTTCTACCTCATGTCATGTCAAAGCACGGAGCCATGTGTTCACTTCTCATGGGAGACTTCTCCGGCAAACAACATGCAACCGCTTAGCACCCATGTGTGCAAGTGTGTGCAATGGTGAAAGCATAGAGACATGAGCATAATTTTCTGCAAATATATCTTTTTCTCATCTTTCTTCTTTCATGCATAGACATCTCATGTTTCAAGTTTTTCAAATTAAGCATGGTACATGAAATGTCTTTGCGACAAAAAGAAGCTTATGCTCCTCCACAAGATAAAGCATGGGCTAAACATTTACAATGACAAAGGTCTTTGACCCAATTGAAAAGAATATCACATCCTAGCATGATCTTAAGCAAGATATAGCCATTTCGGCTCAAACAAGACATGCAAAGGCATTTACTCATGGGTGAAAGAGTTTAAGTTCAGTTTGTCATTTTAATTCAAAAAGAGACTATCTCAATAGAATATATATCAAAACCATCAAGAGCATAGCCATCCATACAATCAATCCCTAGCCAGCCTGCCTAGACTCTAAAATGTAGCAAGTTGTAGCAATCACTGCATATAGGAGAAGCTCATCCTAAGATATGATACAAATGCAGCATGATATATCACAAGATGCAAAGATGAAAACTAGACATCAAGATACAAAAACAGAAAAATGTACATCAAGATACAAAGATGGTACAATAGTATACATATGCTACAAGAGAAGCCTCCAAAACTCAGCTCAGAAAAACGCACACACACCAAGTTCCCCTCGCAAGCGGGTGAAGGTAGCTTGGTCAAGTGGCTTAGTGAAAATGTCTGCAAGCTGGTTTTGGGTAGAAACATGGGCAAGCTCAATATCTCCTTTCTCCACATGATCTCTCAGAAAGTGGTACCTCACTTCTATGTGTTTGGTTTTGGAATGAATCACGGGATTTTTGGCTACGCTTATGGCACTGGTGCTGTCACAAAGAAGTGGAACATGGGACATGTCTAAGCCAAAGTCTCTCAAGGTGTAGGTGATCCAAAGCAACTAAGAGCAACAGCTAGCAGCAGCAACATACTCGGCCTCTGTGGTGGATTGGGCTACACTAGACTGCTTGCGAGAAGACCAAGACACAAGAGACGAACCAAGAAACTGACACTGACCAGAAGTAGACTTGCGATCAACACGACACCCAGCAAAATCCGCATCAGAAAAACCATGGAGTGCAAGTGTGGAATCAGCAGAGTACCAAAGACCCAGCTCAGGAGTAAACTTGAGATACCTGAAAATCCGCTTGACGGCCTGACGATGTGAAGTCCTCGGTGAAGCCTGAAAACGAGCACACAGACACACGCTGAACTGTATGTCCGGCCTCGTCGCCGTCAAGTAGAGAAGGGAGTCGATCATGCTCCGGTACTCCTTCTGGTCCACTGGTTCTCTGTCCTCATCTGCATCCAAAGCTGTAGTCGTACTCATCGGCTTGGAGTCGCTCATTGTTGACGGTCGTTATCTTACGATTTTTTCGCCAACATTTCTCCGAATTTCAGGCTGATATAGTGATAATCATACTAATATCATTTATACTAATGAGTTCCACAAGTTTTGAATGATTTGTGAGTGCAAGAGCATATAGGAGAAAAGAGAGCAAATATGGAGCCAAACCCAGGCCGGCCGGCCTCCTATCCCCTCAGCTGGCCACGTCATTGATCCAGGGGACAACTAACACATCAACAAACACCCAGAGATGTGAGATCAATGTTGGTTTGATCCGAGGACCCGAAAGGCCTAAGGCATGGATTGAATGGTCCACCAACCTAGGATTCTCGGAGAGCTTCAAATCAACGCAACCAAAACCGCCTCAAGGGACAACATGCAACCGTTGATGAGCGAGTCGGTGCAACGGAGGGCCGAGAGGAGTCAGGGCCGGTCGGCCTCCAACTGTCACAACTGCCACCAATGCAGCAACTACCGAGCTCACGACATCATCAGGAGCGTCCACACGAAAGGCGGTGCCAGATGGCAACATTGCCAGGCCGAACGGCCTAGATGAGGCCGGCCAGCCTGCTTCCGTGGCCGTTACGCCTCCCCTTTCGCGTGGAAGCTAAGCAAGATGGTGGCGTGATAGTTACGTAGGAATCCATGCTTGGGAGGCTATAAAAGGCGCCCTTCACCCCCACTCAAGATCACAACAAAATAGAGGAAAAGTGCTACCACTCCCATACTTAGAAAATAGGGAGAGAGGTGAGGTGAGAGTCCGGGAGAGAAGCCGGAGCTGTCGGCTTCTCTTCCACTTTGTACCTCGGCGGATGCGGCTCAACTTCGAGTAACATCCGGGTCTTGTCTGGTAACTCTGGCTTCCTTCTGATTTATTAAGCATTCAGTCTTGCTAGCTTGTTCTCTGGTTCCTCGTTCACTACTTAGTAGTGGGTGCTTTGCTCTGAATTCAAGTGAAGTAGTAATTATTAGTGTAGGCGTGGTGCCTAGACTAGTCGTTACCTTGGTTTGCACCCAGTTCAACAGAATAGTTGTGGTAGCCGGCAGGTGGTGACAGCCCTGTCCGGCCGACGTAATCCACCATGTTAGTTCTGGTCTGTAGGACTTAGGGTAGGCGGTACCACTCCCCTTCTCATCCCTTTCTGTGAGTGGTGGTGTCTCAGGCGCCCGAAGTGAACTCTCTTGAACAAGTCTGTCTTGCTTGATTTATCGAAATATCCAGTATTGCTACACAAGTACCTTCTCTACCCTCAGCCTTTTTATCTCTTCTTTTCTTTTTGTTTTCATCCATATCCCCCACATTACCCTTTCGGACGAATTAATTAAAGGATTAGTACACTTCTCGTTCCCCGTGGAAATCGATCCCTGGAATACTCCCGGGTGAAAGCTACATCGGTATACGTACGCTTGCGGATTTATCTGTAGGTCATAAGAAATACCAACAAGCTTTCTGGCGCCGTTGCCGGGGAACGGTAGCTGTTCTTATCCCGAACCTATTTCGTCCACATATCATCCACCTACCATCATGAATTCCACTCCTACCTTATATCAATTCTCAGCTCCAAAAGCTGAAGATCTGGAGCCACCACCATCGTCTCACCCCATAAAAAGCTCTGGCTATGGAATACACACAAAATTCGTAGCCAAGATCAGAGAGAATCCATTTTCTGGAGCTGAAGGGGAGAATCCTTATGTTCACTTACGGGAATTTGAGCAAATTTGCTCATGTCTCGTGATTACAGGGATGGCCCAACAAACTCTAAAATGGAAGGTGTTTCCCTTCTCTTTGACGGATCGAGCAAAGAAATAGTGTGATCACTATCGTGAGAGAGTGGAGGGAAGTTGGGAGACACTACGAGATAAATTCTGCTTAACCTTCTTCCCTGAATCTCGGGTCGCTGACCTCCGAATCGAGGCCCTCACTTTCAAACAAAGGGGAGGAGAATCACTAGGGGCCACTTGGGCTCGATTTACCTATCTTATGGCCACAGGACCTGATCTAGGGATCTCCGAACCCGTCCTTCTAATACATTTTAGAAGAGGCCTCGAAATCGAATCGGCCGAGTTCCTAGATTCATCCTCAGGAGGATCTTTCAGTCATTTGACACCTAGTGAGGGAAGTGCTATTGTAGACAAAATTTTAGAAAACACCCCTTACACTGGGATCTATGATGATTTCCCAGAAGAAGTTCTTGAGGAGGCCATAGAAGAGACATCTGCATCGGAAGATGTGAAAGCATCACAAGAATCCACACCAGTCGTAGCACATCTCTCCGATACTCTCCCTGAACCAACTCCAGCATATGATCTGGACCTACATGACTCTCGTTGTGCCTTCCCCTACGATTTCCATGATGAGCTATTACTGGAGTACGGGGACAGCTCGAAACTTCCCGTGGTTGAAAGGCACACAAATACTAAGGTCCAAGCCACCGACTACATTGACCAGCACTCTCGAGAGAAGCTCATTGAAAACCTTTCTGCTGTCATGAGTCAAGAATGGTTAGATGAGGCAGAGGCCTCACCCGAAGTCGTTAAAATGCCCACAAAAATTAGAAGGATGTACTGTGAAGTAATGGGCATAAAAGGCGACATTGGGTATGACCCAAGCTTAGGGATCAATATCATCTCACAATCATTAGTTTGATCCCAGCTTTCCCAGCTTTGTCTATCTTCATCACAAAAGCGCCTGAAACTCCAATCAAAAGACATCCTAGATTGCCTAGGTATCCTTCGTGTGGTGCCAATCAAGATAGACAAGCCGAAGCTCTATCTAGATTTCCATATCTTCGACCTTCCAAAAGATCTAGAGAAACAAATCATCATAGGAAGGCCGATTGAGAAGATCTTAAAGAATCTACCAGTAGGAGATCTAGTAGAACTGAAGGTCGGCCGACAGTATGTCCCGATCTCTTTTTCACAGAACATCTCTCATTATGCTCATTCTGCTTTTGTCGCGTCTTTTGAGCCCAAAAATGTTGGACACGCTTTATCTGATTCTGATTGGGTCAATGCCATGCATGAAGAGCTTGAAAACTTTGAGAGAAATCAGGTGTGGAAGTTAGTAGAACCACCTCCAAATTGCCATCCCATAGGAACCAAGTGGGTGTTCAAGAACAAGAGGGATGAGAGTGGTGAGATTGTGAGAAACAAAGCGAGGTTGGTTGCTCAGGGGTTTTCGCAGCAGGAGGGGATAGATTATGAGGAGACATTTGCTCCTGTTGCCCATTTGGAGGCAATTCGGATCCTTCTAGCATTTGCAGTTGCTAAAGGGTTCAAATTGTACCAAATGGATGTGAAGAGTGCCTTCTTGAACGGGGTGATCGAGGAAGAAGTGTATGTGAGGCAGCCCCCGGGTTTTGAGAGTGAGAGATACCCACACCGAGTGTACAAACTCCACCGAGCTTTATATGGCCTAAAGCAAGCACCCAGAGCGTGGTATGGCAGGTTGAGAGGGTTCTTGCTTAGCAAGGGGTTTGTGATGGGGAAGGTTGATAAAACGCTCTTCTTGTTGAGGAATGGCAATGATCTTTAATCGTTCAGATTTACGTGGATGATATCATTTTTGGTGGCTCTTCTCATGATCTTGTTGCCAAGTTTGCAGACGATATGAGCAGGGAATTTGAGATGTCGATGATGGGAGAGTTGCAATTCTTTCTCGGGCTGCAGATCAAGCAAACCAAGGATGGGACGTTCGTGCACCAAAGCAAGTACACCAAGGACATTCTCAAGAATTCGACATGGGTGACTCCAAGCCGATGACTACGCCGATGAGTACGACTACAGCTTTGGATGCGGATGAGGACGGAGAACTAGTGGACCAGAAGGAGTCCCGGAGCATGATTGGCTCCCTTCTCTAATTGACGGCGACGAGGCCGGACATACAGTTCAGCGTGTGTCTGTGCGCTCGTTTTCAGGCTTCACCGAGGACTTCACATCGTCAGGCCGTCAAGAGGATTTTCAGGTATCTCAAGTTTACTCCTGAGCTGGGTCTTTGGTATTCTGCCGATTCCACTCTTGCACTTCATGGTTTTTCTGATGCGGATTTTGCTGGATGTTGTGTTGATCGCAAGTCTACTTCTGGTCAGTGTCAGTTTCTTGGTTCGTCTCTTGTGTCTTGGTCTTCTCGCAAGCAGTCTAGTGTAGCCCAATCCACCACAGAGGCCGAGTATGTTGCTGCTGCTAGCTGCTGTTCTCAGTTGCTTTGGATCAGCTTACACCTTGAGAGATTTTGGCTTAGACATGTCCCATGTTCCACTTCTTTGTGATAGCACCAGTGCCATAAGCGTAGCCAAAAATCCCGTGCTCCATTCAAAAACCAAACACATAGAAGTGAGGTACCACTTTCTGAGAGATCATGTGGAGAAAGGAGATATTGAGCTTGCCCATGTTTCTACCCAAAACCAGCTTGCAGACATTTTCACCAAGCCACTTGACCAAGTTACCTTCACCCGCTTGCGAGGAGAACTTGGTGTGTGTGCGGTTTTCTGAGCTGAGTTTTGGAGGCTTCTCTTGTAGCATATGTATATTTTTGTACCATCTTTGTATCTTGATGTACATTTTTCTTGCTTTTGTATCTTGATTTCATCTTTTGTATCATATCTTAGGATGAGCTTCTCCTATATGCAGTGATTGGTACAACTTGCTACATTTTAGAGTTTAGGCAGGCTGGCTAGGGAATTGATTGTATGGATGGCTATGCTCTTGATGGTTTTGATATATATTCTATTGAGATAGTCTCTTTTTGAATTAAAATGACAAACTGAACTTAAATTTCTTCACCCATGAGTAAAATGCCTTTGCATGTCTTGTTTGAGCCAAAATGGCTATATCTGGCTTAAGATCATGTTAGGGTGTGATATTCTTTTCAATTGGGTCAAAGACCTTTGTCATTGTAAATGTTTAGCCCATACTTTATCTTGTGGAGGAGCATAAGCTTCTTTTTGTCGCAAAGACATTTCATGTATCATGCTTAACTTGAAAAACTTGAAAAATGAGATGTCTATGCATGAAAGAAGAAAGATGAGAAAAAGAAATATTTGCAGAAAATTATGCTCATGTCTCTATGCTTTCACCATTGCACACACTTGCACACATGGGTGCTAAGCGGTTGCATGTTGTTTGCCAGAGAAGTCTCCCATGAGAAGTGAACACATGGCTCCGTGCTTTGACATGACATGAGGTAGAACTTGGGTGTTTGTGATGATCTTTTGTCAAGAATGCTTGTCCTTTCATGATTTTGGTGAGATGTAGTTCATTTTTGCTTCAACAATCCATGGTTAGGACTTTGCTCATGTGGTGACATTTTTGATAAAAACTACACAACTTGCTCATGGCTTTGTCAATTGGATATATGTCTTCACCTTCTTGATGGCAATGCCCGTGTCCCATGATGAACTATCTTGTTTGCCTCTTCTCTAACTTGTAGAATTTTGTATTGCTCATTGTATATTTGAGAAGCTTGTAGTTGCATTTTGTACATTTTTGCCTTGATGTGTGCATTGTCAAAAGGGGAGAATTTCTGGAGCATTTTGCAAGGGGGAGACTTTGCCGAATTTGTAGGAAAGTTTTTGCTCTAGATTTTGCCGGATTTGTGTGAGAGATTGAAAGTTTTGCCTAAATGTGGTTTTCTGAAAATTTGTGAAGTTTCTGAGAGTTTGATCATTGGAAAATCTTGCTGGGCACATGTGGAAGGTTTTCAAGTTGGAACGGCATCGTTGCGAGTTGGTTTGTGCATTTTTGGCATTTTTGGCCTTGGTCATCTGCCAGGGGCGGTTTAACCGCCCCTGTGCTGAGTGCACATGAGTAGTGAAGATTTGAGTCATTTTCGAGTGTTTTTCGCACGCATAAGTTCACTTGTTCAGGGGGAGTTGCATCTTTGCAGGGGGAGTGCTTTGAATGTCCTGAAAAGTGATTTGGAGGTTTTGAGATTTGTGATTGATGCTTTGTGCTTTTGCTCTTTTGCTGATGGTGTTGAGCCCTTTCGCTTCTTCTTGAAGGGTCGGCGTTTCTGGAGCTTTCTCTTGCGAAGTGACTTTGTTTCTCGGCTTGTTCCTGCTTTTAGTCACTTGCATGAGTCTTGTTTTCATTTCTTTTCTTTTTCTTTTAATCTCAATGGTTACTATGTGTGTGTTGTCAATGCACTCATCAAGGGGGAGATTGAGGACCCGGTGTGTCCGAGGACCGGTGGATGGTCGCTTCCTGGTGTGATGAGTGATTGACAACGTGGTGTGGATTGACGTTTCCCTTGGCTCAAGTATTGCAGGTGTAGAGTGCGGCTTGGTTGCATTGGTGCAGGTGAAGAACAGGCGCGAAAGGTCTTAGCCATGGCGGCCTCCGAGGAGCGGAGAGGCAAGTAGGCTTGGTTCGAGGGACCCGGTGGCCAGTGGATCAAGTGCGGTTCACATGCTGGCAAGAACGAGCAAGGGGACGTGGTTCCGGTGCGAGGTAGCGGCTCACAACCGAAGCTCGTACGCGGACGAGAAGCCGGTGCAAGGTGGCGGCTAACAACCGAAGTTTGCACGCGGGGTTTGGTGATTTGGCCACAAAATCATCGGTGGACGGTTTCCCTTGGTTTGGGCCTCAAAACCAAGGACCGAGGACTCGACGAGGCGAATTTGGGCAGCTGGGCCAGAGTGGCAGCCAGGGGCGGTTTAACCGCCCCCCCTGGGCTGGCCCAAGAACGGCATCGAGGAGCTTCGATCCAGAGGACACGCGGCGTGACTGCAAGGCTTGCGTCGGAGGGAAGCTAGCTTGCAGTGGAAGGTGCCCGAGCCGGAAAATATCTGAAGATCAAATGTCAAATTTGCCCCTGAGGGGTATGTATCACTTAGGGGTAGTTTAGTCTTTAGAGCACCACCACTTGGACTACTAATAGCCCCTCCCAGGGCTGGTGGCACCTATCTCTCTAGTCATCTCTTTAGTTTTTCCTTTGAACTAGTTTTCCCTTCATCCCCTCCACCTAGAACTACTTCGAATCATTCCTAGTTTGTATAGGTGAATTCATGGTTATGTGATGGAGTTTGTGCTGCTCATCTTTGTGCCATGATTTGATTTCCCGAGCTCTCTTTCCTTTTTCTATTTTCGTGGGTATTTTCGGAGCTATTTTTGGGGGATTTTCGTTCTTCTTGTTCTAGGGCGTTTTCTCTCGGATTTCTTTGGGGGATTCATGTATGAGTGCCTTGTGCCTCTTTTGCTGGTGATCCTTTGCCCCCAAACGCCGAGAATCGCTCTGGATTTGAGATTTTCGGGATGAACTCGAGGTCATGGTGTTCTTCGCGAGATCTGCGATTCCGGGAGTTGTACTGAGTTAGAGGCCGAGATCTTTTGGGAAAACACTCCACTGGAGGTCTAGATCATCTGACCAAAATCTTGCCTCAAGAGCTCAAGCGGTTTGGGAGATCCACTTTTGTTTTGACTTTTTCCCGAGGCTCCCAGGCCTGGGCGGTTTAACCGCCCCTCATACCCGGTTTAACCGCCCCCCTGGGTGTGTTGGATCGAGTCGTGTTTCGGGTCGTTTTGGTGTTCGTTTCAATTGGTTCGAGTTCCGCTGCTCGTTTCTTGTTCCTAGGGTCAGTAGCTTGACAGTGGCTACGTGATCTTGGCAAGATCGCTTTCGGAGGCGTTGGAGTTGATTTGGGAGAATAGCCGGATTGGTTGGAAAGAATTTTTATCGGCTCCCATTCACTCCCCCCCTCTCTGGTCGCCGATTCGGTCCTTCAACATCTACACCAGCAGCACCTTCACCCCAAGCACCACCTTCAGGGCCAATCACTCGGGCTCGTGCAAGAGAGTTGAACTACGTCATGGTGCTAAAGAATGAAGGACATGTGGCTAGATTCGGACTGCGCACGAATGCCAACTTGTGACGGCCGCCACGACTTCATCCAGACTCCGTTTTGGGCGATCAAGTACTTGATGGAAAGCTTATCAAGTCTACTTTGAGATGGATCCGGAATCACCTTCATATCTTCACTGAGGCGGCCGCAATCGTCATTTTGAGTCAGGACTGTTTTCTGTCCAAGGTGCTGCGCCACCTTATTTTGGCCCAATGGGCCGTGTATCAAGTTGGGTCCATTAGGGACGCGTCCTAGGGTTGTAGCACGACCCCAACTCCCTTGTGGCCGTGCTATTAAACCCTATAGCCGTCATTAGCATCCTTGAGTTTTGTTTTACATCTAGCTTTTAGCTACATTCACGGACGCACAAATACGTGTTATCCTCGTGATTCAGAACTCCACCTTCGAGTGATAATAAGATTGCTCGCCTCTCGTTCTTGTTCGTTCTTCGATTGCGCACAGGAATTGATCTTCGTGATCAGGCTGATCTTACTTCAACAAGGTCGGTAACCACAGGGAGTTGGTTCAGTGATTGCATTGGCGCTTCGGGTTCGCTCGTCGTAGTCGGATCGTGAGGGTCTACTTCCGCCCAAGTCGAAATTATCCTCCACTCACCGAAAGATCAGGCACTCCAGCTCTATCAAGTGGTATCAGCTTTCCAGGTTGATCGGTGAGTTTTTATCGAGTGTTGTTCCATTACCTACAGTCCACAAAACCAAAAAAAAAATTCAGGTTAGACCATTGTCCCAAAACCTTTCTTCGCCTTGCACTTTCTTTCAATAATTTGCGTTGTTGAATTTGTGTGTTCGCGTTAATTTGTTGCTGGCCACTTTGTGCTTCCGCCGCTTTCCATCTCCACCACCGCCGCCGCCGCTGCCGTCCTACCTCGCCACCTGCGCCACCGTCCTACTCGGTTTCGTGTTTTCTGTTTGAGGAAAGAGAGAAAAAAAGGAAAGAAAAAAAGGAAATAAAAAAAGGAAAGTTCTGAGAAGAAAGACAAAGGAAAGAATTAAAAAAAAGGAAAGAGCAGTTCGTTTTTGGAAAGTTCGGTTTTTCGTTTGGCAGTTTTGTGTCATTACGAATACCTGTTTTGTAACGGCCATAACTTTTCGCTCGGATCTCCGATTTCAGCGTTCTTTTTTTTCCGGAAAGCTTACGAAATTTCCTACACGGGTCACCCTGCGTAGCGCCAGGTGAAGCCGGTTTCGAGGCCAAAAATGCCGTTTACACAGCGTAACGCGGCCCGGGAGATTTTCCGTTTCTACACCTCACTTCCTTGTTGCCTTTGCTTGATCCATCGCGGGGGCACTTGTTTCCAGTAGCTTTGTTACGTGTTTAGCACTATTATTCAGCTTTGCATTTATTGTTTGATTGTGCTAATCCTTGACTTGAGTGCAGCCTACCCAGAACTACACATATTCCTACGACGAGCAGACTTTTGTTTCTCCAGGCAATCGCTGCTCCAATCTTTCACAGGTGTTACTTGTTGTTTGCGATCGCCCCTGTTGCTTGGTAAGAACGGATAAGACCTTGATCGCAGCATCTTTGTGAGCTTTCCACCCACACATTTGTTGTCGTAGGATCTGTTTTTCTTGTGTTTGCGCTAACCATGTCAGGAGACGACGACAAGATGGACTCCAAGTTACAAGGCATGCGGGCCGACCTTGATGGACTTAAAGACGACATAAAGACGCTGCACGAGAAGGTTGATTCCGCACTCTCTTCATCCAACGAGCATCTCGACCAGCAGGACCTTGCTCAGACAGCCGCCAAGTGTACGTTTGACACCTTGACGGCCTGGCTTGATGCGATGAACACGACGCTCACGCTCACGGACTTGCAGAAGGGCTATGGTGGTGACACGGAATATGAGGATGGAGACCGCCAACCTCGTGCCCACCGTGTGGTACGTAATCCGGTTAATGATTCATTTGCGAAGATTAAATTTAAGATTCCTACTTTTAATGGCAAGTATGATCCTGCTGCATATCTTGATTGGGAGTTAGAGGTAGAACAAAAATTTTCATGTCATGATATCCCTGCTACGTCTCAAGTTAAGGCTGCTATTAGTGAATTTACTGAGTTTGCTTTAATTTGGTGGCGTGAATATAAACTCAAACATCCCACTGCTGTTCCATCTACTTGGGCTCAATTAAAAGCCGCTATGCGACATCGTTTTGTTCCTTCTTATTATGCCCGAGATTTGCTTAATACCATGCAGCGATTCCAGCAAGGCCAACGATCCGTTGAGGAGTATTACCAAGAGTTACAAAAGGGTATGATTCGTTGTGGTTTATTTGAACAAGATGATGCTGCTATGGCACGATTTCGTGGTGGGTTGAACAGGGAAATTCAAGATATACTTGATTATAAGGAGTATAATGATATGACCACGTTATTTGAATATGCTTGCAAAGCTGAACGTAAAGTGTAGGGACGCCGTTCGAAGACATATACTAACCCTTTTGCAGGAAGAAGCCCGTCGTCCAGCTCTACGTCTTCCACTCCAGCACCTTCTACACCTAGAACTACGCCGCGTGAGAAGACGACGAAACCTCTAGCACCTTCGACGAAACCTACACCAGGCGCAGCTTCTTCCTCGGGATGTACACGAGATGTTCGGTGTTTTCGTTGCCAAGGCTTTGGGCACATGATTCGGGACTGCCCCAACACCCGTGCTTTGATCATACGTGACGATGGTGAGTATTCTTCTGCTAGTGATTTCGATGAACCTCACCATACTATAATTGCCACTAACCATGCAGATAATGAGGCGGTCCATGCTACTCCTAGTGACGCAGATAGGTATGAAAGTCTTGTTGTGCAGCGTGTTCTTAGTACACAGGTCGCCCCGCCAGAGAAAAATCAGCGACACACTCTTTTCCATACAAAGGGTGTTGTGAAGGAGCAGTCGATTCGCATCATCATTGACAGTGGTAGCTGCAACAACTTGGCGAGTACAACGCTGGTAGAGAAGTTGTCCTTACCCACCCGTAAGCATCTGCATCCCTATAATATTCAGTGGCTTAATGATGGTGGAAAGATTAAAGTAACACAGTCGGTACGTGTTCCGTTCTCCATAGGTGCCTATTCCGATTTTGTTGATTGTGATGTTATTCCTATGGAGGCATGTTCTTTGTTACTTGGTAGACCTTGGCAATATGATACTGATAGCTTGCATCATGGTCGTTTGAATCATTATTCTCTCATGTTTAAAGGTCAGAAAATAATTATACATCCCATGACACTTGAACAAATTGTTAAAGATGACCTTGCTCGAGACGCTAAAAATGCTAAACAACTTGTACCATCACCTTCTGAAATCAAGTTGAATGCGCCTGTTTTATTTGCTACACGTGCTGATTTTGCTGATCTTTGTGTTGATGAGCTACCTTGTTATGCACTTGTATGTTCTAGTGTGCTCGTTTCACTTGATGATGTACCATCTTTGGATATTCCCCCTGCGGTTGCTAACATTTTGCAGGAGTACGCTGATGTTTTTCCCAAAGATTTACCATCGGGACTACCTCCACTTCGTGGCATTGAGCACCAGATCGACTTCATTCCCGGCGCACAGCTTCCGAATCGCGCCCCGTACCGCACAAATCCTGACGAGACGAAAGAGATTCAGCGCCAGGTCCAGGCATTGCTTGACAAAGGGTACATTCGTGAGTCTCTTAGTCCTTGCTCCGTTCCAGTGTTACTTGTTCCAAAGAAGGATGGATCGTGGCGTATGTGTGTAGATTGTCGTGCTATTAATAACATCACTATTCGTTATCGATATCCTATACCACGCCTTGATGATATGCTAGATGAGCTTAGTCGTGCCATTATTTTTACTAAGATTGATTTGCGTAGTGGTTACCATCAGATTCGAATGAAATTGGGAGATGAATGGAAAACGGCTTTTAAAACTAAATTTGGCTTATATGAATGGTTGGTTATGCCGTTTGGTTTGACTAATGCTCCCAGCACTTTTATGCGTTTGATGAATGAAGTTCTCTGGCCTTTCATAGGTTTGTTTGTTGTTGTATATTTTGATGATATCTTGATTTACAGCAAGTCTATGGAAGAGCATTTAGAACATTTGCGTGCTGTTTTTAATGCGTTGCGTGCTGCTCACTTGTTTGCTAACATGGAAAAATGCATCTTCTGCACACAACGTGTTTCGTTTCTTGGTTATGTTGTTACTCCACAGGGTATTGAGGTGGATAGCAGCAAGATTGATGCAATTCGGGAATGGCCTACACCGACGACGGTTACGCAAATTCGGAGTTTTCTTGGGCTTGCAGGTTTCTACCGTCGATTCGTACGAGATTTTAGCTCTATTGCAGCACCTCTACATGAGCTTACAAAGAAAGGTGTGCCTTTAACTTGGACTGATTCCCAGGAGCTCGCCTTCACTACTTTGAAAGATAAGTTAACACATGCTCCTCTTTTGCAATTGCCTGATTTTGGTAAAATATTTGAGCTCGAATGTGATGCCAGTGGTATTGGGTTAGGTGCTGTTCTGTTACAAGAAGGAAAACCGGTTGCTTATTTCAGTGAAAAATTAAGCGATGCTAGTTTGAAAAATTCTACTTATGATAAAGAACTTTAAGCTTTAGTGCGTACTTTGCAAACGTGGCAGCACTATCTCTGGCATCGTGAGTTTATAATCCATTCTGATCATGAGGCTTTAAAACATATTCGTACCCAAACTAATCTGAACTGTCATCATGCTAATTGGGTAGAATTCATTGAGTCTTTTCCTTACATCATTAAACACAAGAACGGGAAGGACAATGTGATTGTTGATGCTTTGTCTCGCCGATATAATATGCTGTCACAATTGGATTTTAAAATTTTTGCTTTACACACTATGAAGGATCAATATGTCGATGATAATGATTTTAAAGATGCTTATAAACGTTGTATGACTGGTAAACCATGGGGGAAATTTCACATGCAGGATGGGTTCCTGTTTCGCGCTAACAAGTTGTGTATTCCAGCTAGCTCGGTTCGTCTTTTGTTGTTACAGGAAGCTCATGGAGGCGGACTAATGGGACATTTTGGCGTTTACAAAACGCTTGAGATGCTGGCCGCCCACTTCTTTTGGCCTCGGATGCGTCCTGATGTTGAGCGCTTGGTTGCACGATGCACTACATGTCAAAAGGCTAAGTCACGTTTGAACAACCATGGTTTGTATATGCCTTTGCCTGTCCCTACTTTACCTTGGCTTGATATTTCTATGGACTTTGTTTTAGGATTGCCTAGAACTAAGAAGGGGAGGGATAGCATTTTTGTGGTTGTTGATAGATTCTCTAAAATGGCTCATTTCATTCCTTGTCATAAAACTGATGATGCTAGTCATGTTGCTGAATTGTTCTTTAGGGAGATTATTCGTTTACATGGTGTTCCTAAAACAATTGTGTCTGATCGGGATGCTAAGTTTCTAAGTCACTTTTGGAGATCTCTTTGGAACAAATTAGGCACTAAATTGCTGTTTAGTACAACTTGTCACCCACAAACTGATGGACAAACTGAAGTGGTCAATAGAACTTTGTCAACCATGCTTAGGGCTGCTTTGGATAAAATCTGAACCGTTGGGAAGATTGTTTACCTCATGTTGAGTTTGCTTATAATCATGCAACACATTCTTCTACAAAGATGTGCCCTTTTCAGATTGTTTATGGTTATATTCCTCGGGCGCCTATTGATTTATTTTCGCTTGATGCTGTGGACGCCCCACATATTGATGCCGTTGAACATGTTGACCGTATGATTAACCTACATGAACAAACACAACAAACCATTGCTGCTACTAATGCTAAGTATCAAGTTTCTGGTAGTAAAGGAAGAAAACATGTTACTTTTGAACCCGGTGATATGGTTTGGTTGCATTTGAGGAAGGATCGTTTTCCTACTTTGCGTCGTTCTAAATTAATGCCTCGTGCTGCTGGTCCTTTTAAAGTGCTAACCAAGATTAATGATAATGCTTATGTCCTTGACCTGCCTGCGGAGTTTGGTGTTTCCACTAGTTTTAATGTTGCAGATTTGAAACCATATGCGGGCGACGATGAGGTGTTGCCGTCGAGGACGACTTCAGTTCAAGAAGGGGAGGATGATGAGGACATCACCGGTACATCTACACCAGCAGCACCTTCACCCCAAGCACCACCTTCAGGGCCAATCACTCGGGCTCGTGCAAGAGAGTTGAACTACGTCATGGTGCTAAAGAATGAAGGATATGTGGCTGGATTCGGACTGCGCACGAACGTCAACTTGTGACGGCCGCCACGACTTCATCCGGACTCCGTTTTGGGCGATCAAGTACTTGATGGAAAGCTTATCAAGTCTACTTTCAGATGGATTCGGAATCACATATCTTCACTGAGGCGGCCGCAATCGTCATTTTGAGTCGGACTGTTTTCTGTCCAAGGTGCTGCGCCACCTTATTTTGGCCCAATGGGCCGTGTATCGAGTTGGGTCCATTAGGGACGCGTCCTAGGGTTGTAGCACGACCCCAACTCCCTTGTGCCCGTGCTATTAAACCCTATAGCCGTCATTAGCATCCTTGAGTTTTGTTTTACATCTAGCTTTTAGCTACATTCACGGACGTACAAATACGTGCTGTGCTCGTGATTCAGAACTCCACCTTCGAGTGATAATAAGATTGCTCGCCTCTCGTTCTTGTTCGTTCTTCGATTGCGCACAGGAATTGATCTTCGTGATCAGCTGATCTTGCTTCAACAAGGTCGGTAACCACAGGGAGTTGGTTCAGCGATTGCATTGGCGCTTCGGGTTCGCTCGTCGTAGTCGGATCGTGAGGGTCTACTTCCACCCAAGTCGAAATTATCCTCTACTCACCGAAAGATCGGGCACTCCAGCTCTATCACTTTGCATGCTGAAATTAAAGAATTGAAATTGACTTACACCAATTGTTTGGATGAACTTGAGCATGCTAAGGCTGAAATTTGTGAGATGAAGTCCATGCCTTGTAGTACTTTCTCTTTGGTTTTTGATGGTGATGTTTGCCTTACTTCTTTGGATACACATGATACTTTGCTCGATGTGAATGATGATGTTTCTTCTTGTGGTCTCATTTGCACATCTTGCATTGAATTGGAAAATGAAGTTTTGGCTTTGAAAGAAACACACGATGATATGAGTGCCAAGTTGGTTGAGCACAAGGAGATGAGTGCCAACCTTGAGAAAGAAAATGATCTCTTGCGTACCACATATGCCAAGTGCATTGAGGAGGAGATGACTAATTTGAAAAATGCTCCATGTGGTACTTGTGAGCAGCTCAAGTTTGAAAATAATGCTTTGCTCACTAGATGCAAGAGTCTTTGCACTAAGTCTTCAGATTCTCGCGATTCTTGTCACTATGACATTTGTGCTTCCAAAATTGATTATTCTCAGTCGGAGTTGACTTCTTGTGCTGAGCGTGAGTCGTTAGATGTTAGTGCTTGTGTTGGTGCTTTGGATAGCTCTCCCATAGCTATTCCTAAGCTTGTTGGTTCTTCCGGTGTTGCCCAAGATAATTCAAGTGGCAAGGGTGCTTCTTACTTTTTCAGAACTCATGCTCCCAAACCGAAGTTCCTTTGCACCTTCTGTAAGAAAGATGAGCATACCGTTGAGTTTTGCTTTCGTCGTATCAAACATGAGAGACGTGTGCACGCTAAAGCTTTTAGGAAGACACGTAGCCTTTCCCATGGCACATGTGATCCTAATTTGGGGACAAAGTTAGATATGGGTGTTTCTTGCTCTAAGTCCCAAGGGACTTGTCATTTGAACGAGAATGGTGATTTGTCTTTGAAGACTGTGCCTACAGATAGGCCTTTGTACCATTGCTCTTATTGTGACAAGGATGGGCATCAAGAGAGCTTTTGCTATAGGCGTGCAAGACGCATGCGGCGAGTTCGTGCTTCTAGGCCTTTGGTTGTTCATAGCCCACCTCATGGCATGAACACTTGTGTGCCTAGTCAGAAGCCACATTTTGTTGATGGGTTTTATGACTCTTTTTCTAGTGGGGTAGTTCGTGATCGTGGACATGTTTCTAGTGTTTCTCGTGTTGGTCCACGACATGATTTGCATGGTGCTTCTACTGGTTCTTCTTCAAGCACCTCGAGGGATCGTTGCCTTTTTGCTAGTGGTAGCACTCATTCTTCTTCTCGAGTTTCTACTTCGAGGCATGGTTCCAAGAGTGTTGCTAGACCTTTTCATTCAAACCGACATTTGCATCATGCTAACCCACATGATAAGTTGAGTACACCATTTACCCGTGTGACCAAGTCTTGGGTTCCCAAGTATATGCTTGCTAACCCTTCGGGATCCAAGACTCGGGTTTGTTTGTCCTCTCATGTGTAGGTACGAGGATGCGGGTTGGAGAACATGAGCTTGGTGACTCTTGGTCTTTTGCATGATCAAGGTTTGATGGTTCTCCACACCCTTTGGATGGCCCCGATGTGGCCTTTGTACACTTTGTATAGTGAGTATTTCTTTTGTACACTCTTATGCTCACTTGTGTATCTTTGGCATGTTTTGTGCTTGTATCATGCCTTTATGATTTGTGTAGCATATTGTATATTTGGTCTCGTTGGTGGATTAGTCACCTTTGTATGATAGTGTGTGTGATCCATATGAACTCCTTGTCATGTTTCACCATTTGTTTCAAATTGCTCATGGCATGTTGTTCTTTTGGTATCCTTTGTGTAGATTCTTTGCAACTTATTGACATGTCGTTAGCCCGAGCTTTTATTCATATAATTGATATCGTGTTGCAATGCTTTAATTCCTCACATTTGTATCACCATTGCTTCTTGTAGCATGAGTTGTGGTTTATCTTGTTTTGGGCTTGTCTTGTCTTTGGGTTGCATTTTTCTCCTTTTAGATTTCTCTTCCTTTTGTTTTGTGTTGGAGCTTTCCATTCGCTTTTTGTACACATTTTCCTAGTTTTCTTTTGCTAGGCGTATTTGGTTGAGGGGGAGCTAGACTTTATTTGAGGGGGAGTTGGACCAAGGATTTGCTTGGTGACTTGGTATCCGCTTTTAAGCTTTTATTTGGTATCACATTTTGAGCTTTCAATTGGAAATCATCTTTTTTCAAGTGGTATCAAGTTTTGATCCTTCAATTGGTATCTTTCCTATGGTACTCAATTGTGATCCTTAGCGGTTCTTCATTGGCTATGGAGATTTTCTTGATTGGTTCGACCCTCACGTGTTTTCTTGGTTTTGAGCTGAGTCCTCATTCTATTAGAGTTGCATTTGCATCATGTATCATATGAGCATCTTGCATTGTATAGTTGAGCTTCACCTGTATATCCTTAGCATATTTTTTGTGCTTTGTGTGGACGTGCACTTTGAGTTGTGAATGTGTGGCGACATGTGCAAACTTAGTCTCACTTTGATGCTTTGACATAAAATCTGTTGAGCTAGCTTGTTTTCCGAATGGTGTAAATTAACTTGACTAATGATCTTTATCACCATTCACCCATGAGCTTTTGACTAGAACTGTGTAGCTCTCGTATGAATGATAGTTCTTTGTTTTAGCTCATGTCTGGGACCCATGTTCTTTTCAATCGGGTCAAAGACTTTCTCATTGTGAGTGTTTAGCCTCGTTTGCATCCGAGGGGAAGCAAGTGCTTCTTTATGCCGCAAAGGCATGACATGTGAACTTGAGTTTTTATGAACATCAAAATGAAATAATCAGTTGCTAATCAAGTTGCTTTTGTTTTGTCCATGCTAAAACTTGAATGCTTATGTTGTTACATGTTGTCTGCCAAAGAAGTGGGCACATGGTCTCAACGAGCTTTGAAAGAAATGATGTAAAAGACATGGCTTTGGTGCTTTCAAGGTGCTTACAATGAGCTTTTGATGAGAATTGGTTACCTTGTATGAGTTTTGGCGTAGAACTAGTTTCCATTCATGCTTGCGCTATCCATGACTAGTTCTTGCTCATGTCGTGACATGTTTTACATATTGATGAACACTTGATAAAATGGTTTGCTCCCGGTGCTTGTGACTTAGTATCACTTTGAGATTGTGTGCGCCTTTGAGCTATATTGTTTACTCCTTAGAGTGCTTTGCCATTCTTAGCACTTGCAAGTGCTTTGTGGTCTACTTGTGAAGCTTACTAGGTTGGCTTTCCACTTGCACCATATATCATATCATTCATGATTTGGAGTTCATGTTTTGATTTGGTGTCAAGTGTGGTTCTACATGTATTGATATCTTTGTCTTGATTCTTTTTGAAAAATTGCACAAGTTGATTTGAAAAGGAGAAGACCTTGCTTATTGCTTTTGAATTGCATGAGTTTGTGAGTTTGCTGTGTTGGCACTTTAATTGTGCATATCTTGGGGAGTTTGGTGTTTGAACCTGAACCTTGGATTTGCATTTTGGTTGCACATTCCAGGGGGAGCTTTGGAGTTTGAGTTTGAATCTTTGAACCTTGAGTTTGTACTTTGGCTGTACATTTCAGGGGGAGCGTGTAGTTGTATCTTTTGCATTTTGGCCTCGATTTGTACATTGACAACAAGGGGGAGAATTTCTGGAGTATTTGGAAAGGGGGAGAATTTCTGGAGAATTTCTGAAAAAGATTTTGAAAGTTTTGTGAGAGTTTGAGCATTATAGAGTGTTTTTTGCACGCACAAGTTCACTTGTTCAGGGGGAGTTGCATCTTTGCAGGGGGAGTGCTTTGAGTGGTCTAAAAAGTGAATTGGCTTGTGTTTTGTGCTTTGCTCTTTTGCCGATGGTGTTGAGCCCTTTTCGCTTCCTATGGAAGGGTCGGCATTTTCTGAGCTTTCTCTTGTGAGTGACTTTGATTTGGCTTGTTCTTGCTTTTGGTCACTTGCTTGAGCGATTGGTTTTCAATTTCTTTCCTTTTTCTTTTATTAACATTGGTTACTATGTGTGTGTTGTCAATGCACTCATCAAGGGGGAGATTGAGGACCCGGTGTGTCCGAGGACCGGTGGATGGTCGCTTCCTGGTGTGATGAGTGATTGACAACGTGGTGTGGACTGACGTTTCCCTTGGCTCAAGTATTGCAGGTGTAGAATGCGGCTTGGTTGCATTGGCGCAGGTGAAGAACAGGCGCGAAAGGTCTTAGCCATGGCGGCCTCCGAGAAGCGGAGAGACAAGTAGGCTTGGTTCGAGGGACCTGATGGCCAGATGGATGAAGTGCGGTTCACATGGTGCAAGGACGAGCAAGGGGACGTGGTTCCGGTGCGAGGTAGCGGCTCAACATCGAAGCTCGTACGCGGACATGAAGCCAGTGCAAGGTAGCGGTTAACGACCGAAGCTTGTACGCGGGGTTTGGTGATTTGGCCACAAAATCATCAGGAGGACGGTTTCTTGGTTTGGGCCTCAAAACCAAGCCCGAGGACTTGGCGTGGCGCGGCCCATCAGGAGGAGCCGTGGCCGTCAAGGAGCCTGGACCGGAGGACACGCGGCGTGGTCGCAAAGCTTGCGTCGGAGGGAAGCAAGGTTGCGGTGGATGCGGTCCGAGCCGGAAGAATATTCGCAACTATGACAAATTTTCCCCTAAGGGGTATTGTGTTGTATGCTTCATGTGAGGGCGTTCTGGACATTTGCAGGGCGCCTATATATATGAGGAGTGGCTATTGTGGGCAGCCATCCCTTGGAGAGGATAGGTGGTAGACATCTCATTTGTTTGTGAGAAGGTCTTTTCTAGAGTTTGAGAGGGAGAGAGAGGAGGGATATTTGATTTGATCTTTTTGCCATTCTAGCTTTGTTTGTGTTAGCAAGTGGCTTTGTAACCACACATGGTGAAGTAATCCAAAGTTCAATTTCGTGCCATGATTTGAATCCACGAGCTCCTTTTCTTTTTCCTATTTTCGGAGCTATTTTTGGGGGATTTTCGTTCTTCATTCTCTAGGTCGTTTCCTCTCAGATTTCTTTGGGGGAATCACACATGAGTGCCTTGTGCCTCTTTTCTTGGTGATCTCTTCCCCCAAACACCGGGATTGGTCCAAGATTTGAAGATTTTGGGATGAACTCGAGGAGGGTGTGTTCTTCGCTAGATTTGAGATTCCCAGAGTTCTAGGAGGTTTGAGGCCAAGATCTTTGGGGCATAGCCTCTCCTTGAGGTGTATATCATCTACCCAAAATCTTGTCTCAAGACTCCAAGTCGCTTGGGAGATCCATTCTCGAGTTGACCGTTTTCGCTGAGTCGATCTATCGATCTGATCGGTTCTTCTTGCCTTGGTCGGATCAATAGACCGCTAGCCTTTGCAGCCTCGCAAACTCTCTGGTAGAAGGTCGATATTTCGATTGAATGCTCCGATCGACTCTCGGTCGGATCATCCGATCGCATTGAGGGAAAGGTTAGGTCAGTGTCTCGACTGTTGACCTATCGATCCGACCGGAAGCACTTGTACTGGTCGGATCAATCGACCGGTGGTTTTCACTCAACAACGGTCGGAGCATAGGCGATCAATCCGACCGGTGCTTTTCATGTGCGGTCGGATCAATGGACCCGTGTATTTTTTGCTGATTCGATCTGTTGTTTTCTCACGGTAGCGGTCGGAGCATAGGCGATAAATCCGACCGACTTTTCTTGTCCGGTCGGATCAAACGACCCGTGTAAATTTCACTGAACTCTTCTTGTTGAGGCCGCGTCTTGTGCTCGATTTGTTCGATTCTTTTTCCGCTGCTTTGATCTAGTTCCTAGGGTCAGTAGCTTCTCAGTAGCTACGTGATCTTGGCTAGATCATTTGGTTGGCTTGGAGTTGATTTGCGAAAAGCCAGATTTGGGAAAGAAATTTTATCGGCTCCCATTCACTCCCCCCCTATATGGTCGCCTAATCGGTCCTTCAAAATCCATCACTTGGAATGTACTCTAGACACCCCCAAGAGCCTCTAGGAACAAGCCCCATCCCAAACCGTGGCCGGAGTACGGAGAAGAAAGGGTCGTCGGTGGCAAATTTCGCCCCAAAATCTCTATCATGGGTTGGGCAGTCTGACCCTGGGTTCGTACGGTCCATAAAGTGAACTCCAAATCTATTTTGAAGTTCCAGAGGGTCGAACGGTCCAACTTTGTCTTTTTTGACATGACTTCTTATCTTGTATAATTCATATAAAATTGAAAATAGCTCAGAATAATGTGTAACAAATTTTGCTGGTTTTCTAATGATGTCAGGGAGATATTAAAAATATGGTTGACCCCAAAATAATAATTATTCTTTCCAGATTAATTAAAAGTGTGTTTAGCTTGTTAATTACATAATTAATTACTTGTTAGTCCAAAAATTATGAAACCAAATTTGCTAGCTTCCTTAGGACATATGTAATCCAGTAGACATGTTTGTTTGCAAGAATTATACCCAGATTGGTACAGTTTAATTATGTTGTTTAAGCCTAGTTGACTAGGAAATGTTAAACATTAACTAAGCATGTCATTCTCATATCATTTGCACTCATTCGTGACATCTCTATTTATCATATACCATTCGTGTCATTTGCACTCATTCGTGACATCTCTATTTATCATATACCATTCGTGTAGAGATCGAGGCATCAGATAAAGGGGAGGTTGAACCCAAGTCGGAGCCCGTCGTTGATGACACTTGTGTGTGAACCAAGGCAAGCACCTAAGCATATTTCTCTGCTTAATTTGGATCAATTGGTGTATATGTGTCTTGTATATGCATGAGTTAATATTGTGTATATGTTTGCCTAGCTCCTACTTGATGCATTACCTTCCTTGATCCATATTATTCATTTTAGACAAGTATGCTTGTGTAGGTGTCACAAACTAATTGCTTAGCCCCATGCTTAACTTCAGTAGAAGTCGAGAGGTGGCAAGGGCACCACCACTCGCGAACTATAGGCATGGTTGTTTATAAAGTACATGGACAACTAAATGAGAATAAGTTGACCAACATGAAAGATGAATCGGACTTGGGCAACAATGGTAGAGTCATGTGGAGATTGGAGCTCTCTTGACTAGTCTTGCTTCGGTTGATTAAGACCCGTTTCTCCATTGCATTCATACTTGAGCACCTCTGGGTACTAACCACATACCTAATATGGGAATGGCATGCTAAGTACCATAAGTCGCACCTTGCCTTGACTGGATTCAAGGCAGGATTGGGTTGAGTTGGGATTGGCTTGTGTCCGGTGCATGTAACCATTCCAACTGTTCATTCATAGCCAGGTAAATTGGTACACCCCTGCAGGGTTTAATCTATTGCAACAACCGGGCTCCATGGTTAAGGAGCATGCTCTTGTAACTTGCCTTTGGATGTAGAGTTACCATTTGAAGTTCATGGAAGATTGAGCTTATTCACATGATGATAATTTATTTATGCAATCGATTAATGTATGTGTAGTATGCTAGAGTCTTTTGCTTATTATAACTTGATCAGAGTTAGATGCTTTTTATGCAAATCAATTACCTTGCCAACTTTCTTGCTACTTGACCAAATGCATTCTCCTTGAGAATCACATTATATATTCTAATTGGGTAAGCCCTTCTGAGTACCTTTGTACTCACAGTGCTGCCATTAAGATTAGATATCCTTAGAGGCTCAATAAAATTACTATTTTGCTACCAGAGTTATAAATCGGTAATATCTAATTCATTGTCTAAAAGTATATATGAAAAAGGGAAGCACTACTGCTTTGCATATATGATTTTGACAAAGAATTTAGTTTGCTAGTTCCCTTTTGTATTAGGGTTTGGCAATAAGAAAATTTGATTTGGAGTGATTAAGGTGTCTTTTGAGATGTGTTCAGGACATGTTTGTTGGGTCTTGTGTCCTTAAAGGTCTTTGGAGTGGTTAGGAGATACGATTTGGAGTGTTTCTTGAGGTAAGTAGTAGCAGTGGTGCCAAGATTTAGAAGCCACGATTGAGTTGGTGATAGTTGATTGTGTTAACATGATTTTATTAGTGGAACATTAATAAAATTGGGAGGTTCTCTGTGCAATGTATGTATAAGGATATTATAAGAGAGGGGAGGATTCCTCAAAAATTGAATATCTGGAAGGTCAAAAGGAAGTGGAAAGGTAATACTTGTTGTAGCTTCTGTTGCCAACAGGAGAGTGTGCAACATCTCTTTTTTTATTGTCATTTGGCAAGATTTATTTGTGGTGTGGTGTATATCACTTTTTGTGTTAGACCGCCAGTTGGATTCAATGACATGTTCGGCACATGGCTGAGTGTCTGGTCAAAAAAGAGTAGAAGCCTTGCTTTGATTGGAGGAGCAGCTCTATGTTGGGCTATTTGGCTATCTCGTAATGAAGTGGTGTTTAAGAAAAAAAGTCCTAACTCCTTTTTGCAGGTAACGTTCAGAGGCACATACTGGACAAGAAGCTCGGCGGCACTATCTAAAGAAGAAGAAGGAATGGTTTTGAAAAATATGTGCCGAAAAATGGAGGTCACCATCATGGAGATCTTCAATAAGTTTGGGTGGATCTTCAGGAGCAGAATTCAAGCTTAGAGTTTGAGAGACTTTTGTTTGTTCTGGAATTTTTGAAGTCTATGTATCATTTCCTTTGTGTTGAGACAGGTTTAAACTCGTTGTGCAAGGTGTGAACAATGGGGTGCAACCTTAGTAGCTGTGCGCAAGAATCTTTTGGCCACAAGCACTCACTGGGAGTTGCGGGGGGCGGTTTACCTTAATCTAAAAATGTCATCCTTCGAGGCATTGACGCTAAAGTTTGTGGGTGTCATTACGTGTGTGAGTTCAGAGGTGATATAAAGTTTATTCATTTCTGTTATCAAATGGAATGTAAAAGATATGACTATGGCTTCTTACGTGGTTCAGATCACGGACCATATTTTCTCTTAATGTGACCTCCAAGGTTCTAAGAGGGCCTATAAGCAAAATTACTATTGTAGCTTGTAGTTAACGCTTGGAGCTGCCATTGTTATCATAAACGTTAAACGGTAAACTGTCGGTCACCCACCGTTTAGCTCATTATACGGACTAAACGGCCAATTAAACGGATTAAACGACCATTAAACGGGCTAAACGGATGTTTAAACGGACACAATTAGGCACTGTGTAGCGTTTACACGGCGTGTAAACGGGCTAAACGGCCGTTTAGGCGAACAATGGGAGCTAGTTCATATGACCGATCCAAGCTTGTTGCTAAGCGATGGTTAGATTGAAGAGTCTAGCTAGATCATTTGTTTCCATTAGAGTTATGCCAAACTCCAATTTTGAAGATAGTATTTACTATTTTCTTTATAAAAGTACGTTATATGAGTAGGGACTAAAGTATTAGTATATAATAAACATAGAAGTTCGCTCATTGAACATAGAATATTTTTAGTATTTGAACATATGAAAAAATAAACCTATAAATGAATATATAACATTTATCGTGAAATAAGTGAAAATAGTATAAAAAATGCTTTTAATAATAAATAGATGAACTAGGGCATTCAGAATAAACTTAATATCCATATATATTTATTATTATTATTAGTTAAATTGGTTTTTAAATAGTTTCAATGGACACAACATTACAAATACTAGAATTAATATCATTATTTGTTAGTCATGGATAAATTTTTTGAATTGTTTCATTGATCTACTATCATTATTAATATCAAAATTCATATCCTTTGGCATTAGTTATAAAGATAGCATTTAGAGAGTTGCACAAGCAAGGTCGGATGTAGATAGGGAATTGGGGATATACGTGGGAAAGTCACCATCGATTATAAAATACCTCGAACCTCTTACAGGGGATGTATTCACGGCTCGGTACGATGATTGCATATTTAATGAGGACCATTTCCTGGTATTAGGGGGAGATTTCAAGTACTAGAAAGAATGCCAGGAAATCGATCGGAATATTCAAGGCATTCCAGCGTCAGATCCACATACACAAGAGACTGAACTCCAAGTTCAGAAAATCCTTCATTTGCATTGCAAGTAACCTGCCAGATGCATTTGTTGATTCTAAAGGTGCCAGAAAATCCCATAATCCTTAATGAAATGTGCCAGAAAGAGTGGAGGTACCAAATAAAACCACTCAAATCTCAACTCAAAATAAGAGAGGGGGGGGGGGGGGGATACGACAACAAACAAAGATTCAGCTTCTTGCGAGTAAAAAGGGAACAAGAGGACAATGTCCTCTAAAACAACAAACGCAAGTCAACGTTACGTTGATAGACACCAAAGGGTTATACAAAGCCAAGTGGATGGTCAACATCCACAACCTAGCTCAGGAATGCACCTAGAAACTGATGCTAGGACATGCCCTGATTCAATCACATCGGTAAATCGTGAAGGATCATCAAGGGTACAAGAGATTTCTATAAACTATCTTGATTCAGGAGAAACATATGGTCGAAAGACTACAATTGTCGACAATTACTTCTCAGCTTCAATTGCAATCAACCTTCAAGACAATCCAGATCCAAAGACCATGGTAGAGTGTCACAGATGCTCAGACTTGAGTCTCAGGAAGGATGCAATTCAGGAACAGATAGGCACGCTCACGAAAAGAGAAGTATTGTTATCTGCAATACCCACGCCACCAAGTGTCTTTCCTGTGGGATACAAATGGGTTTTCGTTCCGAAACGAAATGAAAATAGTGAGGTGGTATGGTACAAAGTGAGGCTAGTAGCACAAGGGTTCATGCAGAGACCCGACATTGATTTCAATGAGACATATTCTCCAGTCACAGGTGGAATCACGTTCTGATATCTTATTTCATTAGCAGTACAAAATCGTCTATCTACGCAGTTGATGGACATAGTGACAACCTATTTATATGGATTCTGACATAAACATGAAGGTTCCAGATGGAATCGCAATACCGAATCCTAACGCAAATCACAACATGTATTGTGTAAAACTTAAAAAGTAACTATATGGCTTAAAGCAGTCGGGGAGAATGTGGTACAACCGACTAAAGGAGTACCTTATACAAAAGTGTTACTCTAATAGTGATGATTGTCCTATGTTTTCATTAAGAAGTCCTCGAATGGATTTTGTATTATACCAGAGTATGTTGATGATCTTAATATCATTGGCAACACACAAGATATTAATGAAGCACGTAATCATCTAACGAAACGTGCATAAATCTCACCCATCTAAGACTCCTATGGTGGTTTGATCTCTAGATGTAGAGAAAGATCCATTCAGACCACGGGATGATGGAGAAGATATCTTGGGACTAGAGGTTCGTTATCTTAGTGCAATTGGAGCGTTTATGTATATTGCAAACAGCACCAGGCCTGATATAGTGTTTGTAGTAAACTTACTAGTTAGATATAGTATTGCTCCTACCAAACGTCATTAGACGGGAGTCAAGAATATCTTTCGATCTCCAAGGCACCAAAGACCTCAGGCTTTTCTTTCAAAGAAACCAAGATCCATCCATGATAGGATACACTTATGTTGGCTATTTATCTGATCCCCATAACGTTAGATCCCAAATAGGCTTTGTATTCCTACACCGTGAAACGACTATTTCATAGAAGTCTTCTAAACAGACACTAATAGCAACATCCACCAATCATTCTGAAATAATAGCATTATTTGAGGCTTCACGCGGGTGTGTATGGTTTTGTAGAATGATTAACCACATACAACAATCACGTGGTATTGGTTGAATAGAATCTCCAACCATTATCTATGAAGATAATACTGCTGGTGTTGCACAGATGGAAGGATGTTATATAATCATTGTTTTAACCTTATGAGCTACAAGAAAATGGTGAGATAAACATCTTGCAAATTAAATCATGCAATAATCTTGTATATCTATTCACTAAGTCCCTACCGACATCCACATTTGAAAAATTACTGTATGGTATTGGTATGTGACGACTTCAAAATTTGCAAGGTTCAGGGGGAGTCTCCTTCTGAATTATAACATCACCAAGCATCATATTGTACTCTTTTCCTTATATGAGTTTTTCCCAACAAGGTTTCTCATAAAAGGTTTTTAATGAGACAATATCAGTACAAGCATAAATATGTCTTATCTTCTATTTCCCCCACAGGGTTTTTAAAGGAGATATCACAGACATACACTATTACAGAACAGGCCATCACAGCCGGTTGGGGAGGGCTGTCACAACCGGTTTTTGGGGGCGGATGAGATAAAGTGGCTGTGATAGTCCCCACTATCACAGCCGGTTTTCAAAACCCGGCTGTGATGATCACCCATCACAGCCGGTTTTTGTCTAGAACCGGCTGTGATAGTGGGGTGATCACAACCGGTTTTTCTCTATAACCGGCTGTGATGGGGGGATATCACAGCCGGTTCTAGGCTATGGCCGGCTGTGATAGGCCCCCCTATCACAGCCGGCCATAGCCTAGAACCGGCTGTGATCTTTTTTTTTAATTTTTCATATAGCAAATATATTTCGCATATATATCAAATATTCCACAAATATCAATCACATATTCAAAACCCACATATAAAGCACGATGCATCCAAATATAACATTTCAACGAAACCATCTAGACGTTATTACATTAAGTTCATACACATCAAGTTCAATAGATGCATATCAAGTTCCGCTATGCTACGAGTGCATGTCAAATATATTACAAGTTCCATCTAGTCTCACGGCTTCATAATGTTGTATTCTCCATCTTCGGATATAACATGTTCGAGAATGAACCCAGCAAGCTGTTCTGAAAGTGCAATTATCTCGGTCGCAATCATCGCGGACACACCAACCTCGGCTTCCTGCAACATGAGTGAGAGCGAAGCAAGCACATGAGTAGTGAAGCAAGAACATGAGTTAGTGAATCAAAAATGCATTAACATATATGGCTAAAACTATTGAGAAAGTAAAAGACGATACAAACCCTAGTTAGGTTCACATAAAGCAGTAAACCCCCACAAACCTGTCTCTCTAGAGCGCTAAAGTCATCACCAGTGTAGCAGTGGATGTAGTGGATGACATAGTACCCGCAGTGATTGTTTCCCATCGGCTGCTTTTTAATCCACTTTGTAGATGATACAATGAATTTATCTGTGACGAAGGGTCTATGCAACCCTTTGTTTTCCTTTTTCTTGCAATACATTTTGAAAGCCCTACAGGACATTTTCGGAGTGAATGTGATTGGGCAGATGCAATCAATTTTGATCCAAAAGAGTGATTTGTCTATACTTACTTGTTTAGTACTTGAATGAGTGGATCGATCATATGAAGAGGCCTATCTTTTGAGTCATAAACCTTGATGGAACTTTGAAGAATGCAAATATCCAAGAGAACATAATGGCCGCTGTAAACCAAAGGGTGAAACATGATCATTTTTGCCGCGTAACTAACAACGGTTAGATAAAGGAGAGATGGAATGTAACTAGGAACACACTTACAGGAAGTTGTACGGTAGAAGTATGCTTTCCTTCATTTTAAGAAGGCAAAAAGCATTGTACAAATAATGCATGGTATCAACATTTGCAAAATTCTTCTCATTTACTGCAACAGGGTCCAAGAAGGCTATGTCTTTAATCCCATGCTCTTTTAACAAGTGGGACTCCATCCTAAAAAAGATCTAGTTGTAAAATGCATTGTGTTGAGCAAAAGAAGTGAACAGAATGTACATCAGAAGAGAATACTTACAAGCACCACAGGAAGAGGATGTTGACGTCGAGAGCATCTTGCTGGTACAACTCAAATAGAGACTTGTATTCGAGGTACCTGTCGTGACGAGGACTGCCTTCAATTATTTGGCCAAAGAATTCCTTTGGGTACCTCACTCCAAAGTAAATGCCGGATTGATGTTTGTACCAATCATGCAAATTCCTCATCTTCATCGGTAGGCCAGGCAATTCTTCTGGGCAAACTAGGTCTTTCCCGTGCTCAAACGTCCAAGCTAATTTTGTTGGAGCAGTGACAAGGTAACCATCTTCCTTCGCTATATTGTCCAAGTCTTCCTCAGTCATGCCACCTTCCTTGCAAAATTGAGCTTTAATTGATTTCTCCTGATCAAGGTTATCTTGGTGCTTCAGCTTGCTAAATTCCAACATTGACTTCTTAGCAGTGATTCGCTCAAAGTCTGTCTTTGGCGGTTTGTTATTCCCCGTTTGCTTAACCAAGAACAACTTGTGAACGTGCTCAACCGCCTGTCTGCCTACCGTCGGCTCGTCCTTATCAGGGAGGAGGGATGTTATGCTTCCACTCACCGCTTTTTTCTTCTCTTTTAGCGGAGGCGGGCTTGAGTTGGATGCTCGCCGCTTCTGCGATGATCTGGTCCTCACCAGACTTTCAGTGAATGCACTTAGCAAGGACCTCGTAGCCGGCCTACGAGGAGGAGTTGGTTCCCTTGGGGGGGTTTCTTTCCTTGGAGGTGGACTTGGTTCATTCCGAGGCGGACTCTGATCTATTTGAGGGCTAGGCTGACTTGGTACCCTCTCTGGTGGAAAAGTGTTCTCGTCTGACGACCCTTCCGAATCCGAATCAGTAAAGGATATGTAGCGCTTCCGCCACGCGACAAAGCATCCAAGGTTATCCTTGAGCTTAACCTTGTCATCCTGCCCTGCAATTTCCAACTCAACTACGCCGTATTTCTTCTTCACAAGTGCGTCAAGTGTCACTCTTGCAAAACCGGTCGGCAGTTCTCGACAATGCAAAACCTCTTTCTCTCGGGTAGGCTGAGCTAGACCTATGGCCACCTTGGTCTTGATAAACCCCGACATCACATATAACTTACAAGCCTTTGGTTCAGTGATCTCATCCACCGGGAATCTGTTATTGGGGACTTCTACGGGGGGATGCGCGTTACTCCCGCAACTGCTTCGAGGCAGCACAACTGGGCTAGCGAGAATGTCGCAGCCATCTTGAGCTGCAACAAGAGGACGCTGGCTCTGGCTTTGCTCAAGCAACTCTCCACGAATCTCCTCGCGAATCGTCTCACGCAACTTTGCTTGAGAAGCATCCATTTCATCACGAACTTTCTGCATAAGATCTTCAACTACTGCTTCTCGCTGTGCTTTCGACCTTGATCGACTTCTGTACGAGTCAGAATATTCAGCGAAGCCAAGCTCCCACGGAACTAGCCCCATTCCTCGTACGCGGCCAGGATGCTCTTTGGTTCCCAGGGCTCGGCTCAGCACGTCATTCTCCCTATCTGGAACAAAAGCACCTGAGGCAACCTCCTCACGTACTTCTTGGATCCGTTTCACCAGATGTTTGGCACGTTCATCTTTGCTCACAAGCTTTCCATCAGGACCGTGACGACTCCCATGGGAGAGAGCAAATATCAAAGAACGCATCTCCCATCCTACGGTCTCGGGCACGACACCATTCTTTTCCATCTCTTGAAACTCTGCGTCCCATTGCGGTAACTTGCGCACGATCCCACGAGTTCCCAAGTTATGAGGGAGGGGGTTACTCAGTGCATTTTCAGTGTTCCGCTGGCTCATTTCTTTGGCCTTAGTGCTACTCTTGTATGCAAGAAAGTCAGCCCAGTAAGCCCTTTGACTTGGGTATTGATCCCAGTCTAGCTCGGTTCCCGCCTTGACATGCTTATATAGTATACACCTAAATTGCTTAAATCTCTCACCCATTGTCTTCAAGACCTTTTTCTTCGCTATTTCCCGTGCCGAGTCACTTGGGAAGATAAAGCTCTCCAACAACTTCTCCCAACATAACTCCTTGATCTGGTCCGGCACGGTGAGGTTCGGATCCTCCTTTCCGTTCCAGCTCTGATATTTTATTGGAACATTGTCCCTCACTGTATTTCTGATGGCCGTTTTGTAAGGCCCCTGGACCGTAATAGTATCTACTGGCTCTCCGGATGCATCGACCGCGTTTATTATAGTTCGCCCTTGAGGCATCTTGCTTCAGCCTCGCTTGCCCTTAGGTTTTTCTGATGTTTCAGTCACCTCTGACCTGTTTCCAACATGCTCCTACATGCAGAGATCAAAACTAATGAGATCAATTTGTCACCAAACTAATTATAGCAAAGGTGTGTGCAAACGAACTACCTCCTCAGCACCAAAGTCTAGGTTGAGGTACGCGGAAGGGCTTTCTTCGTGGTTAGCACCATCATCTCCGCCATCCTGGTGAGCACCAGCATTCTCCGCTTCATTCGCGTCTTGTTTCCCAAAACGGGCTCTCAACCGTGTGAAATGACGCATTTTCCTTACATAAAATGAATACAAACTAAGATTCTGATTTATAAACTATCCCCTACATGCTAGGTATATATTAATGGCTTTCCTACTAACCGTTTCAAGATTTGTTTAGCAAAACCCAAAAAAATTGAACAAGTGTAGCCTCTTCAATTTAACCTAAGTCCTTAACAAGTTTTAGTGGCAAGTTTTAGAAAGCCTAAGTCCTTAACAAACTGTAGATTGTGTTGTGAATGCGAATAAGATCTGACCAGATGCAGATGTTGATGTTAAATTAGTATTGAAATGTTGTTGAAGATTCAAACAATCCGGGTTATTCATTTGTGAATAGAATGACCATTTGTCACTCTTCATCTCATTATTTTCTCGCTTGTACATATTTTTGACACAAAGATAACAAATCTTAGTCATAGAATCCTTATCAGGGCATCATTAATAGTTGAGGGGCATATTGTCTGTATGAGCTACAGTTCACTTTGTTAAAATGAAAGATTCTAATTAAATGGTGTATTTCCCCGCTACTTTATTAGATGCTCATAGAAATGCAAATTAAAAATAGACCAAAATCACGCAATCCCTCTAGATGCGTCCAACCGGGCTTCATTGACCGTGGGTTAATAAGGTAGTAACTAGTAACACGACAAACTTGAAGTTCATCTGAACTTTCATAAAATCTGGGTGCATTTTCCGCGTGTATGCTGCTTCGAGACATTTCATCGAACACCTCATGTGCAGTGGCTGAGGGGGTGGAGCTCACCTTGGGTATGGCTGCGCGTCGGGGTGGAGGCGCGTCGGGGCGCGTCGATGCGCGTCGGGCGTCGGGGTGGAGCCGCGTCAGTGCGCGTCGGGCCGCGTCGGGGCGCGTCGTGGGCGCGTCGGGGTGGAGCGGCGCGTCGGGCCGCGTCAGTGCGCGTCGGGGCGCGTCGAGGGCGGCGGCGTCGAGGGGCAGCGTCGACGGCGGCGAGCGGCGACGGCGAGCAGAGCGTGGACGCGGCGAGCAGAGCGCGACTGATGTGAAAAATTGGAACGGGCGGGCGTGCGCGCGGGCCTATATGTTTAGATAGGCATCACAACCGGTTTTAAAGAAAAACCGGTTGTGATGGTGCATCACAACCGGTTTTTCTTTTAAAACCGGTTGTGATGCTCAACATCACAACCGGTTTTTGTTTATAACCAGTTGTGATGGTGGCATCACAAACGGTTTTAAACAAAAACCGTTTGTGATATATTTTTCCATTTTAACAGCCGAAAAATCATTTAATTCATAGAAAATAGAATAAGTCTCGAAAAAATTTGAGACTCCTGCACTAGGCTAAACTTAGTGTATATCACATATTAAAAATATGTATACTGTATGAACAATTTCAAAAATGTTTGAGTGTGTGCAAAATACACATTGGAATAACGAGACACGTCTATTGCTTTAGTAACGGTCGCTAGTTTTGATGTAGTGCAAAAATTTGAATCTCTAATTTCAAATCTTACATGATACACTTTATTCAAATCTTACATCATACACAATTCAAGTCTTACACAATCACGCACATTATTAAATTCTTACAAAACCATAACACAATATCACAACCGGTTTTCTTACAATATCACACTGATAGCACAACACGCATTACTAAGTTCTTACAACACCATAATACAGTAGTCTAGCTACCCCTGCACGCCACAAACCCTCATGAGATAGGTAGAATAGTTTACATCAATAATGTTTATATTAAGATAACGATCCACATAATCTAGTGCATATATTAATGCACTATCCTTTGCCTTATAATTCGCATCCAATGTCTCACCATATATTGTCATCGAAGGCACTTCTGGTGAAGTCAAGGTTACACATGCTTGAAAACCACCATTTACTCGATATGAATGTGGCGGTATGAATGAGTAGCCCAACTGTGGTAGGATGTGATGCAACACTTCTCTCAGACCATTCTCTGTGTGCAGGAATCCATTATACAAGTCATCCTATACGTTAAACATATAAAATTAAGAGTTAAATTTGACATTTTAGTAAAAAATTAAGGAAAAAATAACATATGCATCAGAGTTAACTTACGTATTCTGATTCATAAGCAGGGGAAATCCTTTTAGGCATCTGTGTCACGTCTGTCTCATTCATCTCTAGTGCTTTGAGCTTGAAGAAACTGTAGTCCGGAAAGTAATGTCTTGTATGACTTTCCACTTGTACCAGGGCTTTTCTCACAGCATCACGTGCGGCAACAAATTCTTGATGGTAGGGTCCAGAATGCACGTGGAAAATAAAATTTTCACTAGGATTTGGGTCGCGCAAAGCACTGGCTTGGATTGAAAGAGAAACAGTATATCTCCCACGATTTATACCACTTCTCTCTCTTATCACCATAGGACAAGAGCCACTTATGTTAGTTACTACAGTTTTGAACCATTCAAGTGCATTAATCGCCTGATTTCAAAATTAGTTAAGAATCAATACGATAACATAATAATCATATAATTTAATCATAAATAAATTACATTATACCTGTCTTACCAAATCCCTACGGATTTCAGGCACAATCGGAATGAACCCTTCAAATACCGGTCCTGGAGGGTTTGGTGGTGGTGCAGTGAGACCTCCCGAAAACATAGCTGGGTGCGGCGGATACAGTCTACCACGACTTGATCTTGCACGCTGTCTCGGCATTATATATTTTCCTATTTAACGGAAGAAAACATTTTGCTATAGTTCTATATATGATATATAGCAACTTAAATACCTGAGCTTTGCACTCGTATCGAAAGAAAACTACGTACAACAATACAAATGAAAAAAAAAACGCAAGAGAGAAGATGTATATATATACCTAAGCTTTGTTTGTCGACCGGGCGATGGTGGTGCTCACGAGCAGGCAGCAGAGAGTCTAGCAGAGCAAACGAGCCAGAGAATGAGCTCGGGCGTGAGCTTGCGAGCAGACACAAGCAATAAGTACTGGGCGGTTTTGCCTCGGGCTGTGTGCCACATCACAGCTGGTTTTTATTAAAAACCGGCTGTGAAAACACTCTTCACAGCCGGTTTTTATTAAGAACCGGCTGTGAACACTGTCTTCACAGCCGGTTTTTATTAAAAACCGTCTATGAAGAGTGTTTTCACAGCCGGTTTTTAATAAGAACCGGCTGTGATGAATATTACAAATATTTTATAATATTTTGCACACAATATTACAAAAAAGCATGGGAAATTAGTGCAATTAACTCTAAATACTTAAACAATAGTAGTGCAATTATCTCTAAATATATAAATAAAGTATAAGTAGTGCAATTAACTCTTAATACCAAAACAAGGTAAAAGTAGTGCAATTAACTCTAATTATTACATAACTATGCATTATTCAACTAACGATGACGGCCTCGTCATGATCACGTCGGACGTAAGCTGGCTCATCATATTTCTCTTCAAACACAGGTAGGTCGACATCAGGCCCGAGAGGAGGCATGTCGTTGAAGTCATTCCCTTCTTCCTCGGTTGTGTCTTCAACACCGACGATCTTCCTTTTTCCTTGAAGAACAACGTGTTTTCCATCATTAGTGAGGTCCTTTGCATAGAAGACTTGCACTACATCTTTTGCCCAAACGAATGGTTCGTCTCTGTAGCCTGTCTTCTTAAGATCGACGACAGTCATACCATACTTGTCCTCGAAGACTGCCACTTGATTCACCCACTTGCACCGGGAAAAGAGGTATCTTTAAGTTGGGCCCGTAATCTAGCTCCCAGATCTCTTCAATGGTCCCGTAGTATGTCTGCAAGTGTTGATTGTTGTCATAAGCATCGATACGAACACCACTGTTCTGGTTGACACTTTTTTCATCTTGCTTTGTTGTGTAGAATGAGTACGCATTTATGTCATATCCTTGAAACTTTGTCAACGTACTTGATGGTCCCATAACCAACAAATCTAGCTCACGAGAACCAGTTGTACCAACAGTTAATTTCAATCTTAACCAGTCACCAAAGCATTCTCTATGTTTTTTCATGATCCACTTTTGTTGTTTGGCTCTGTTCTGGTTCTGTAGCTCTCGCATATGCATTTCAATATATGGTGAAACTACAGATGCTTGCTGTAGAACAGTGTAATGTGCTTGCGTGAAAGCATCAAGGTCATCGATCCTGCTCGAATGACGGCCGATCGTCCCCCTCCCAACCAGCCTTCCCTCGTGGCGTGATAAAGGCACACCGCTCTTGGCAGATCCAAATAGTATGTGCAGAACTCAATTGCCTCCTCAGTCTCCCAACCATTTGCCATGCTAGCCTCCGGTCTGAATCTGTTTCTAACATACTTCCTAAGCACACTGTTTAACCTCTCGAAAGGAAACATGTTATGCAGGAACATTGGACCAATTGATTTTATCTGAGCAACAAGGTGAATAAGCAGATGCTCTGACAAGTCAAAAAATGTCGGTGGAAAATGCATCTCGAGCCTGTTTATAGTATGGATCAGGTCTTCTTGAAGCTTGTCTAGCGTTGTTGGATCTATGACTTTGTGTGATATAGCATTGAAGAAAGAGCACAACTTTATGAGGGGATCCCTCACCTTCGGTGGCAGCACACCCCTTAACGCAACAGGGAGAAGTTGTGTCATGATAACGTGGCAGTCGTGGGCCTTCATGCAACTCATGTTGAATTTTGACTCCTGTATGTTGACCAGCCTCCTGATGTTGGCCGAGTATCCGGTGGGCACTTTCAACTCATGAAAGAATTTACAGATCTTCTTTTTCTCGTCTTTAGTCACTGTCCATGAAGCAACTGGAAGCTTCTTTTTCCCATCAGGCTGTATGATAGGATGTAGTTCAGGCCTGACACCCCATTCTTGTAGGTCTTGACGGACTTCCTGTGAGTCCTTTCCCTTTTTTTCATGGCCATTAATGTTCCGAGGGTGCTCTCAGTCACATTTTTAGTTAGATGCATGCCATCGAGTGCGTGGCGAATAGTAAGGAATTCCCAATATTGAAGTCTAAAGAATATAGACTTCTTTTTCCATAAAGCGCCTGCTGGTGCGGGTACACTTCCTTTTCCCTTTCCAAATACCACATCAAGTTTGCTGACTATTTTAAAGATCTCGTGTCCATCGCGATAACTCGGAGCCGAGCGCTCCTCGGTTGTCCCATCAAATGATTTCTTGTTCCGCCGATATGGGTGATCTCTGCGAAGGAACCTACGATGGCCCATGTAGACCATCTTCTTGCTATTATTTAACCATCTACCGTCAGTCTCGTCGACGCAAACCACACAACCATTATAGCCCTTTGTAGCCTGGCCAGATACAGTACCAAGGCCGGGGAGGTCCGTGATTGTTACGAATAACAATGCTTTCAACTTGAAGTGTTCTCTCTTGTACTCATCCCAAACATTGACACCATGATCCCACAAAGTCACAAGATCATCCACCAGTGGCTCCAGGTACACATCGATTTCATTTAATGGCTGCTTTGGCCCTTCGATCAGCAAAGGCATCATAATATATGTCCGCTTCATACAAAGCCAAGGCGGAAGGTTGTATATGCAAAGAGTGACAGGCCAGGTGCTATGTTTGCTGCTAACCATGTTGAAAGGATTCATAACATCAGTACTCAATCCGAACCTTACGTTCCTTATTTCACTGGCAAATTTCTTCTTGAAATGATAATTGATAGCCCTCCACTGTGAACCGTCAGCCGGATGTCTAAGCTTTCCATCATTCAGACGCTCTTCTTCATGCCAACGCATAAGCTTTGCTGTCTTTGGGTTTGCAAATAAACGCTTCAATCGAGGAATCACGGGAAAGTACCAGACGACTTTGGCAGGTGGTCTTTTATTTCGATCACATGTCATATGTATAGCTGATACAGACTTGTACCTAGAAGCTTCACACACTGGGCATGCATCTAATTCTTTATAGTCACCACGATATAAGATGCAATCATTTGGGCATGCATGTATTTTTTGTACTTCTAGCCCAATCGGACATATCATTTGCTTTGCCTGGTACGTGTTCTTCGGCAACCCATTAGGGCTGGGAAGCATCTTCTCCAGAATATTAAGCAAAATGTCAAAGCCCGTGTCTGACAAACCATTTGTTGCCTTCATCTCCAGTAGCAAGAGGTCAGCTTCAAGTTTCGACATGCTACAACCACTGTACAACGGAGTCTTTGCATCCTTTCTCATCTGCTCGAGCTTTTTCAGATTCTTTGCATCCAAGCATTCTGGCTCCGCATCACGTATCGTCTGGTCAAGACCATCAACCACATCATCCGCAGCTAATGTCTCGGCGAAGGTTTCACCGATGTTTTCCATATATGTTTGTTCGACCGGTTCTGGCTCATTTTCAAGTTCCACTGCCTGTGTGGGCTGATGGTGTACTGTTTCCCTAATCTTCTCTCGGGTAGTTTGCTGCGTGGTTTCATTCTCACCTTCCTCACCATGCTTATTCCAAATCTTGTAGTTTGGCACGAACCCCCTAGACAACAAATGATACCGGATCTGCTCGACGTTACGAAACTGTTTCTGGTTTTTGCAGTCATAGCATGGACAATACACATATCCATCACTCATGTTGATGTAAGCCTTCGCAACCTTCACAAATGAATCAACGCCGTTGATATATATGACATCTCTTCTGGCCGCTAGCCTGTACATCCAGCCTCGATCGTTGTCCATCTAAAATTCATGCCAAAATTCAAAATCTAGTGGATGAAACATGCTCAAATTTGAAATGGTTGCTAGTTACCCACCTCAAATTAAGTTGATGGAGTGATTCTTCAAAGAAATCCCACTTTCTACATTGAAAGTTGGCAACAAATCCCCTCTAAAATGGCACAAAAGCCTCTCCATCAAATTCATGCCAAATTTCAAAATCTAGTGGATGAAACATGCTCAAATTTGAAATGGTTGCTAGTTACGCACCTCAAATTAAGTTGATGGAGTGATTCTTCAAAGAAATCTCACTTTCTACATTGAAGGTTGGCAAGAAATCCCCTCTAAAATGGAACAAGAGAGCCCCTCCATCAAATTCATGCCAAATTTCAAAATCTAGTGGATGAAACATGCTCAAATTTGAAATGGTTGCTAGTTACCCACCTCAAATTAAGTTGATGGAGTGATTCTTCAAAGAAATCCTACTTTCTACATTGAAATTTGACAAGAAATCCCCTCTAAAATGGAACAAGAGAGCCCCTACATCAAATTCATGCCAAATTTCAAAATCTAGTGGATGAAACATGCTCAAATTTGAAATGGTTGCTAGTTACCCACCTCAAATTAAGTTGATGGAGTGATTCTTCAAAGAAATCCCACTTTCTACATTGAAATTTGACAAGAAATCCCCTCTAAAATGGAACAAGAGAGCCCCTACATCAAATTCATGCCAAATTTCAAAATCTAGTGGATAAAACATGCTCAAAATTGAAATGGTTGCTAGTTACCCACCTCAAAATAAGTTGATGGAGTGATTCTTCAAACAAATCACACTTTCCCCATTGCAATTTGCCAATAAATGCTCTCTAAAATGGAACAAATTTCCCTCCATCAAATTCATGCCAAATTTCAAAATGTAGTGGATGAAACATGCTCAAAATTGAAATGGTTGCGAGTTACCCACCTCAAAATAAGTTGATGGAGTGATTCTTCAAAAAACCCAACCTTTAGAGAGCAATTTGGTGAAAATGGAGAGCAAAAAGGGTTGAGAGAGGGGTGGGCGTCGGGTTTAAGAAGAAGGGGAGGGGAGGGAAAGAGGGTTTTGTACTGTACAGGCACATCACAACCGGTTTTAGTTACAAACCGGTTGTGAAAGGGGGCATCACAGCCGGTTTGTAAGAAAAACCGGCTGTGATGTGCCCGGCGACTATCACAGCCGGTTTCTAACAAAAACCAGGTTGTGATAGTGGTCATCACAGCCGGTTTTGACGTATGCTTGCCCCACCTAACTAAAAACCGGCTGTGATGCCCTCTCACAACCGGTTTTGCCAAAACCGGTTGTGATAGCCCATTTGAGAAAGTGGTTTGTGTAGTAGTGATATTAGGTCTCTTCATTATATATTGTTCTTTAATTTCTCTTATGGGTTTTTCCTTTCAAAGGTTTTCTCATATGAATTTAAATTGAACAATAATCATTATATACTATACTAGTTTCTCCTTATTTTCCCAATGTGGTTTTAAAGGAGTCTTCATAGTATATCAATATATATTCCTCGCATTTTTCCCATAGGGTTTTTAGAGGATAATCAAAGCATTGGTCATCAAGTTGGATTCGATCAAGGGGGAGTGTTATGAATAGATATCTCTCACCAAGAGATACCTTTCTGGAAGTGATCTCATCCATCCATGCAGAAGTAAGATACACCTTTACAGAAGGAATAGACAACTATTGGATACATTAGTAACTACATTAGGCAGTTAACCAGCCACCAATGGGGCATGTCCGTTGGCCCCTTCGGGCATGGGCAGTTGCAACCCTTTGGGAAGGGATGTCTCTTCCCAATAGGTGCCTGTTAACTGCACCCTTTTCCCTTGTATAAATACTTACATTACATCAAAGGAATAGACAGTTCTCACAATCCAATTCACTTTTGTTCATTTACATCTCAGTTTCTAACAATATTTTCCTCTTGCACGAGGACCTTCAAAAATCCTCTTTTGTGCGAAACATAGTACATATGTAGATGGTCATTTATACACATTCACTCAAACACCTACAAACCTTGAGACACTAGGACCAATGGAAAAAATGACATCATTAATTTGTGGAGTAAAGATACTTGTCAAATGCAAGGATTTGTGACGTGTCAAGAACTCAAACCTAAGTGGATTGATTCCATCACATGAACATATCCAACTAAATGAACCATAGTTCTAGATTGAATGTATTCTTGCCTCATGTTTCATCTAGAATATTGTCACTATGCTCGTTTTGTCTTCATCATTAGTACTCAAGTACAACTACTGGGAGGCATATCACAAGCTAGGAAGTATATTCAAGTAGACAGAATTTGGGTAAATACTGCAACCTTCATTTTTCTATAAATAAAAAACATACCAAAACTTTGTCCTACTGCCAATTGTATTGGCAAACGACGGTAGTATTCTGAAGCTCAAAATTATCCCGGTAATAATAACTATTCCATTCCAAAGTATTAGACAAAGCAAGAGAGACATCACTATCTTCCATCACTATGTCATCATATTTTTGTCTGAGACATTGTCATCATTGAATTATTCACGACTTCCATCACCACTTCATTAACATTATTTCACACTAACCATTTGATGCACACAAGTTTAAATGCACACCACCAACAGGCCATTTGTTTTTGTACTATATTAAAAAATGATGAGGACGATTCAAGGGGTACTCGAGATCTAGTGCTATCGTCCTCCCAACCCATGGATGCATCTCTAGATGTGTATCCAAAGTTCATCTAAAAACATGAGTAGATACTCCTTGTCATGTTTAATTATCATGCAAAAATTGAAGATGAACGAAAATTTGTGCAAGAAGAAATAAAAAGATAAATCAAAGAATGGATAGTGTGGATCTCTCCAAACAAGCAATGTTACTACTCAGGCACTAGTTTCTTTGTTTTGTTTCTTCTTGCACAAATATTTTTTCAAATTTTTCATTTATGCATGATGGTAGAACATGACAAGGAGTATGTTCATATTTTTAAATGATTTTTTTATGCATGTCTAGAGGTGCATCCGTGAGTTGGGAGCACGATAGGACCAGAACCCGCTGTAGCACTTGAACCATTCCGAAAAAAATGCCATTCACAAGACTCTAGTGTAGTTGTGGATGTTATGGTAATAAATAAACCAGATATATTATGACACCTTTTCTTTCACATGTCCAACCCTTAAAAGCATGTTTGGTTTAGAGCATCACTCTGCCTAGGACAATGCGGACAACCTAGTCGCGGAGATTACTTGATGCTTCAGAGTGGAAAGCAGCATTGATGATGGGTGCATGGAACCATACCATGTGACCCTATCCAAATGGACCGACTAGGCTTGAATCACCACTACAGAAACCATTATCCTCCTCAGCCCATATGAAGCAAACCAAAATGGCCTGCTTAGTTTAAATCATTCTAAGCGGCATGACCTGTGCCGCTTAGAATAAGGCGATACGAAGTGGTGCAATTCATGAGCCGTCTCGGATATGTAAACAAAGCGGTGCATAATAAAACCGGTTAGAATGATTGTTCATACTAAACGGTGCATTATATGCCGGATAGAATATTCGTTTACCGAAGTGGTTTTCATTTGACCCGATTACGTTGGGAATTTAAAACGCTTCTTGGAAGTTGAAGGAAACTTGCGCGTGTGAAACCGATGATCTTCTTCATCTTGCGACACAAGTCAAAGCGGACGTGCGCGTGTGAACCGATCGAGGATCTTATTTATCTTGCAATACCCAGCCATGGGTCTATCTTCCTCACATCGTACCCAGCCATCGCGTAAAGAATAGATCTCATAGGCAGAAGGCTCCTGCCTTTTGCCTCTATAGCCACACCTCCCTTTTCTAATCGCTAAGAGAATTCTCGTGATAGGGTTGGGTTTCTGCTAAACATGGAGGCATAGGGCCCACATGGACATGAGAAGACTTCAAGGGAGGATATGGCAACGAGTGGAGACTATGATATAGGACGGCATAGGACTATACAGTATAAGGAAACTAGTCATCATATATAGAAAGTACTCGCTAGAGCGAGATTAGTACATCTTACTACTCTTGTTAGACTAGGTTTCCACTCTTTCCATCATGTAACCCATGCTCGCCAGTATATGAGGCCGGACAGGGACCCCTCTCAAAACAATCTCTCTAAAGTTAGACAGATTCAACAAGTCCAATTGATCAATACTCAAGATTGATAAGGCAACCTTGTACTCATTTTTCACACTATGTAATACTAGATCAGCAACAGGACATAGGGTATTAAGCCTAATTGGTGGCCTGAACCTGCATAAATCTCGTGTCATGTAACCATGGAATTCTTGATTCCTAGAAAACTTCTCCTAAACTCTACAACCTTGGGATACCCCTCGGTGGGATTGCTGGTAAAACACGACAATTTCTACCCCCTTCTTCAGTCTCCTTTTGAGTAGCCTGGAGATAGAATCGCTAGGAGAATCCTCGTGATGACTTTCACTGCGCTTTCCCGAGAGGAAATCGATCAAGGAGAGATTAATAGGATGCCATTTACTAGTCGGCCAATTTGGAGGAGTTGAGGCGCACTGCAAGTCTGACGCGTAGCAAGGAAATTACAAATTTGTGCTTCCTCTTGTTGCACCTCCTCTCTGTCTTGCCCTCCTCCCTTCGGGGAATTTATTAGACCCGGCAATGATGTACAAATCATCATTTGATCGGCAACGATGAACAAAGTTAGCCTTATACATTTTCTTTTAAAACATTGTAACAACATCTGGACAACCTCTACTCAGGTGGACATGTAATGGTCCTCTACATGATTGAACAAAATCAGCCTTGGACATCTAATGAGCCGTTTGTGCTCAATAAAGAGTTAGATATATCATGTTTTTTATTTTTTTACAACTTTTATGGACCCATTCGAAGTAGCGTGCTATGAGCCGCTTAGAATAATCACAACAGGCACGTGTCCTCCAGCTGCTTCATCTTGTACGAGAAGTTGATAGTGTAGTGATGTCCTATTTATTGGTACTCTGCTTCCTTTGTTCATCCTCCCGGCATCTTATCTTCTTTTTTGTCCATTTTATTTGCAAGGAAACCAAGAGGGTGGGCATGGATGCAGTGGAGATGCCGACGGGCATGGACGGGCGGAGCCACTGCGAGCTTGTCACCCAAAGGGTGCATCAACAGCTTCAGGTGATCCCCGAAGATCAGAAACGCGTTGTCATTGCCTTCGTTGTGCCATGACTGGGAGCATGTCGTCGCCAACGACACCGCCGCCACAACCTATTCATCACCATTAGCTTCATCGTCAAGCACGTACTCAGGCATTACTGCTCCAGGATAGCAATGGAGGACGACTTCTTCGACCACACCTTCTTCATGTGGCTTACTGAAGCCGAAAACGTGGAGATGTTCGATGGCCGTAGCTGGAAATGGCGGGGGCAGATGATGAGCTTCTCCCATGTCTTGGATCTCCATCTCAAGACGGATTGGCTTGGGGCCGTACAGCCTGTGCCTTAACTGCCGTCGCCTCGACCTATCCCCGGGATATAGATTTGTAAGGTTTTGTGCAATGACTGTGAATGATGGAGTGTTTAATTATTAGCATTGTCGGTGATATGATCTCCGGCAGTCTTCCACGGGGTAGCCCACGGAAGTGATTTGTATGTAGGGAAGATCGGAAGCGAGATGGTTAGGGTGGACAGACACAAGGATTAGACAGGTTCGGGCCGTCGACTTGACGTAATACCCTACGTCCTGATTGGGGGTGTTGTATTGCGTGGATTGTAGATTGATTGGTCAGTATCCTTTTTCTTCTCTATCTTCTCCTACCGATCTAGGCACCCCTGCCCTACATTATATATCCCAGGGGGCGGGGAACTAGTCGGTTACAATTGTTGGTGTCCTAGTAGGATTACAGGGTAGATTCCTAGTAGGAGTCCGACTTCTCCCTTCTGTGTGGTACCCGGGGGGTATATCCCTGACAGTAGCCCCGGAGCCTCGTACTGATTAGTTTAATCAGTTCGAGGGTCTTCTAGTCTTCTATGAGGTCTTTATATCTTCTTGTCATATGTATCTTCTCGCCGAGTGGTTTTAACTTGATCCTAGTGCCTCGCAGCAGCAACATCATCCGAGTGATTTCTCCAATCATCCGAGTGGTTTTGAGAAAGTCCGAGTGATACATCAGACGTTTCCCAAAAATATCTTCAAAGTCTTTCTTCTACACCTCACTGAAGGTGAAGTGTATACACTTAGCCCCCGAGCCTTGAGTAGAGTAAAATAGTCTGCTCGAGGGTCCAATAGTCTTGATCTTGATCCTTCGTCTTGAAATGTCTAATGGTGTGCACCGACTAGGTGCACCCACAGGGTGTAGCCCCCGAGACTCGTGCGACTTAGAATAAGTTGGGCGAGACTCCAAAAAGAGCTTCATGACACCCCATCACGCAATCCAAACGCCGACTAGTGTGAATACTGGGTTGATGATAACATCCGAGTGCCGACGATTGTAAGCACTCAGGCCTTGATGATATCTGAGCGCCGACACACGTGAGCACTCGGCCATTAATAATATCAAAGTGCCGACTCGTGTGAGCACTCGGACCTTCAACAATATCCAAGTGCCGACTCATGTGAGCACTCATTTGATCCTCGTGAAGCGGTCCTAGCCGTTCGATCCAACCTCCGAGCGTAGAAATAGGCTTGGCCGTCCTAACTTGGATCCTGCAATATAAACACGAAGATTGGGTAGTATATGATATAATAAAAAATATCATCTCGAAACAAAATTCGTTGCAGTGATGATGCATATGTAATAATGCATATGTATGTGCTACTCCCTTCCCCCTTCGCTGGCCTTAATTTCTGAGTGGTTGACCTGTTACGGAGTAGATTAGCCTCGTTGGTCTTAGTCTCATGCCATCGAGCTTTGTCGTGCGTGTAGAGCTTTGACTTGGCGAGTCCTTTCCCCCATGATTTAAGGTTTGTTCCACTCGTACTTTATGTGCATGACGCGAGGGAAATAATTCGAGTAGAAGAAATTGGATGAAAATGATTTGCAACATTGTGCAATGTATGAGCCCACAGGGTGTATGACGCCGATCTGTCGTGGCAGTCGTGCGAAATTAAAAGACGATGTTTATTAGAAACATGACTTAGCTTGATTCGTAGTCGTTTGTTGATGAAGACGACTAGCCGGAGTTGATTCCGACTAGTTATTAACCGTATATGACCCGTTTCCGAGTTGTTTCGGGACGAGCCGATCCTTGCGCCAGAGAGAAGTTCTCCGTGGCAGTTGTAGCTTCTGCCTCCTGGCGATCCAAAGCGGCGGCGGTGATGTTCCCGAACTGGATCTCGAATCCGTCGACGTCCGGGAGGTTGCAGCTGTCCAAGATCTTGATACGATCCATCAAGCTTACCAGATTGATCTCGGCGATATCCCCTACCTGGCGCGCCACTGTCGGTGATATGATCTCCGTCAGTCTTCCACGGGGTAGCCCACGGAAGTGATTTGTATGTAGGGAAGATCGCAAAGATCGGAAGCGAGATGGTTAGGGTGGACAGACACAAGGATTAGACAGGTTCGGGCCGTCGACTTGACGTAATACCCTACGTCCTGTTTGGGGGTGTTGTATTGCGTGGATTGTAGATTGATTGGTCGGTATCCTTTTTCTTCTCTATCTTCTCCTACCGATCTAGGCACCCTTGCCCTCCATTATATATCCCAGGGGCGGGGAACTAGTCGGTTACAATTGTTGGTGTCCTAGTAGGATTACAGGGTAGATTCCTAGTAGGAGTCCGACTTCTCCCTTCTGTGTGGTACCCGGGGGGTATATCCCCGACAAGCATGTTCATCTATAGTATTGTGTGCTATGAACAACATGTTTTTTAATTATTCGCATGTTTATCTCGACTTATGCTTTGTGTTTTACTTTTTTTTAATTTTTTGTGGACTCATTCTGAGCAGTCATACACATGCTGCTTTGAAATGAATACTCCTCTAAGAGGTTAACCCCGGGCTGCTTAGAATGATTTCCGAGTCTATATATATATATCAGGCGGCCATTCGCTAACCCTAACCCTATCCACTGCTCCGCCCCAGCCACCGCCGCGCGCCCACCACCACAAACATCTAGATCTCATCCCATTTGTAATGAGGACATAACCAGCTTAGATATGACCATATTAAGGGCTTGTAAACCAAAGGTGAATCAACACTATATCATGATTATGTTTTCTACATTCAATGAATTGATGCTGCACCATGATATGTATTCATTGTCATTTTCAGAAATACATAGCTGGATCAAAAAGAGTGTTCAACATATATGGAAGGCATGGAAGACCAAAGAAGTTGATTGGGGACCAAATCTAAGTATTCTCACGTCCACCACCAAGCCACCACGTCAAATTGGCCGAAGGAAGGAAAGATATGAAGTCCAACACGTTTTGAACAGGATGGATTCAGACTGTAGGAAAGTGCCGAGTTGCGACAGCCGCCACGACTTCATCCCGACTCCATTTTGGGCAGTTAAGTAGTTGATGGAAAGCTTATCAAGTCTACTTTCATATGAATCTGGACTCATGTCCATATCTTCTGCGAGGCGGCCGCAATCATCGATTTACTACTGAGACCTTTTATACCCACGGTGCTGCGTCACCTGATTTTGGTCCGATGGGTCGTGTATCAAGTGGGGCCCAATAGGGGCGCGTCCTAGGGTTGTGGCATGACCCCCACCACGTCCAGGTCGTCCTCCTCCCTCTCATATACCTCCATAGCAGCCACAAATAGATGGGGTTTTGTTTAGTTGAAAGTTTAGCCATTGCTACTTCCTTGTAAGCGCGCGTGCTGGTCCAACCGGCCGTCTTCTTGTATCCAGAACCCCACCTTTTGTCTGTTCAGATTGGTAGATATTTGCAATTGAGTTGCTTGGTTCTACACATGTTCTTGCTTGTTCTTCGATTGCTTGCAGGAATTACCCTAGTGGTTTGGTTGATCGTGCTCCACAAGATCACGGCGGCCGCTGGAGGTTGTGTATCGGTTGCTAAGGCGCAATGTCCTTGGACGGTTGTAGTCAGGCCGTGAACATCTCTCCACTCTAAATTGAAGTTATCCACCTCTCACCGAAAGATCAGGAACAAACCCCTAGCGGGTTCACATCAGTTGGTAATCAGAGCGAGGTTTATCGGTGAGAGTTATCTTTTGTTTGCAATTTTTAATTTCCTATAGTCCACAAAAAGCCATAAAAAATTACTAGGTGTGTTTCCTTGCTGTCCTATAAACCAATATAGCCTTTACTAGTATTACTTGGTTAGGGCTTGTTGAGTTTTCGATTGCATCGGTTGTGTCGTGCTGCTGGTCTTAGTTGTAGTCCTTTAGAGTTTTGAGTTCTTGTCACGTTTTGGTCACTTCTACCATTGCCACTGCTGGTTGTCGCATTCATATATAATTGTTAGCTAGTTTTGCTACTGCTTTTATGTAAAAGAAGCATGAAAGGACAGGAAAAAAAGAAAAAGAGAAAAAAAAATCAGAAACAAAGAAAAAAAAAGAAGAAGAAGAGAGAAGCAAAAAGGAAGGGGTTGTTCATCGTGTTTCTCCTTTGATTCAGGCGATGCTTTGTGACTTCGTTTGTGTCCAGGCTCACGTCTCTTGCACGGTCTAGGCTATGACCAGCACAGTACCACCGTTTAATGATTATTCAGCTTGCTTTGTGACTAACGTGGTGCTAGTACTTTCTTGATTCAGCCCACCTATAGCTCCACATATTTCAACTACAACTTGAAGGTCTTGTTGCTGCGGCACCGGTACACTTTCTTGAAGGTTCTCGTCTTGTTGGTTGTTGACACCTCCTGTTTTGCTCGATAAGAACTTGTAAGAGCTTGTTTTGAACAAGGAGGGTTTGGAAGTTTTATAACAGCCACATCCAAGTAGTTGACAGGAGGACACATATTGTTTTTGTGTTTCTTGTTTCCAACTAATCATGGCAGGAGATACGGAGATTTCTGAGCAAACAAAGGTACACCTTCAGATTGAGGACGTTATTTACATCTTGCCTTCCTATGCAAGTGAGTTTGATCCTAAAGCATACATTGATTGGGAGCTAAACATAGATAAAGAGCTTCGAAAATATGATTTGTCTGAAGAACAAAAAGTGATTGCTGCTTCTACTATTTTAACTAGTTATGCTTTAACTTTTTGGAAGCACCTGTTGAGACATGATAATGTTCCTAAACATGGAAGGATATGAAACGAACCTTTAGAGAAACTCATGTTCCTGAATATTATGCTAATTACATGTTTGATAAATTAAATAGCTTTGAACAAGGTAAAAAGACCGTTGATGTATACTATCATGATCTGAAATGTCGTATGTTGCGTTGTGGTTTGGAAGAATGTGAAGAAGCTACTGAGATCAGATTTTTGAAGGGGCTTAATACTGAAATTCAGTATAGACTATTGCATGAAACATATGATTCTCTAACTTGTTTGATTGCCCTTGCTTCTAGAATTGAGATGGAACTTGGAAATGAATTGAGTGAAAAGAAATTGGTTGAATTGTTACCTACTTGTGACAAAGAAGAGTTCTTCGATAGTTATTCCCAGATTACAACACCACAACTAGAGATAGAGCGCACTAGTTTTCCCCTTGTTGTCCATAACATTTTGCAGGAGGATGGAAACAATATCATTTAGTGTGTTGAGCAGCTTGAGAAACTACACGCGCTGCCAAAGTCAGCAAAGAATGATTGTGCAGCAACTACCACGTTTGAGGAGAGCGAGCAAAGCCACACATTCATTGCTGAAAACACTTGTTGTGAGTATGATCATGTTCCACTTATATCTATCACACAACTAGTGCATGAACATGATATTTCTATTCTTGATGATATGCATTCTGAAATAAGACGCGTTCATTGCATTGACACTGAGATAGAGGAATTAAACATCTTATCTTCTTTAAATTGTTTAGGTTATATCGAACTCGATTTTCGTTGTGACCTGAATAGTTTGGAGAAAGAATTATAGGTCAAATCTGGTTTGCCATGTTTTAATCGTTGTTCGCTGCATGCAATTGGCAAATATGATAGCAAAGGAAAAAAAAATTGGTGCATAAAGTGAAACAAAGGGCTGCACTAACGCTAATAATGTCTTCCATAGTTTTTCTAGTGTTTGTCTTATGCAACAGGATCAGCTCAAAGAAAGGGAGCATTGCTCATTGTGGTTGTGCAACATAGTTGTCATTCCATATTCCAACATGAAACCAAGCACCTTTGAATGCCACTGGAGCAAGTCGAGGACGACTTGCGGCCAAGAAAGGGAGAATGATGAGGACATAACCAGCTTAGATATGACCATATTAAGGGCTTGTAAACCATAGGTGAATCAACCCTATATCATGATTATGTTTTCTACATTCAATGAATTGATGCTGCACCATGATATGGGTTCATTGTCATTTTCAGAAATACATAGCTGGATCAAAAAGAGTGTTAAACATATATGGAAGGCATGGAGGACCAAAGAAGTTGACTGGGGACCAAATCTAAGTATTCCCATGTCCACCACCAAGCCACCACGTCACATTGTCCCAAGGAAGGAAAGATATCAAGTCCAACACGTTTTTGGAAAGGACGGATTCAGACTGCAGGAAAGTGATGAGTTGCAACGGCCGCCACGACTTCATCCGGACTCCGTTTTAGGTGGTTAAGTAGTTGGTGGAAAGCTTATGAAGTCGACTTTCATAAGAATCTGGACACATATCCATATCTGCTCCGAGGCGGCCGCAATCATCGATTAACTACAGAGACCTTTTCTACCCACGGTGCTGCGTCACCTGATTTTGGTCCGATGGGCCGTGTATCAAGTGGGGCCCAATAAGGGCGCGTCCTAGGGTTGTGGCACGGCCCCCACCACGTCCAGGTCGTCCTCCTCCCTCTCATATACCTCCATAGCCGCCACAAATAGATTGGGTTTTGTTTAGTTGAAAGTTTAGCCATTGCTACTTCCTTGTAAGAGCGTGTGCTGGTCCAACCACCCATCTTCTTGTATCCAGAACCCCACCTTTTGTGAGTTCAGATTGGTAGATATTTGCAATTGAGTTGCTTGGTTCTACACATGTTCTTGCTTGTTCTTCGATTGCTTGCAGGAATTACCTTAGTGGTTTGGTTGATCGTGCTCCACAAGATCGCGGCGACCGCTGGAGTTGGTGTATCGGTTGCAAAGGCGCAACGTCCTTGGATGGTTGTAGTCGGGCCATGAACGTCTCTCCAGTATAAATTGAAGTTATCCACCTCTCACCAAAAGATCAGGAACAATCCCCTAGCGTGATTCCTGCAAGCAATTGAAGAACAAGCAAGAACATGTGTAGAACCAAGCAACTCAATTGCAAATATCTACCAATATGAACTCACAAAAGGTGGGGTTCTGGATACAAGAAGACGAGCGGCTGGACCAGCACGCACGCTTACAAGGAAGTAGCAATGGCTAAACTTTCAACTAAACAAAACCCCAACTATTTATGGCGGCTACAGAGGTATATTAGAGGGAGGAGGACGACCTGGACGTGCTAGGGGCCGTGCCATAACCCTAGGATGTGCCCCTATTGGGCCCCACTTGATATACGGCCCATCGGACCAAAATCAGCTGACACAGCACTGTGGGTAGAAAAGGTCTCTGTAATAAATTGATGATTGAGGCCGCCTACGAGCAGATATGGACATGAGTCCAGATTCATATGAAAGTAGACTTGATAAGCTTTCCATCAACTACTTAACCACCAAAACGGAGTCCAGATGAAGTCGTGGCGGCCGTCGCAACTCAGCACTTTCCTGCTGTCCGAATCCATCCTTTCCAAAACGTGTTGGACTTGATATCTTTCCTTCCTTCGGACAATATGACGTGGTGGCTTGGTGGTGAACGTGGGAATACTTAGATTTGGTCCCCAATCAACTTCTTTGGTCCTCCATGCCCTCCATATATGTTTAACACTCTTTTTGATCCAGCTATGTATTTCTGAAAATGATAATGAACACATATCATGGTGCAGCATTAATTCATTGAATGTAGAAAACATAATCATGATATAGGGTTGATTCACCTTTGGTTTACAAGCCCTTAATATGGTCATATCTAAGCTGGTTATGTCCTCATCAATTTCCTGCTCCACCTCTTCGTGCGCCCTCCACGCTTCCTCCAGCATGGCGACACCTCGTCCATTTGAGGTCCTACGCCATGCCAGTCCACATGACACCACTGCCATCCTCATGTACTGTGCTTATCAAACAACAAAGTTTGTCTTTTGTCGCGCCTTGCTCCATGCCTTAGCTGTAGACAAGATGAGGAGAGTCGTCGTGCGCACGGAGGCTAGGCTGCGTACAAGGCAGTCTTGGCCACGAATGATTCTGTGCCGGACAACCTTCAGAAGGATGGTAAGATCCATTGCCAGGGCCGTCAACACCGGCCGGGAAGAGGTGAGAGTAGATGATCTTCAAATTTTGTCCAGATTTTTTGCCATGGCGGCTGCCTATAGTCGTCATGTCCAAACCCTTGCGCTCTCTGAGATGTGGCGGGATATGACGTGCCTTTGTCGTTGTGTCCTCTTAAACCATGACCTCCGTCCCCATGGTGGGCATGACGGAGGTTGTGCACGACGGAGGTTGTTCTAACGTTATGAACGAATTGTCATTTCGTCCACTAGGCTTCATCGTTATACCATTGCCATGTGTTTAGCTAAGTTACAATTGTGATGATAAACTTAGTTATGTGATGAACTTGTACCTACTATATTGCCATGTTATTATTACTTGTGATGTCTAGCCTACAACTATGTAATGTTTAAGGTATTCAGTCCTTGTATGATGAGTTTGTACCTACTATATTGCCATGTTAATATTATTTGTGATGTGCAGCCTATATGTGATGCTGAGTTCAGCTCTTGCAAAATGATGATATGAATATGATGTTATTGTTATGAACGTCTAGCACGTACACGTGCACAGACCATAGTATGTGCAGATGATGTTCATGCAATCCGTTCATAACAATGCTACATTACTCTCATGGCTCCGATGGCAAATTATGATTTTTAGCTGCCCTGACAGCATTCTAACCGGCGCTAACGAAACTGGTAACAGTAGATTTACAAATAGATGCGTCATAATTAACAACTGGTTCATTTAGGGAAACTAAGCTCAACAGTGCGTATTGTACCGATTCATTTACCTGAACCAAACGAACCGGTGAAGGAAAAGCCACTTCGAGTATCTTACTATTCTAAGCGGTGTAGAGAATGCCGACAACTTTAAGCAGTCATTGGAATTGGTTAAATAACCGCTTAAGATGACCCCCTTATTGGCATCACTAAAAGGGAAGCAGCACTGGCGCCGACGCGGATAAGGTTCACTGCAGTAGTGGATAATTCCTAATTAACCTAAGATGAAAACCGAACAAGCCGTAATTGTCCCGGTTGAGCTTCCATATTCTTCTGCATAACAGGACTAGTGAAACAAATATACATACGCAAATCTAATAGGAGGAGGGCCCCTCGTTAGCCCTATCGCGAGGTCCTCCCCCTTCTTCCTCCTCGGGAAGTTATTTCCTTCCCCAACAAGGGGAAGTAACTTCGCCAGCCGTGGTAGGTCGGGTGGTCGGTGGGCGGTGGCGACGGCAGCCGCCGACCGCAGGGGAGGCGACAGGAGGAGGGGGACATGTATGGTCCTAGAGTTGTTAGGGGAGGGGATCCATCACCGGTTAGGGTGTGGCAACCGGCCGGCGGTGGTGGCGAAGGAGATGGTGGCGGTAACGATGGGCGTGGGTCGGTTCGACCCGATGGATAGCTGACCCGCTCTGGAAAAACGAGTCCAGTGGAGCACCGATTTGACGCAAGAGAAAATAAAGGGGCGCTGGTTCGCCCCGCGGGTAACCGCAGGGTCAAGTGGATCGAGTCCTCTCCAGACCAAGCGCAAGAAAAGTTCTCCCCGTTGTGAAGTGAGTCCGGCAATCCCATCCGCCCCCATTTGCTAGCCGAGAAACATGCTCTGATGCTCATGTGAGTTTCCAGTGCGAGCATATTAACGTGCAGCTGTACTGGTGCACGCGTGACTCGCGCGCAGCGACGAGTCGCAACACACAGCGCGCGCGACCTGGACACTGTCAGCACTCATGAACTTGAGAGATGCAAGCATTAGTGACATTACTTTGCAGGCAACGCAGGTGCTTCAAAGTATATGGGTCGACCCGTTAGATCCATTGGAGCATATGGTTCAAAACTGCTGTAGAAAAACGGATGGAGCGGTGCCCCTTCTATTCATGTATGGTTCGATGGATAGTTCCAGGGTCGCACCGCGGAGCACCAACGCCCATCTTTAGGTGGCGGAGCGGAGGTGACGAAAGAGCGCCGCTGGAGCCGGGCGGCAGTCGACCCACGGTAGGTCGGTGGAGGAGGCAGGGGCTCGACAAGGAAGAGGAGGAGCCGATGGTGGATCTTGCAGCGGCGGAGGTGGTTAGGGTTGGCTGCCGCGGCGGAGGCGCGGGAGCGCCGGCGGTGGGTTGCGGTCGTCGGTGGGGGAGGCTCGCTGGAGAGGTTAGGGTTTCGGTCGTGGTGGTCGTCGGCTGTGGAGGCGGCGGGAGCCGCCGAAGCCAGGAAGGGGAGGCTCCAGGGGGAGTTGAGGATGGGGTTAGGGTTTTCCGTCGGTGGAGCCGCCGGATGTGGGGTAAGGCGAGGCGCGGCGGCAGCACGCGGTGGAAAAGGGGGTTGGGTTAGGGTTTTTCGGTGGCAGAGCCATCGCATCTGGGGGAGGGGGACGCGGCGGCATGCGGGGGAGGAGGGAGGCGCGCGCGTCGGGGAGTAAAGGATGAGGAGGAAGATGGTGGAGGCAGGGGTACATTAATAAGAAAACCTTCCCGAAATGGAATGCCCATAAAAAGAAATGTTTCCATTTTGGGAAGGGCCTCCCCTTAAGACTAAATGGAGGAGGGCCTCCCTCTAGTAAAGTTCATATATATATATACGTACTCTTCGTTAAAATATCAAGCAACGGTTGTTCGCAAAAAGTGGAACCACATGATCACCTACAATAGATACAAATATCTACTACGGGAAAACTCCACATCGGTCTCAGCACGTTAGTGCCGGTCAAGCTGGAGTCGTCACTAATGTTGTACATTAGTGCCGACTCCAGGGAACAGTGGCCCTAGAGCCATGTTAGTGCCAACTGGGCACAATAGCCCGCAACTAACGTGCCACCCGGACCCACCACCCCAACCGAATATGCGAATCCTACAACGGACAGAAGGCACATTAGTGCCCGCTAGAGATACTAGCCATCACTAACCTGACGCATGATATTTAGTGCCGGATAGGGACTTCAGCCAGCACTAAATATCATCATATTTATCAACTTCTTCTTCCCGAGCCCAATCATTTGAGCTCGAGCTTCTTCTCTCTCCAATGGCGTTTTAGAGGGGAGGTGTTGCCCATTTTTTCTCAAATTTGTGGTGATGTCACTCATTCAAGTGGAGCAAAGGTTAGCAACTTCATTCTCTCTTGTTTCACGGTGTTTATTTTTGATTTCATGCTTTGTAGATAGAGATATTGGTGATTTAAAGTATGAAGGAAAATGTGAATGATTTTTTGATTTGTACATTAATTTGAGATATATGTAAAATTGATTTGTTACTCTTTAGACAAGGTTATTAGATAGTTTGTGTACGACACATTTAGATTTTTATAGTTATTTCATAGTGACATGTCTATATATTAGTATCTCTATTGTTTTTAAAAGAAAATCATAGGGATAATAAGCATGATTATTTGACATCTACATATATGCCTGATAATTATTTTATAGTGACATATTAGGGGAAGTGAGCATTTTATATTTATACATAAAATTTACCATTAATGAATTTCTAGAAAATTTCATAGTGACATATGCCTGTGAATTATTTCATAGTGTGCTATGGCTGGGAATTATTTCATAGTGACATATTAGAGGGAATGAGCATGTTTTTTTACTTATACATAAAATTAACGAAAATAAATTTATAGTTTCGTATGTTCTAATATTTTGTAATGTGGTTTCGGACTATTTCAAAAAAAGTTCACGTTGATCAATATGGCTTCTGCTGCTGGAGGGAGTGGTGCTGGTGGCGGTGGCCGTCGTCCGCGTCAAGACAATAAGAAGAAAATCGGAGCAGGGGAGAAAGTAATGGTTCTTTTTTTGAAAAAAAAACAAATGAACAACATGTTGAAAGGGGCGGGGACCCAGGTTTTGATTTTGAGAGTGTATTGCAGCATTACGCTCCATCTCCTATAGAACCGAAATCTCCAGCTCCGCCATCTTCTTCAGCGCCAGCAAAAAATCATGCTTTTCCATCCAAAAATGGTTAAAGATCGTTCTCGTGTTGCTTGTTAGCTATTGAGAAATTTATGTTCCTTTGAATAAATTGTGTTTGGGATGACACCAATTAAGGTTCTTTGTACTGCAGTGTAAGACATTTTCATGGATAAATTGTGTTGGATGTTGAGACGTTAAAATTTGTATGTTATTGTAATAACAATTATGTTGATTTGAGTTATGTAGAATTGATTTGTGTTTTTTACACGACAACTAATTGTAAATGGACCGGCAATGGATGTACGGCGGACGAGCCACATCAGCATGGGTTAATGGCATAAAATGCAGCAGAGGCCAACAGATTACCAAAGGGTTTCATGTTCTGTCATTGCGAGTTTGCCAAAATATGAGAGAATACAAGAAAAGACTCTATGGTCCCATCTTTATGAGAATGGTTTCATGAAAAGCTATAACGTTTGGATTAATCACGGAAAACTTGGAGTTATGATGGAAGATACTACCTCCGTTTCAAATTATAGGTCGTTTTGGCTTTTCTAGGTTTATCATTTTTGTTATGCATCTAGATAAACGCTATGTCTACCTTCATAGCAAAATCTATGAACCTAGAAGATGACGCTGGTGGTGAAGACGGTGATGATAACACTATTCCAGACATGGTGTGGGTTCAATAAGCTGGTGGCTATCATGATTAACCAATAGGAGATGGTGAAGCAAATGTTGCACAAGAGGACCCACCTGACGAGCTAGATCAGGCACTGCTTGATGCACAGAAAGATAGTGAAACTACGAATGAGTCATTAAAGTTTGAGAAGATGCTAGAGGATCACAGAAAGCCGTTGTGCCCTGGTTGCAAACCAGAGTAGAAGAAGTTGGGTGCCGCACTGGTGATGTTGAAATGGAAGGCAACTAATGGTGTCACCAATAAAGGATTCAGTGAGCGTTAAACATTGTAAAGAACATGCTTCCCGAGGATAATGAGCTGCCGTCCACAACATACGAAGCTAAAAACATCATTTCCCTCTTGGATTGGAGGTACACAAGATTCATGCATGTCCTAACGGTTGTATATTGTATCGCGGAAAGGAATACAAGAAGTTGGAATCTTGTCCAGTTTGCAGCGCATTGTGGTATAACATTAGACGAGACGATCCAGGTGATGTTGATGGGCAGCCACTCAGGAAGAAAGTTCCCAAAAGGTTCTTGTGGTACTTCCCTATAATACCAGTTCTGAAGTGTTTTTTCAGAAACAAGGACAATGCTAAGCTGATGTAGTGGCACAAACAGGATCGTAAGGAAGATCACATGATTAGACACCCCGCAGATGGGTCCTAGTGGAGGAACCTTGATCGAGAGTATCCTAAATTTGATAGGGACCCAAGGAAGATAAGGTTCAGTCCTGAGTACTGATGGAATGAATCCGTTTGGTGAGTTTGGCTGCAGTCATAGTACATGGCCTATGACGCTATGTATGTTCAACCTTCCTTCTTGGTTGTGCATGAAGCGGAAGTTCATCATGATGTCATTGCTTATTCAAGGGTCAAAAGAACCTGGCAATGACATTGATGTGTTTCTACGACCCTTGATTGATGATTTATTATTGCTTTGGAAGGAAGAAGGCGTACGTGTGTCAGATGAGTATAACAAGAGTCTTTCGACCTCCGAGCTTTTATTTTCGTAACCATCAATGATTGGCTTGGAGTTGCAAAACTGTCGAGACAGTCGAACAAGGGATACAGTGCCAGCACTGTTATGATGAAACCGATAGAATTTATTTGAACACACTATAAGAAGTGTGTATACATGGGTCATCGCCGATTCCTTCCTGTCGATCACCCCCTAAGAAACGAATGCAAACATTTTAAAGGACAGCCCAAAACTTGCCCTAAGCCTTTGTTTCATAATGGAAAGCGTGTGTTATCGACGATCAAGGATGTGAAGTGCGTATTTGGAAAGAGTGACGGTAGCGTACCTGTTCCCAAGGATCCCATCACACGACGTGCTCCAATGTGGAAGAAAAAGTCCAAATTGTGGGAACTACATTATTGGGCAGTCTTAGATGTTTGACACACAATTTATGTGATGCATTTGACAAAAAATCTTTGCGTGAACATACTAGGCTTCGTAGGAGTGCATGGTAAGTCAAAGGATACATTGGAAGCAACGCGCAACATGCTGAAGCTAACAGAACAACAAGGCTTGCAACCCGAAAAGATAGACAAGGGATGCCACTATTTAAAACCTGCCAGCTACAATCTGAGTAAAGAGGAGAAGAAAAGTATGTTTGATTGCTTGAACAGTATTAAGGCCCCGTCCGGATACTCCTCGAATATGTAGGGCATAATAAACGTGAAAGAGAAGAAAATCCTAAACTTGAAGCCCCATGACTACAATGTCTTGATGACACAATTACTTCTGGTTGTGCTTAGGGGTGATCTACCAGACAATGATTGGCAATTGTGAAGCTTTGTGCGTTCATGAATGAAATTTCACAAAAGGCAATTGATTCGAACAATCTAATAAAACTACAGAAAGACATTGATGAATGTCTTGTCAGATTCGAGATGGTTTTCCCACCACCATTCTTCAACATGATGACACACCTTCTGGTTCATATTGTGACTGAAATAACTATTCTGGGTCCTATATTTCTACATAATATGTTCCCTTTCGAGAGATTCTTGGGAGTCTTGAAGAAGTACGTCTACAACCATTCTTGTCCAGAAGGATGTATCGCTAAGGGCTACGGAATAGAGGAGGACATTGAGATTTGTGTTGACTTTCTTCCTGACATAAAGTCGATTGGGCTCCCTGTGTCACACCATGACGCGCAACTAAAGGGAAAACGCACAGAAAGAGATCTAATGTGAACATCTCTTGTAGTGAATTCAGCAAAGCAAACTTCATGGTTCTTCAGAATTCATCCAAGGTGGCTCCATATATTGATGAGCACATGAATATTGTATGGGTCGAAAATCCAAAGAACGGTCCTGATTGGATCACGTGCAAACATATATCTACTTTTGAAGGCTAGTTCAGACGGAAATTATTGTTCAACAACACAGTTGATGAAGAACTTCAATGGCTAGCTAGGGGACCATAGATCACAATCCAGCAATGCCAAGGGTACGAAATCAATCGGTATATATTTTACACAACAACTCAAGAAAAAAAGCACAAACCAAAATAGTGGTGTCCGTACGTGTACAGTAAACAGTAATGGAGAAAATGACACCTACTATGGTGTCATAGAGGAGATATGTACCCATAGTTGTCTGTATGTTTTGTTGCCAATGGGTGGCGTGTGATGAAGGACTGGTATGGGACGACCATAGTTGACTTTAAAAAGATTGGATAGAAAGATGAACCATTCGTTCTGGCCAAAGATGTGACACAAGTGTTTTATGTGAAGGACATACCAAGCAAGCCGAAAACAATTCTCAAAATAGGGCAGAAAATGAACCGAAACGACACATAGTTCTTCTAGGAAAAAGAAAAGTTGTTGGAGTTGAGGATATTTCAGACAAGTCAGAAGATTATGACCAGATATTGACCCTAGCATCCTGTGTAATTTCTCTTGTATATTTATGTTGTATTTCATGTGAACTAATGTAATGTAACGCACTCTGTTGTATTTCTCTCAATTAGCGGTACTAATCATGCAATTTGGAAACAATATAATCAAAATACAGTATTATATTTTTGCGTGGTGAAAATATTATTTACTACAATTAAATTTGTATTACTAGAATCATTGAAACCTTAAATTATGAACAAGTAACTAAGTATTTTGCGAATTGATCACATCATTGTATAGGTTACCAATGAAAAGATTTTTGAATATTTTTGCATGGTTCAAAATGAAATGTTTTTGATTTATTATGAATAATACAAAAATAAATACACATATACCCTATTAGCGCGACATATTGGTAATGTTAGTATATTCATAAATTTACTTTAATTACTATTTTTATTTTCGAGATGGAATTAAAAAGATGCTAACAAACTTAAGATACTAATTTTCGTACAATTATTATAATTATTGCATATATAATAATTAAAAATGTAAATATAGAAATAAAAAGGGCAGCTTAGTATTGGCTCGTGTTTCCAGCAGACACTAACCTACTCCGCCAGTTTTCATTTCCCCATGGGCGGTGCAGGTTAGTGTCGGCAGGGTCCCTAGCCGGCACGAACATGTCTTGGGGGCAGGTTAGTGTCGGGCAAGCTCCCCAGCCGACACTAACCTGACCTAGGGTATATAGCCCCGCCCCTCCCTCCCCAGATACTTGGACGAGTTCTCTCGATCCCCGCCGCTCTCACCGCCTCATCGTCTTCTTCCCCGTCGCCCGCCCGGCCATCGCTCGTCTCCCCAACGCCATCCCCTCCGCTCGGAGCGCCATGGACCCGTCCCCCACTTGTGGGCTGTCCCCACCTCGCTGGCGGCCATCACAACCACCACCTCTGGCGGCACCACACGACTCCTCGCGCCAGCGCGTGTCAGCCTTACAGATCGGCCGGACCTAGCCGGCGCCGCCGTCCTCACGTCGAAGCTCCTCCTCCCGGCCTCCCCGAGCGCGCCGCGACTTCCCTGACGACCCAGCCGCGCCGGAGCCCGTCCCCATAGGTGCCTCAGAGACCCCTGGCCCGCCGGCGCCCCCGAGCCCACCGCATGCCTGACGCCCCGAGCCCACCGTCGGACGGACCTCGCGCCTGTGCCCCAAGCCCAGGCTATCGGCGCCCGTCATTCCCGCACCCGCGTTGTCCTCGGCCGGCCGACCTAGCCTCTCGCGCCCGCACGTTCGCGTCGTTGTCAGCCCTTCACGGCGCTGGCGTCAGTACTTCTATGTGCTGACGTCAGCGCCTCTTTGTAATACAGTTTTTATATTCATTTGTATAATTTTGGAAAATACCTAAAAATATTAAAAATTGTTCATAATGGTAGAAAGATGTAAACAATGTTAGAAAATTATAGAAAATATAAAAAAATGTTGAGACGCACGTTATAATTCTAGAAAATGTTTGGACGCTAGAAAATTACTTATACTTTTTTCAATTATTGGGCAACAACACAGTTGATGAAGAAAATGTTTATACTTTTTTCAATTCTAGAAAATGTTGTAAGCTAGAAAATTACTTATACTTTTTTCGTCAGAACATATTTTATTTAGCTCGTAATTACATGTAAATGCTTGAAAATTGTATAAAAGCATTTTACTTCTCCAACTCGCGCTGGCGTCAGCATATTTTTTTTGTCAGTTTTTGGATTTATTTGTATAATTTTTAGAAAATTACCTAAAAATATTAGAAAATTGTTGAAAGTGGTAGGAAAATATGAACAATGTTAGAAAATTGTAGAATATATTAGAAAATGTTGAGTCGCATCTTAGAATTCCAGAAAATGTTTGGACATGTCATATGTACACTACAAAATTACTTATACTTTTTTGTCATAACATATTTTATTTTTCTCGTAATTACTTGTAAATGTTTGAAAATTTTATAAATGTATTTTTCTTCTCTAGCTCCCGTTGGTTTAGCACATTTTCGTGCTGACGTTAGCGCTTTTTTTGTCGGTTTTTAGATTTACTAGTAGGTTGGCACGTGCCACATGCACATGTTATAAAATAACATAAATTTAAAAATCTTAATTTTAAAAAAATAAGCTTGTAAAAGTACGTGAACTTTTGTTATATTGCACATTAAAATTATTCAACAGCATCACATATTAAAAGTTATATATTCATACATCAAAAGCTTTGTGTCTCCGGTGAAAAGAGAAGGAAATTTGTAGAATGAAATCTTAAACAATCAGCAACATGTACAGAAGAAAATATCCATGAGATAGGTATCCGTGAGCACCTCGGTGCCGCAGCCAGCTTCTTGATGATGAGGAGGCCGAGAAGGTTACTCTCCTCGTCGCCGGCGGCGTGGAGCAACAACGCTATGCACTCGACGGCGCCGAGCACCACCACAATGCGGAGCACGTTCCGCTTCTACCAGGTGAGCTTGGACACGACGAGCGCCGCGGCCACCCTTGCACCGTGCTCGGCGCCGGTACTCTCACAAAGAAATATGAACTCTGAACATGCGATGGTAATGAAGGGACAGATTTTATGTTTTGAGGACCATGAGGGGGCGCCTTATATAGGGGCGGGAGGGCTAAGGAGATGAACCTAGACGCCCACGACTATGGTAAGTTATCAATACCCTGATTGGCTCGCACAACTATGGTAAGCAATCAAGTTTTAAAAGGAAGGAGACACCCGATTATGTAGATGCCATTCCTTTTTTATGAAAGGAAACCTTGATCCTTCATTGGCGGACTTTATGGTAAGCGATCAAGAATTAAAAGGAAGGAGACATCCGATTGCATAAATGTCATTACTTTTTTCTGAAAGGAAACTTACCTATGTATATAAGGAAGATAATAGGAAATATTCCTGGACCTGATTTGGTCATGCCATGAAAAAGGAATGAGCTGCATAAATTAAAAAGGAATGAGCTGCATAAATTAGTCGTGTTACCATAGGAATGAACTAGGAAAGTCTGTTGGCCGTGGGCGGCGGCGTTGGGCTGCATGAAATAGGAAGGTTATCGCAGCGCCATGAAATAGACGTGGGCTCCTATGCCATGTAGGACCAGCGGGTACAACAGCAAAATAAATCCTCACGCTGAGAAAAAGCAGGCCGCGGGTGCGCTGATCACCCAAAACAACGGGGCAGGATGTCCAAATGATTCTCCGCCAGGTTGTCCTCAGTTTCCAAATTTGATACTGATTTGTGGGTCCTTTGCGAGGGGTATAGGGTGTAGATTGTTGGGTGAAAATGGTTTCAACTTGCTCATCCTTTATAGTATAGATTTGTATAATTTTTAGAAAATTACCTAAAAACATTAGAAAATTGTTGAAAATGGTAGGAAATGTAGAAAATGTTAGAAAAATGCAGAAAATATTAAAATGTTGATGCACGTTAGAATTCTGGAAAATATTTGGACATGTCATATGTACACTAGAAAATGTGGAAAAATGGTAGAAAATGTTAAAAAATTGTAGAAAGTATTAGAAAATGTTGAGACCCATGTTAGAATTCTAGAAAATGTTGAGACCCATGTTAGAATTCTAGAAAATGTTTGGACATGTCATATATATACACACTAGAAAATCACTTATGCGTTTTCAATTGTATGTACTAGCTAGTTGTCACAGCCAGATTTACACAAAACCTAAGTGAGTCTGTATGTGTGCCCAGGACGTCCACAGAACACATACAACTTACAATCATGGATCTCAAAGAACACAATGCTCGAATAAAAGTAGTTTACATCCAGAGTTTAACACAAAGATATAGTCTTACATAAATAACACAGCGGAAGTCTAATTATTAAAGCTCTCAACTAAGACAAATGGCGCCTCAATCCCACAGGGACGCCGACTGGTTAATCGCAGCTCAGAAGTAGGGGAGATCCTCCGGGAAGTCTGGGATCGGATCCTCATTCACTGCTCCATCTATCACCCGTCCGGGATTTTGTTGATTGTTAGCAAGTGTAAGTAACTCGTTTACTTAGCAAGTATAACAGGAGTTTATGCAAGGCTAAAAAGGCCGACTCGGGTTGACTGCTTTGGCATTTTTAGTTGATTCGTTTGATTATTCGCCTAATTACTACAAGTATGAGAACTCCCAGTTGAAACCCCATTAAAGGTGTATGAACGTTAGAAACATAGATCATCATCAACTTCATCTTCTAATCAAGAAGGATCCAGGCCGCTCGTGACCGTGAGCACGGCTATCATGATAGATGTACACTCTGCAGAGGTTTCGCCCTTTACCCAACCGTTAGCGTAAAAGCTCAAAGGAGCTTTCAACCCAACCACGCACGTACCACACTTCCGAGGTGTGAGTGCATAGGGACGCTACAAGGCTTTTCACTAGACACCCTAACAAGCACAGTAGCCGTTTTGGTTCAACCAGCAGCGCATGACCCCAAGGCATCGGGATTGATTTAGGCCCAAGGATATTACGCACCAAGGGGGAATCAATGACATCCAGAGCGTGACATCCAACAAGCGCAACGTGCAGAGCTCCCATACCCTAGGGGCTCCCAACACGGGATTGTGCCTAACGAGACATAGCCAACGGATCTCAGAGCGCAAGTGAGACCGTCCCCGATGGATCCAAGACCACACTTGAACTGCAGCTCCCCACTTACGCCTTTCGGTAACCACTGGCAAGCTAGAGACGTACAAGCTACTTGTCCAAGACCAGAGCCATAATAGTTACGGCGGTGGCGATAGGTTCCTGGGTTGCCGCTTTAAGAACTGGACCTTATGGAGAGACACTAGAGCATACACGAAACCAAGCTCTAGCTCCCTGAACCATGTTGCTAAAAAGCAGGTTTCACCATTAAATTAAAGTGAACCATCAAGTCATCATTAACAGTTAAATACAAGTGATGTAGCTGCGCATAGCAAAAGGACTACCCATATGCATAAACCCGGGATAACAAGGTATAAGGTATTAAAACTAGGATCAACCTTAAGGTAACAAGTTAAGACGCATGCATATGAAATGAATTATTTAGAGGTGTGTAGGTTGCAAGGATTGTCCATGCTATACTTGCCTTCCTCAAAGCCCGGCTGCAGCTGCAAGCCTTGCTCCTTGAACTCCTGGTTGCCCACGACTCGAACGGCTCACCGGCTGCTCACGCAATCACCACACAATCACCACACAGGCCAATACATGCAAGCAAAGTTACTCTATTAGAACAGTATGCCAAAGAGTGACAAAAGAGCAAGAAAAGGCTATAAAACTATTCTACGCTTCGCTACGAACACATGAGCATGAGAATCACCCAAAACGGAGCTAAAACGTGAAAACTACGCTAAAAACAAGATCCAGGGGCTTGCTGGTAAGAAAATAAAACTACCGGGGACCTATCTGTGAGAAACTTAAAACTACGCTGGACTGAAACGTAAAAACAGGAAAACTCAGGGGCCTCTGCACAAAAGAAGCAGACGGCGGTGGACGGCGGCTGACGGCGGCTGACGTCAGCAGACGCCGTCTGCTGGCGTCACGCTGACGAACGGCACGGCGGCGACTGTGCTGTGGACTGCGCCGTGGACCGCGCGGCGGCCGCGGTCCACCGGTCCACGGTGCACCGAGCGTACCCCTTCGAGGGAAACTGATCCGGGCCGTTGCGCCCGGATCGGACGGCGGGCGACGGTCGGCGCGACGGCGAGCGGCGGCGGCGAGGGAACGCGGCGGCGGCGGACCGTTTGGGCGCTGTGGGACGCCGCGGGGCTCGCGGAGAACTCCAGGACGTCGAGGAGCTTACCGTGAACTCGACGGAGGCGACGGCGTGCGGTGAGCGGTTCCGGGATGGCGGCTCCAAGGGCGGCGGCGATTAGGGTTTGAAGGCGGCGGCGGACGGCGCTGTGGCGGCTAGGGTTTGAGGAACGGGGGTGCTGGCGGCGGCGGGGGTGGCCTAGGCGTGCGTGCCAAGGCACGCGGACGCGAGGTTGGATGCGGCGCAGCGACGGGCGGCGGTCGGACTCGAGTCCGGCTCGGACTCGAGCGACGGCGAGCGGGAGGTGGGGGCTGACAGCTGGGCCCCACATGTCAGCGAGCGCTGCGAGGGGCTGCGGGGCACGGCTGGTGGGCTGGCAGCCCGGCAAGGCGAGGCGGGCGCGCGGCTGGGCCAGGCACTGGAGCGCGGCGGCGCTGGGCTGTAGCGGCCGAGCTGGGCCGGGAACGCAAGCTGGGAAGGGAAGGAGGAGGCGGGCTGCGCTGGGCCGGCTGGCTGGACTGGGCTGCTGCGGAAGAGAAAGGAAGGTGGGGAAAAGAGAAAGGGAGGGAGAGTTAGAGGGGGTTTTCCAGACTTTGGGAAAATGAGAAAAAGAAAGAAAAGAGAGCAACCAAACATTCACAAAAACATATGCACCAGCATAAATGCAACAGAGAAGTTCCTAAGCCTTATATTTGCTTTTAATTTCTCAAAAAGTTTTATTTCCCCTATATTATTTATGGAACTTTAATAAAAAGGGTAATTTAATTACTAACTCGAGAAAGACATTTTAGGGTGTTGCAAACCAATCCCCCTTAAGATGAATCTCGTCCTCGAGATTCGGATGTGGACTCGAACAGCTGTGGATATTCTGCCTTGAGATCCTCCTCTCTTTCCCAAGTTGCCCCATCCTCTGTGTGACGGCTCCACTGAACCTTGCACATGCGTATCACCTTATTCCTGGTGACCCTCTCAGACTCTTCCAAGATTTTAACCAGGTGCTCCTCATAGGTGAGGTCCTCCTGAACATTCAGCTCCTCCAGAGGAATCTGTTCCTCGGGTACCCTCAAGCACTTCTTTAGCTGGGACACATGGAACACATCGTGTACGCCAGCCAGTTTCTCGGGTAGCCCTAGCTGGTAGGCCACTTCACCTTTCCGTTCCAAGATCTGAAAAGGTCCAATGTATCGAGGTGCCAGCATGCCCTTCATGTTAAACCATCGTACACCCCTCATCGGTGACACTTTGAGATACACGTAGTCACCGACTTGAAAGCTAAGATCCCGTCGTCTGACATCTGCATAACTTTTCTGTCGCGACTGAGCCGCCTCATGTTCTGTCTAATTACTTCCACTTGATGTTCTGCTTCTTTTAGAATTTCTGGCCCAAACACTTGGCTTTCCCCGATCTTGTTCCAGAACAACGGTGTCCGGCACTTTCTCCCATACAAAGCCTCAAAAGGTGCCACCTTGATGCTCTGCTGGTAGATGTTGTTGTATGAGAACTCTGCGTAGGGTAGGCTCTTCTCCCAACTAGTCCCATACTGTAAGGCACATGCTCTCAACATATCCTCTAATATTTGATTGGTTCTTTCTGTCTGTCCGTCTGTCTGGTGGTGGTAAGCTGAACTGAACTGTAGCTTCGTATCCATCGACTCATGTAACTTATGCCAGAAGTGTGAGGTGAACTGCGTACCCCGGTCTGACACTATCTTCTTTGGTACCCCATGTAAGCACACAATTCTCTCCATATACAACTCTGCCAGCTTTGCCCCTGTGTATTTAGTCTTTACAGGAATGAAGTGTGCCACTTTTGTTAACCGATCCATGATCACCCATATAGAATCGAACCCTCTCTGTGTGTTGGGCAATCCGGTTATGAAATCCGCTCCGACCTCTTCCCACTTCCACTCTGGTATCTTCAAAGGTTGAAGTAGCCCGGCCGGTCTCTGATGTTCGTCCTTGACCCTCTGACACGTGTCACACAGAGCCACATGGGTTGCAACGTCTCTCTTCAGTCCATACCACCAGAACTTCTCCTTAAGGTTGATAGAGCTGAAGTGCCCAATCTTTCGGTGAGTGGAGATATTTTCGACTTGGTGGAAGTAGACCCTCACGATCCGACTACGACGAGAAAAACCGAAGCGCCAATGCAATCGCTGAACCAACTCCCTGTGGTTATCGACCTTGTTGAAGCAAGATCAGCCTGATCACGAAGATCAATTCCTGTACGCAATCGAAGAACGAACAAGAAAAAGAGACGAGCAATCTTAATATCGAATCACACGAGGACAGCACGTAATTGTGCGTGTTCGGTGTAGCTAAAGCTAGATGTAAAACAAAACTCAAGACTTCTTGGCGGCAGGTAGGGGGTATATGAGAGGTGGAGGACGACCAAAGGGGTGCTAGGGTCATGCTCCAACCCTAGGACGCGTCCCTAATGGACCCCAACTTGATACACAGCCCGTGGGCCAAAATAAGGTGTCGCAGCACCTAGACAGAAAAACCATCGGTCAATGATTTGACGATTGCAGCCGCCTCGGGAGAGATATGGATATAAGTTCAGATCCATATGAAAGTAGACTTCATAAGATTTCTATCAAGTACTTGAACACCCCAAACGGAGTCCGGATGAGGTCGTGGCGGCTGTCGAAAGTTAGGACTTCCCTGCAGTCCGAATCCAGCGTTTCCATAACGTGTTGGATTCAATCTCTTTATTTCCTTAGGCCAAAAGTGACGTGATAGCCTGGTGGAGAACGTGAGAACACTTGGACTTGGTCCCCAATCAACCTCTTTGGTCCTCCATGCCTTCCATGTGTGTTTAACACCCTTCATGTGTGTCATGTCCTCATCATCCTCCCCTTCTTGACGAAAAGCCGTCCTCGGCGTCAATTGTACTTGAAACTGATCCTGCACAACACAAATGAGAACCGGTTTCGAAAACCAAGGAAATCAAAAATATTAAGGGGAGGGATGTCACTATGTTTCCAATTGGCGAAAGTGTCATCTAGCATAGAACTTTTAGCAAGCATGTATGCTTCTTGATTGGGCAACACACGATGTTTTTCAACAAGATCCTGCACAAGATGAGTACCAACAAAAGACAAAGCAGGCTTAGATAGCAACCAGCAAGTCTCCCCTTCTTTGGATTGAACATGTTTCTTTAAAACAAAGCTAGAGAAATTGGATGTGACATGATTATTGTTATTGCAGCCCTCTAAGTTATCACATTGTTGTCTAGCCAAAGAAGATTTCAGATTTGAACAAATATAAACTTGATGCACCATATATTCTCCGTTGTGATTATATTTGCCAATGAAGTGATATGTATTGCTAGATAAGGATGGCAATTCGGGATATGCAAGAAATCTCTCCTCCAAACAATTTAGATTACATAGAACGTCAAATTCAATATAACCTAAAGTATATAAAGAAAATAGCAATATTTTTCATCAGTTGCACAAGTAATTGGAACAAACATTTTATTTTCAGCAGAATTATATGGCTCCAAAGCATGTGTATCATCATTATGAAGTAATTGTGGTAGAGGAATAGAAGAATCCCTATCACACCACTCTTCTCTATCACAAGGAACATCAAGCAAACGATCTTTTGACAAAGGCAAAATTAGTAAGGATTCTTTCGATAGTTGCTCTATGTTATCATGTTGAATTTCAGCACAAGGGTATGATTTTAAAACATGTACAACAAAAGCATTATCACACAATCATCTTTGTCACAGGTAACAACAAGCATATCATCATGTGTCAAAGATACATCAAGAGATGGTTCCACTAACAATTGCTCTATGATAGCATGAGGCATGGAAAAGTTCAGCACAGTAGAAGTGGTCTCACCATCCGTGAGTGGAACACCTGTGGTCGACGATGTTGTAGGTGTGGTCGTCCTCTCACGCGGTGTAGTGCTAGGCGTGGATGGCGTAGGGAGAGCAGGATCTAAGCTGGATGCCAAGCTTCGTCCTGCAAAAGAGTTAGTATATGTCGTCGAGCGGCGTCCCTGCACTTCACGTTTAGCTTTGCAAGCATATTCAAGCAATGTGGGCATATCAACATAATCTTTATAATCAAGTATGTCCTGAATTTCGCGGTTCAAACCACCGCGAAAACGTGCCATAGTAGTGTCATCCGTGTCAAATAAACCACAACGAATCATACCTTTTTGTAGCTCCAGATAATAGTCCTCAACAGATTGTTGCTAAAATTGCTGCATTTGTTTAAGCAAATCTCGAGCATAATATGAAGGTACAAAACGATGTCGCATAGCAGTTTTTAATTGAGCCCAAGTGGTTGGAATAGCAGTGGGATGTCTTTGCTTATAATCACGCCACCACATTAAAGCAAAAAGAGTAAATGCACTAATAGCAGCTTTAACTTGTGCACTGGCAGGAATATCATGGCATGAAAAATTCTGTTCAACCTCTAATTCCCAATCAAGATATGCAGTAGGATCATATTTGCCATTATAAGAGGGTATATTAAATTTAATCGTAGCAAATGAGTCAATGTGTGGAGGACATACCACACGGCAGGCACAACCGTGGCGATCTCCATCGTCTCGCTCCATGTCACTGTCATAGTCCTTGTGCAACGCCATGACCGACGTGGACCACGCATCGAATCGTGCCACGATGCTGTTGACGTCTCCTGACATGATTAGCGCAAACACAAAAACAAATCCTACGGCAACAAAGGTGTGGATGGAATGCTCACAAAGATGCTGCGATCAAGTTCTTATCCGTTCTTACCAAGCAACAGGGGCGACCTACAAGCAACAAGTAGCACCTGCGAAAGATTGGAGCACCGATTGCCTGGAAACAAAGTCGGCTCGTCGTAGGAATATGTGTAGTTCTGGGTAGGCTGCACTCAAGTCAAGGATTAGCACAATCAAACAATAATGCGAAGCTGAATTATAGTGCTAAACATGTAACAAAGCTGCTGGAAACAAGTGCAACGCGCTATGGAGCAAGCAAAGGTAACAAGGAAGTGGGTATGCAGAAACGGGAAATCTCCCGGAGCCCGGTTCGCTGTGTAACCGGCCTTTTTTGGCTTCGAAACCGAATTCACCTGGCAAGTGGCCTATATAGGAGAAATTCGTAAGCTTTTTGGAAAAAGAAAGAACGCTGAAAACGGAGATCCAAGCGAAAAGTTATGGCCGTTTTCGTGAAGGTGTTCGAAACTGCACAAAGCTTCCAAACGTAAACCGAGCAAGATTAGGCAACTTTGCTGTCTCCCTTGTTTTTAATCTTTCCTTTTTCTTTCTTTTCCTTTTTTATATTTCCTTTTTTGTTTCTTTCCTTTTTTTGTTTCTTTTTTTCCAAACTTCGAACACGCGGCTGAGTAGGTCTCGGTGTGGGAGGCGCGGCCGAGGCAGGGAGGGTTTCGGTTTTGGGGGGGTGGAGTTGTAGGGATTGGGTGGGACTCGATGAGAGGAAAAGTGGCTGCGGCTGCGATGTGAGATGGCGACGGCGAGGTAAAGCGTTGGCGGCGAGGTAAAACTACGGCTACGAGGTGGGGCGGTGGCGGTGATGGAAAAGCGGCAGAAGTACAAAGTGACCAGCAACAATTGAACGCGAAGCACACTAATTCAACAACACAAATTATTGAAAGAAAGTGCAAGGCGAAGAAAGGTGTTGGGACAATGATCTAACCTGAATTTTTTTTTGTTTTTGTGGACTGTAGGTAAAGGAACAACACTCGATAAAACTCACCGATCAACCTGGACTTCTGATACCACTTGATAGAGCTGAAATGCCCGATCTTTCGGTGAGTGGAGATAATTTCGACTTGGTAGAAGTAGACCCTCACGATCCGACTACGACGAGCAAACCCGAAGCGCCAATGCAATCGCTGAACCAACTCCCTGTGGTTACCGACCTTGTTGAAGCAAGATCAGCCTGATCACGAAGATCAATTCTTGTATGCAATCGAAGAACGAACAAGAAAAAGAGGCGAGCAATCTTAATATCACTCGAAGGTGGAGTTCTGAATCACACGAGGACAGCACGTATTTGTGCGTGTTCGGTGTAGCTAAAGCTAGATGTAAAACAAAACTCAGGACTTCTTGGCGGCAGCTAGGGGGTATATCAGAGGTGGAGGACGACCAAAGGGGTGCTGGGGTCGTGCTCCAACCCTAGGACGCGTCCCTAATGGACCCAACTTGATACACAGCCCGTGGGCCAAAATAAGGTGTCGCAGCACGTGGACAGAATGACCTTCGGTCAATGATTTGACGATTGCGGCCGCCTCGGGACAGATATGGATATAAGTCTGGATCCATATGAAAGTAGACTTCATAAGCTTTCCATCAAGTACTTTCATGCCCCAAACAGAGTCGGATGAGGTCATGGCGGCCGTCGAAAGTCAGGACTTCCCTGAAGTCTGAATCCAGCGTTTCCAAAACGTGTTGGATTCAATCTCTTTATTTCCTTAGGCCAAAAGTGACGTGATAGCGTGGTGGAGAACGTGAGAATACTTGGACTTGGTCCCCAATCAACCTCTTTGGTCCTCCATGCCTTCCATGTGTGTTTAACACCCTTCATGTGTGTCATGTCCTCATCAAAGGTCTTGGTACATCTTGGTGCTTCCGGGGTGTATCGAGTAGGCGGAGTCATGAGCCTCCCTCAGGATCATATCCCTGATGGGCTTCAGGTCGGGTACGCATATCCTCTTCCCATACCAGATTGTTCCCTGTTCATCCACTCGATACTCGGGTGCCTTTCCTAGCTTAATCTATTCCTTTATTTCCTTGATCTTCTCATCTTCCAACTGCCCCTTCCGGATCTCCTGTTCCAAGGTTGGCTCTACCTCCAATTCTGTCATGTTGGCCACAAATCCTAGGCACAACTTTTCAAAGTCTTGGGCCAGCTCCTCCGATAGATTCCTCTCTGTGATCAGATTCACGTAGGTTCTCCTACTCAAGGCGTCTGCCACCAGGTTGGCCTTGCCCGGGTGGTAGTGAATCTCCAGGTCATAGTCCTTGATCAGTTCCAACCATCTGCGCTGTTGCATGTTCAGGTCCGACTGTGTGAACACATACTTAAGGCTCTTGTGATCGGTGTAGATGTCACACCTATGCCCGATCAGGTAGTGCCTCCAGATTTTTAATGCATGGACTACTGCTGCTAGTTCCAGATCGTGAGTCGGGTAATTCAGCTCATGTTTCCTCAACTGTCGGGATGCATATGCCACAACTCTGCCCTCTTGCATGATTACACATACCAAACCCTGACGGGACGCATCACAATAGACAGAGAAATTCTTGGTTATATCTGGCAGTACCAGTACCGGTGTCGTGGTCAATCGCTTTTTCAACTCCTCAAAGCTGGACTGGCACTCTTCGGTCCACACAAACTTAGCATCTTTCTCCAGTAGTGATGTAAGGGGTTTAGCAATCTTGGAGAATCCCTCGATGAACCTCCGGTAATACCCTGCCATTCCCAAGAAGCTGCGGATCTCGCTCACATCCTGGGGTGGATTCCAGCTTAGCACATCGCTGACTTTCTTCGGATTGACTGCTACCCCTCTGTTTGATAATATGTGACCCAGAAAAGCTACCTCCTTCAACCAGAACTCGCACTTGCTCAGCTTAGCATACAACTGGTGCTCCCTGAGCCTCTGCATCACCAGCCTCAGGTGTTCCTCGTGCTCCTCCTCATTCTTAGAGAAAACCAAGATGTCGTCGATGAACACTACCACGAACTTGTCAAGATAGTCCATGAACACGCTGTTCAGCAGATACATGAAGTAGGCCGGCGCATTGGTGTTGGCGGTCGATATCCATAACTTTTACCGCCAACATTTCTCTGGATTTCATGCTCATATAGCGATAATCATGCTAATATCATTTATGCTAATGAGTTCCACAAGTTTTGTACAATTTGTGAGTGAAGGAGCAAACTGGGAAAATGGGAGGCCATTTGGGCTCAGGGCCAGGCCGGCCGGCCTAGCCCAGGCCGACCGGCCCCCTTCTGCCTTTTCTGGCCATGGTTTTGATCCACAAGCTATCTAACACACCAAGGATGATCATGAGCCATGAGTTTGATGTCGGTTTGATCCGAGGACCCGAAAGGCCTAGCCATGGATTGGAGGGTCCACCTACCTTGGATTCTCGGACAACCTCAACTCAACGCAACCAAAACCGCCTCAAGGGATAACATGCAACCGTTGATGAGCGAGTCGGTGCAACGGAGGGCCGAGAGGGGCCAGGGCCAGGCCGAACGGCCTACCCTAGGCCGGCTGGCCTCCAACTGTCGTAACCGTCGCCAAACCAGCAACTACCGACCTCAGGACATCATCAGGAGCGTCCACAAGAAAGATTGCGCCAGATGGCAGAAATCACAGGCCGAACGGCCTCCTTCAGGCCGGCCGGCCTGGAAGCGTGGCCTCTACGCTTGATCTTTCGCGTGGATGCTAAGCAGGAGGTGTGCGTCACTCCTACGCAGGCCTTCGCCCTTGGAGGGCTATAAAAGGCACCCTTCACCCCCACACAAGACACCATCCATTGGAGAGAAGAGAAGGCTCAAGATGTAGTCCACTATTATCTTAGAGTAGAGTAGAGAGTAGTGGGTGAGTGCTTGGGTGACAGCCAAGCGTGTAGAGGGAGTTCGGGAGTCATCTTGGCCTTCCCTCAACATTGTTCCGCCCCCGAGGAATAAAGCTTCAGAGATATCTTCAGTAAGTTCCTCGGTCTCTTGCCTTAGTACCTCGCTAGTTTACTCTTTACTTTCAGCAATTTATCTTGGCTATCTATGATCTGCGGGTACCTGAGTCTGCGCGAGTGACAACGACTCTTGTTTGGGGTTTCCTTTATAGCCCTTCGCGTTGGGTGGAGGTCAGTGGCTGAAAGCTTAGGCATGGCGCCTGTGCTGGCTAGTCACCTCAGGTTGTGTTGCACCCCATGGAACTGCAGTGGTAGGCGGTAGGTGGTGACAGCCCTGTCCGTCCTTTGTACTCCACCACGTTCGGGTGTACTCATAACAGTAGTGCTGAGCCCGGAAGAACCCCTCTCTCATCCCGTTCTGAGTTCTTCCCGTTCTAGCCGTCGAAGCAGATCATGTTACACCCTTTACCCTTTTTCTCCCCTGGTGGGTCCGGTTAGGAAAGTTCTAGACTAGTCACATCTACCGTTCCTTGGATTTGACATCCAGGTTTTTACTCCCCTGGTGAAAGGCTACATCGGACTCCGTGCGCTTGCGGATTTTAGTTAGGCTAAGGAGTGCCAACAATTGGTCAACCCAAAGGACATCACAGTAAACTCATATAAGCCATACCGGGTGGTGAAAGCTGTCTTGGGGATGTCGGACATTCTGATCCTCATCTGGTGATATCCTGAACGGAGATCGATCTTAGAAAACACACACGCTCCCTTCAGCTGGTCAAACAGGTCGTCGATCCTTGGCAACGGGTACTTGTTATTGATAGTCACTTCATTGAGAGCCCGGTAGTCTATGCACATCCTCTGTGTCCCGTCTTTCTTATCCACGAACAAAACCGGTGCTCCCCAAGGTGAAGAGCTAGGACGGATATACCCTTTGGCCAACAAATCCTTTAACTCCTCCTTAAGTTTTTCTAGTTCTTGTACCCCCATTCTATATGATCTTTTAGATATAGGTGCGGTGCCAGTTTTAGTTCAATAACGAATTCAACTTCACGTTCTGGGGGCATACCTGGCAGCTCGTCGGGAATACGTCTGGAAAATCGCACACCACCCTGATATCCTCCAACACTGCACCCTCGGCCTGATTGGCTTGGCATTGCTCTAGAGAACTAGTGGCCTGGCACTCAACTTTTTCTCCGGACCCGGCTGTCAGTTGCACGGCCCTCTTGGAACATAGTATCACACCGTCATACCTTGCTAGCCAACTCATTCCCAGAATCAGGTCCATCCCGGAGTTTAGAACTATTGGGTAAACTAGGAAGTCTACCCCCCTTATTGTGAGTGCAACCTTGGGACAAAATAACATGGCTCTTAGCTCCCCTCCCGGTGAGTTAACTATCGTAGTGTTTTTCATGGGTTGCATAGTCATCGAAGTTTTTTTCACAAACTTAGCACATATGAATGCATGCGAGGCTCCAGAATCAAACAAAACTGTAGCAGGGTGTGAGTTGACTGGGAACATACCGATGACCACGTCAGCTGCCTCCTGGGTTGTTTCGGCGCCCATGTGGTGAACCCTGCCCTGGGCGAAGTTCTGCTGGCCTCAGTTACCCTGCGCCTGCTGCTGGTTCCCATTCTGGGCTGGCTGCTGCCCCGCCCTCTGGTTGCTGTTGGCGCCTTGGCCTACATTCTGAACCTTCTTGGGGCAAGCGATGACGAAATGCCCTAGCTCTCCATAGTTGAAGCATGCCCTCGGGCCGGTTGGGGCGTTGCTGGCCTGGGGAAGGCGTGGAGCCTGGTTGTTCCGCTGTTGGTTCTGGAAGCGTTGCTGCTGCTGCTGAGGTGATGGATACTGATGAGGACATGACACATATGAAGGGTGTTAAACACACATGGAAGGCATGGAGGACCAAAGAGGTTGATTGGGGACCAAGTCCAAGTGTTCTCGCGTTCTCCACCAGGCTATCACGTCACTTTTGGCCTAAGGAAATAAAGAGATTGAATCCATCACGTTTTGGAAACGCTGGATTCGGACTGCAGGGAAGTCCTGACTTTCGATGGCCGCCACGACATCATCCGGACTCCGTTTGGGGCGTTCAAGTACTTGATGGAAAGCTTATTAAGTATACTTTCACATGCAGCCGGACTCATGTCCATATCTATCCCCAGGCGGCCGCAATCGTCACATCATTTACCAAAGGTTTTTCTGTCCAGGTGCTGCGCCACCTTATTTTGGCCCACGGGTCGTGTATCAAGTTGGGTCCATTAGGGACGCGTTCTAGGGTTGGAGCACGACCCCAGCACCTCTTTGGTCGTCCTCCACCTCTCATATACCCCCTAGCCACCGCCAAGAAGTCTTGAGTTTTGTTTTACATCTAGCTTTAGCTACACCGAACACGCACAAATACGTGCTGTCCTCGTGTGATTCATAACTCCACCTTCGAGTGATATTAAGATTGCTTGCCTCTTTTTCTTGTTCGTTCTTCGATTGCATATAGAAATTGATCTTCATGATCAGGCTGATCTTGCTTCAACAAGGTCGGCAACCACAGGGAGTTGGTTCAGCGATTGCATTGGCGCTTCGGGTTTTGCTCGTCGTAGTCGGATCTTGAGTGTCGGTGATATTATCTCCGGCAGTCTTCCACGGGGTAGCCCACGGAAGTGATTTGTAATGCAGGGAAGATCGCAAAGATCGGAAGCAGGATGGTTAGGATGGACAGACACAAGGGTTTATACAGGTTCGGGCCGTCGACTCGACGTAATACCCTACGTCCTGTTTTGGGATGTTGTATTGCGTGTTTTGGTGATTCGAGTTGGCTCGAGTTGTGGTTGGTTGCTGTCTCGTTCTTTTGGAGGGGGTCCCTGCCCGCCTTATATATCGGGGGGCAGGGTTACAAGTCGGTTTGTATCCGATCCTATCTCTAAGAATCCTTTCCTTCTTTACAATAATTCCTATTCCAACTAGGACTTCTCCTTCCAGATCCTTCCTCCGTGCGCCGACTTGTCCCGCACGTCTTCAGGTCCAGAACGATGAGGTGGGCCGCCCCCTTTTGGTGGGCTGCTAAGCTTGCTCGTGAGGCACCCGGGTACTATATCCCCCACAGTAGCCCCCGAGCACTTCTTGACCGATCGTTGGCTGTAATTGTTCCGTCTTTTCTTGCATGATTCGAGTGCTCCAAGTTGTCTAAGATCTCATCCGAGTGGTTTCGAAGAAGATCCGAGTGGTTTCGAGGAAGATCCGAGTGCATGCTCAGACGTTCCTGAAAACAATTCTTCAATTATAGTCATAGTGAGGGGAAGGAGTGCTCTTTTTCACGACGCGACAGCGAAGTGAATACACTTAGCCCCCGGGCTTTGGGCAATTTTAGTATGAAATTGGCCAAAGGTCTTCAATTTTTACCCATCTGTATCTTGATCTTCAATGGTGTGCACCTCCAGGTGCACCCATTGGGTGTAGCCCCCGAGCCTTGAGCAGAATAGAATATTCTGGTCGAGGGTCAAAAAGCAAAATATTATGAATCTCTTTTTAAACTTAATCCATCAATGGTGTGCACCTCCAGGTGCACCCATTGGGTGTAGCCCCCGAGTCTTGTTACGACTCAGCATGATCGTGTCAAGACTCTGAAAGCCATGAATTCCGACTGATTTTTTCAGCCCCCATGCCTCTGGACATGGATTTTAGATAATCTTTTCCTTCAGAGGCTTTTTTATTTCCCCTTTATAAGGATTTTGTCCTCAAGTTCTTTGAACTCGGCATGACTTCCGAGTCGTGTCCCACGACTCAGCTTGACCATATGGTAAGCCATCTTCTCACAAGATTTATACTTGTCAGCATTTGACCCAGATTTCTGAGTCAATTTTAGCGATAGTATCGCATGCCTTACGTAAAAAATCAATTGCAAGGATGCAATATTAATTGCAAAATCAAGTCTGGTCGTCGACTAATTTTAGCCTCACGATCGAGTGGTTTCTGCCCCTGAACCCTAGCTCAGGAACCCACAAATTTATTATCGTAACAGAACCGAAAGGTCGTGCTATATTTCAGCCCATTTAGGCCCATTACTCCGCAAAGTCCGTTGCGTCCCTAACGGTTGCTTTACGGAAGGCGAAATATCGCGAGATACCGCGACTCCTTACCGCATCTTTGAATTCAAAGCGACGGGACGTGCCTGCGTCGGTTGAGTTCCCGAGACACGCGCTGCGCCGCGCGCGGGAGGAACGGTTCATTCCTTTATAAGCCATCCCCGTCGCATTCTTCTTCCTTTACTTGCCATTTGCCTTCCCCAACGCTCCAGTTCTCCTCGCGCAAGAGCAAACCCTAGATCCGCTCCCGCAGCTTTCTTCCTCGCTCTTCAGCCCCGCTCGTCGCCATGGCGCCCAAGAGGAAGGAAGGCCCGAAGCGGAAGGAGAGGTCGCCTGCAAGAGCCCGGTCGTCCAAGGCCAAGGCCACCGCCGAGGTCGCCGTGGATCGCGCCGCCGAGTGGAGGGAGTCCATCACCACCTCCAGGCGCCTCGAGCAACACGTCATCGACGGCATCCTCCCCGACCAGCAAACCGCCGAGTGGCGCGCCGCCGCCGGTGAGTCTTTCCCCACCCCAAACTCTTCTGATTTGGTGGTGTTCGAATCTTTCTTTCTCCGTGGCTTTGGCGTGCCCGCGCATTCTTTCCTCCGCGGGCTGCTGCATTACTATGGGATCAGTCTCTGCGCACTGAATCCCAACTCCATCCTTCATATCGCCATTTTCATCAATCTCTGTGAGGCCTATCTTGGGATAGAGCCTCACTTCAATCTTTTTCTTCATCTTTTTCTTCTTAAACCTTATCCCCGAACCGACTGCCCACAAGTAGTCGGGGGCGCCGGACTCCAACTCCGCGAAGGTCGAACTCGGGAGTATTTTGACATCCCTTTCCTTACCTCCAATAAAGGGTGGCAGTCCGAGTGGTTTTACGTAGGAAACCACTCGCCTGCCATCTCTCCAGAAATTGATTCTCGTCCTGTTCCCTCCCAATCCTGGACCGCTCTTCCCAAGGAGAGTGAAATGGATCAGGTTCGGGAACTCCTGGGTCTTATTTCCCAGTTGAAGGACAATGGGTTGTCTGCCGTCGGAGTGGCAGCCAACTTCGTTCTGCGCCGGGTCCAGCCACTCAAGCAGCGGGCTCACCCGGCGTATGAGTATTACGCCGAGGGGGACAACACGCGCGAAGCCCCCGAGCGCGTCGACAAAGTCCAAGCCGCCGCTCGGCTTGGCAAATTCTTCGCGACTGGAACCTCCCTGAGGACCACTGACTGTCCTCCGGCATTCAACTTGGGAAATCCACGCCCTGAGGTATTTAGTCAATCTGTTGTTGTTTTTATTTCAATTCCACCCATTGGGTGTAATCTCAGAACTGAACCCAATTTTTGCAGGGTCGAGCTGCCTTTGTATCCCTCCCTCCTTTGCCTGAGATGCCAAAGGGAGTGGATCAACCGGCTCGGCGCAGGGCCGTTGGATCTGAAGAAGCAGTCGGGGGAAGTGAGAGTGATCTGCGCGACTCGGATATCACTCTGTCATCCTCTCCTTCTCCCGATGTGCTATCTCCGAGTGGTGGGAAGGCTGCTCCTGCTCTGAAGAAGCGGAAGATCTCCACTGGGATCGTGTTTAGGGATGCGCCAAGCCGCCGCCAACTCCTTATCTCTGAGTCGTCTGACTCGGAAAAAGATGAAGCTGGCGTCGCCGAGTCGTCACTCCAACCGCCAATCACAAGCTCGGAGCAGTCTCCCCTTGCAGTAATGCCTCTGAGTGCTGCAAGTCCGAGGGACCTCCCTTCCCCTACTCGGAAAGGAAAGCGCCTGAGAATGCGTATTTCTACTCTGTAAGTATCCTTATCATCTCTTGATTTCCTTTATGTTCTTCTATTAGTGATCCATATATGCTTTATCCTGTAGCACGCCGTCTGAGGTCCCCTTCTCGGGTCCTCCGCCTCAGTCGGCGGTTGAGACCGAAGCCCCATCAATCCAAACTCCAGAGGTGCCGATCCACTCGGCTGATCTTCTCAGCGATCAGCCTGTGGGTCCGCCACCAGAATCGCAGCGGGAGCCAACCCCGCCTCCGCCGAGTCCTACACCGGCGTCGCCGACCCCGCCGCCAGTTCCTCAAGGCAGCCCCCAGCATGCTCCTGTGGTTGAACCGACTGCAGCAGTGGAGGACCCCCAGACTGCGGCGGTCGAGATTGCTTCTGCGGCGGTCGGCGTTATGAGTGGTGGTGCTCCCCTGACTCCTCTGGAGGAGTTCATGTCACTCCATCTTCGCATGGGCCACATAGCCAAGGTATTTCCCGAGCTACTTATCTTGTTGATATCAAGTACCGAGTGGTACATTAATTCATATTGTCATCTGACTTGCTTTTGCAGGACTTAGCTGCTGATGCCGAGGCCAAAGCCTCGGTTATTCAAGAATTATCTTCTGCAGTTGCTAAGGCCGACTCTTTGGTGGCCCGAGTGGCTGAGCTCGAGGCTGCTGCGGTCGAGCGCCAAGCTGAGTTGGAGGAAGCCCAGCGTACCACCCGCGATTTATGCGGGGAGGTAGAGCAGGCTAAGCTCAACGAGGCCCAGGCCGTGCATGAGCTCAGAGGTATGTTCTTCCTTGTTTGTTTTTCTGTCAGACGTGAAAATATTATTCAGATCTAACTTTCTGTAGATTATCGATATCGGATTATGTCCCAATTCGCAGAGCTCACTGCCAAGGTGGCCCGGCTGCAAGGTGAAGCTGAGGCGCTGCGCACCGAGAAGATAGCGCTGGAGGACGCTATCCGAGTGGTGGCGGAGGAGATCGAGCCGGAGGCGTCATCGTCTTCAGCTTCCATCCTCGACCGCGTTCGGGCGCTCCCACGCTACTTCCGGCGGCAGCTCTGCTCCATCAGCCAGGCCAGCTGTGGCCATGTCCTGGCGGTGCTCAAATCGCTGTTCCCGGCGTCAGACCTGGAGCCACTCGGCCGCGGGTATGCTGCCGGCACCTCTGAAGACGACGTGGGCAGACTACTCCATGAAGTCGAGCCCATCGCCAATGTCCTGTCCAAGGATGTTGTTGATGACTCGGATGAAGCGGCCCCGTCTGGTGCTGGTGACCCTGCAATGTAAATAAAATATTTGTAGTATTTGGTCGAACTAGTATTGTTTGAACAATGTTTGAATTGTCATTATTGTATATAAGTTTTTATTGGTCTACAACTCCCTTTCTTTCTGCGCTGGCCTTAATTTCTGAGTGGTTGACCTGTTACGGAGTAGATTAGCCTCGTTGGTCTCAGTCTCATGCCGCAGAGTCTTTGTCGTACGTTTAGAGCTTTGACTTGGCGAGTACTTTCCCTCTCGATTTAAGGTTTATTCCACTCATACTTTATGTGCGTGACGCGAAAGAGGAAATGCGAGTAGTAGAAATAGATGAAAGATGAAATCAACTTTATTGATAACTCATTGTGAACATGCCGAGTCGTAACTGGGGGTGACTACCCTTCAAAATCACTCGGAAAAAATAAATCTAAAATAAAAAAGATAAATACATAACTGATTCAGGCGTAGAAACGCTGTAAGTGCTCGATGTTCCATGGATTTGGGATGTCTACGCCGTCTTCCGTCATGAGGCGATATGAGCCTGGGCGACTTACTGACTTGATGATATATGACCCTTCCCAAGGGGACGCAAGCTTGTGCGCGCCCTTGGTGTCTTGCTTCCTCCTCAGAACCAAATCGCCTGCTTCAAAGGACCTCTGCTTAACTGATCGATCGTGATAGCGTCGCAGGACCTGAGCGTAACGCGTGGCTTGGATCTGGGCAGCCAATCTCTTTTCCTCGATGCTGTCGAGGTCTTCAATGCGCGCCACTTGCGCGTCGTATTCATCATAGAACTCCACTCGGGGGGAGCCGTATGTGAGGTCCGTTGGTAGGATAGCTTCCGAGCCGTAAACCAGAAAGAACGGAGTTTGCTTCGTGGCACGACTCGGCTGTGTGCGCAGCCCCCAGACTACAGCTGGCAACTCCTTGATCCATCGTCCGTCATGTTGCTTCAGCTGCTTGAATATCCGGGCCCTGAGCGCCTTGATTATTTCGCCATTGGCTCTTTCGACTTGGCCATTGGCCCTTGGGTGTGCCACGGATGCAGGGCATAGCTTGATGCTCCTCTCGCTGCACCAGTCTTTAAACTCCTGCGCCACGAAGTTCGTACCATTATCTGTGATGATACAATTTGGGACTCCGAAGCGGTGGGTGATGTCGGTGAAGAACTCGATGGTCTTGGCTGCCGTGTGCTTTCTGACTGGTTTCACCTCAATCCACTTGGTAAACTTGTCAATAGCTACAAGGACATGGTCAAAACCACCAGGAGCCTTCTTGAATGGACCAATCATATCCAAGCACCAACAAGCGAAGGGCCAGGACGCTGGTATGGTTTGCAGCTGTTGTGCAGGTGCATGTATTTGCCTTGCAAAATACTGACACCCTTTGCAGTGCCGCACGATGTTCTCTGAGTCTGCTACAGCAGTCGGCCAGTAGAAACCAGACCGGAAAGCTTTACCAACAATGGTTCTAGCCCCGGCGTGATTGCCACAAATTCCTTTATGTATGTCTGTCAAGAGCTCTATACCCTCAGCACGACTCACGCACTTTTGTAGGATTTGGGAAGCTCCAGATCGACGATACAGCTTGTCTCCGATGATGACGTAGTTTTTGCTGCGCCGCACGATTTGTTCGTGGAGCGAGTTTAGATCTTTGTCTTCCGCGACCTCTGCGGGTAATATGCCGCTGTCCAGATAATCGATGATCTGTGTCCTCCAGTCCAACGCTTCGTCTACCACTAATGTGGCTGACTCTGGGGATTCTCCGACTTGTTGCTCCGCGACAGTGCCATCCGGGTTTATCTTGATAGATGGTTTGACAGGTTGGTGGTAGCATCTTGGTGATGGCAGTGATCTTCTCGCGATTTGCCTCGATCCCGCGGTTGCTGACCATGAAGCCGAGTAGTTTATCAGAGGGTACTCCGAAGACACACTTTTCCGGGTTGAGCTTCCACCGAAATTCGCGCAAGCGTTCGAAGACCTTTGTCAGGTTCCCTATCATGTCCTCGGGGTTCATGATCTTGACCACGATATCGTCGATGTAGGCTTCTACTATGTCTGGAATCAATTGGTCCAGACATGCTTGAATCGTCCTCTGATAGGTTGCACCTGCGTTCTTCAGACCGAAGGCCATTGTGTTATAACAAAAGGCACCAAACGGCGTGATGAACGCGGTTTTTATTTGGTCTTCCAGCTTCAGGCCTATCTGGTGATAACCTGAATAGCAATCGAGAAAGCAGAGCAGGGCGGAGCCTGCCGTGGAGTCAACGACTTGATCGATGCGGGGGGGAACGAAGGGGTCTTTAGGGCAAGCTTTGTTGAGATCTGTATAATCGACGCACATTCTCCAATCATTATTATTCTTTTTTCTTACAAGAACTGGATTAGCTAACCAGTCGGGGTGGAACACCTCCTGAATAAACCCGGCTGCTAACAGCTTTGTAATCTCTGCCCTAATTGCCTCCTTGCGGTCCTGCGCGAATCGACGAAGCCTTTGCTTGATCGGTTTAGCAGTCGGATTGACCTTTAAGGAGTGCTCGGCAAGTTCCCTTGGGACACCTGGCATATCGGATGGTTTCCACGCGAATATGTCGGCGTTTTCCCTTAGGAATTTGACGAGCACTTCTTCCTATTTGGGGTATAACTCTGCCCCGATGATGGCCGTCTTCTTCGGGTCGTCCAGGTCCAAAGAGATCCTCTTCAGCTCCGTCTCCTTGCTTGGCGCGATGGCTTCTCTCGCTGGCTTCTTGGTGGGGATCTCTAGAGCGTCCTTGTCCACCTCCTGTGATGCAGCCAGTACTTGTTCCATACGCTTGGACATGTCCAGGGCGGCTGCCGCGTTGAGAGTTTCCTGCTCGCATGTGTATGCGACTCGGACGTCTCCCAAGACGGTGATTACGCCTTTAGGTCCTGGCATCTTGACCTGCAAGTAGACGTAGTGAGGAATCACCATGAACTTGGCGAGCGCCGGCCTCCCGAGGATGGCGTGGTATGCAGTTTCAAAGTTCGCCACCGTGAACTGCATGTGCTCGGTCCGGTAATTGTTCCGGTCTCCGAAGGTAACGGGCAGTGTGATGTGCCCGAGTGGTTCTGCTCCCTCTCCCGGTATCAAACCGTAGAACGCGGATTGGGGGGGACTCAGGTCGAGAGTAGTCAGGCCGAGCTCCTTCAATGTGTTAGCAAAGAGGATGTTCAGGCCACTGCCACCGTCGACTAGTACCTTGGTGAGCCGAACGTTGCGAATCGTCGGGGCTACCACCAAGGCATGGGACCCGGGCTTCGGTATGAAGTTTGGATGATCCTCCCGGGTGAATGTGATCGGAACTTCCGACCACTTGAGGTACTCAGGTACCGGTGGCTCCCTCGCGTGCATGACCTGGCGATGGGTGAGCTTCTGCTGGCGCTTCGACTCGAACTCTGGTCCGCCATAGATCATGCGGACCACTCGGTCGGCTTCCTGAAAGTCATCGCCGGGCTCGTCGTTTCGCCTGTCATCTCGCGGGGAACCATCGTTCCTCTTTCTGTATGGAGGGCCTCTGTTGCCCCCGGTGAAGGCTCGCTTGAGCCCGTAGCACTCTCGCGCCGAGTGCTTGTGTTTGTGGTAAGGGCATTGCTCATCGAGCATGCGCTGGAAGTCCTCTGGAGTTACCCGGCCTCTGGACCGGTCCAGGGCGGCGACCATGTCTCCCTCGCTCTTCTTCTTGCGAGGTTGGCTGTCATTGCGTCGATGGTCGTCGTGTCGGTCTTCGTCCTCGCGGCGGTCGCGTTTGCGAGTCGTCTTGTTCTCTTCTTCCCAACGACTTCTGATTTCGCTGAGTTGTTCTTTTTCTGCGATCTCTGCATCCGCCCACGTGCTAGCAACCCGGAACATGTCATTGACAGTCGCGGGTGGCTTCCGAGTCCACTTGTGAATCAGTCTCCCGTCGGAGATGCCGCGCTGGAAAGCTGACATCACCTCCTGATCCGTGACGTCCGTGATGGAGTTGCGCTTTTCTGAGAACCTGCGCACGAAGTCGTGTAGGGTCTCGTTCTTGCGCTGCCTGATCTGACCGAGGAGTCGCTTGCTCCCGGGCCTCTCCCAGGTACCGAGATAGTTACCGATGAAGAGTTCGGTAAGCTGCTCCCAGTTGTCGATGGCGTCCTGCGGGAGTCCTGCCAGCCAGTTGCGGCAGTCCTTGGTGAGCATGATGGGAAGATAGTTTGCCATCACGTCCTCGTCGCCGCCGGCCGCTTGTACGGCGGTGTAGTAGATCTGAAGCCATTGAGATGGGTCAGATTTCCCGTCGTACTTGTCGATATCCGACAGCTTGAAGCCTCTGGGCCACGTCACGCTTCTCAAGCGCTCGGTGAACGACTGGAATCCGCCGATCCGACCTCTAGGGCGGGAATCGCTCGGACCCGATCCGTCAGCTGCTCTTGGGGGTGTGCTGTCCCTCCTGCGATCCCGGTCCCTGGGCGGGGAACGGGTCCTCCGATAGTTCCGAGTCCTGGGTGGAGTTCGGTCCTGTCGGTAGGTTCTGCTGCGCGGTGGAGTTCGATCTCTTGGCGGAGTCGGTCGCCTGGGTGGTGGAAGCACTCGTCGTCGTGGCGGAGTGCGACCGCCATTGTTGCCGCGCCTTGGGCTACCGGAGAGGTCAGAGTAGTCTGACTCCGTCGAGTAGCCGCTCCTGTTGGGGTTACGACGGGGATTTCCATGATCCCGATCGTACTCTTCGCGCCGTCGGATTTCCTCACGGTGGCGCTCTTCGGTGCTGTTGGTGATGACGTCCCTCGCATCTCGATCTCTGTTGATCGTGGTGCGGAGGTCTTCATCACGACCCGATCCGCCGCCGGCCCGGTGTCGAGATGGACCGGGCTCAGGAGCGTCCGTGGTCGTTCTGCCTTGCATCTGGTGAACCTGGACGGAGGCGGCCTGCACGAGAGCCCTTACCTTTTCCAGGCCCGGAGTGTTAGGTGGCAGCCGATTGATTTCCTCGTTGATAGTAACGAGGTTCTGGACCGGTGTCTCGTAGACGTCGTATCCGTTGAACTCAAACATGCCGTCGCGCATCAAGTTCCGGGTGCTCCTCCGGTCGTGTTGATCCCGTTGGCGACGATGATCTTCAGAGTGAGGCTCTTGGAGTCGAGCAGTGCCAGATCCTGACGCGGTGGCTCCGTGCGGTCGTGCGGCTCTGCGAGTCGCCCGACTGGCGTTGCGTCCTCGACGCTGGTTCCTGGCTTCAGTCGTCTCCTCAGCAGGAGTGACCTCATCTTCTGAGACAGGATTGGTTGGCGTTGCTGGCGCCACCATGTAGCAATATGATCCGACTCCCTCTTGCGCGAGGTAGTCTTCCTCGGACTCGAAGAAGTCGGATGTGGGCGTATGATGCTCCAAACTACTCGGAGTCAATTCTCCGAGTGATCCTAGTAGTTCCGGCTCTGTTGAGGCATCAGACACTGTGTATCCTTCTGGCAGATCGTCCAGGATTGAGGGTCCCAGTAGATCTAACCCGTAGGAGTCGCTCCCATAGAAGTAATCATCCGACTGGACGATGTCCTTCATCTTCTGCTTCCGAGCAAGCGCGCAAAAGCCAGGGGTCTGAACAGTAATGACCTCAGGGCTCTGGACGCGTGTTGGTTGAGCGTTTACGATCTGCGATGATTCGGCGACGCGACTCTCAGGAGTCGGATCGGAACCGAGTGATTGTAGATCTGTTCCCAACTGGTCTGGCCTCGCGTTCTGCGATGGACTCAGCGGGGTAGATCCGGCACGATCAGATGCGATCGGACTGGATTGGGCCGTGATGGCCGAAGTCGGCGCCAGAGAGTAGACCTCCGTGGCGACCGTAGCTCCTGCCGCTCGGGTATCCAAGGCGGCGGTGATGACGTCCCCGAACTGGATCTCGACTTCGTCGACGTCCGGGAGGTTGCAGCTGTCCGAGATCTTGACGCGATCCATCGAGCTTACCAGATTGATCTCGGCGACACCCCCTACCTGGCGCGCCACTGTCGGTGATATTATCTCCGGCAGTCTTCCACGGGGTAGCCCACGGAAGTGATTTGTAATGCAGGGAAGATCGCAAAGATCGGAAGCAGGATGGTTAGGATGGACAGACACAAGGGTTTATACAGGTTCGGGCCGTCGACTCGACGTAATACCCTACGTCCTGTTTTGGGATGTTGTATTGCGTGTTTTGGTGATTCGAGTTGGCTCGAGTTGTGGTTGGTTGCTGTCTCGTTCTTTTGGAGGGGGTCCCTGCCCGCCTTATATATCGGGGGGCAGGGTTACAAGTCGGTTTGTATCCGATCCTATCTCTAAGAATCCTTTCCTTCTTTACAATAATTCCTATTCCAACTAGGACTTCTCCTTCCAGATCCTTCCTCCGTGCGCCGACTTGTCCCGCACGTCTTCAGGTCCAGAACGATGAGGTGGGCCGCCCCCTTTTGGTGGGCTGCTAAGCTTGCTCGTGAGGCACCCGGGTACTATATCCCCCACAGTGAGGGTCTACTTCCACCAAGTCGAAATTATCTCCACTCACCGAAAGATCGGGCACTCCAGCTCTATCAAGTGGTATCAGAAGTCCAGGTTGATCGGTGAGTTTTACCGAGTGTTGTTCCATTACCTACAGTCCACAAAAACAAAAAAATTCAGGTTAGACCATTGTCCCAAAACCTTTCTTCGCCTTGCACTTTCTTTCAATAATTTGCGTTGTTGAATTTGTGTGCTTCGCGTTCAATTGTTGCTAGTCACTTTGTGCTTCCGCCGCTTTCTATCGCCACCACCGCCGCCGCCGCCGTCCTACCTCGCCACCAGCGCCGCTGCCGCCGCAATCATCATCGCCACCAGCGCCGCCGCCGTTTTGCATCACCACCAACCCTACAAAACCACGCGGCCGCCACCACGCCGAGTTACCACGCCGTTACCCCCCTCCAATGGAACCCTCGGTTTCGTTTTCTTTCCCCAAGCCGCACTCCACACGCCGCCGCTCCAACTGAACTCTACTCGGTTTCTTGTTTCTGTTTGAGGAAAGAGAGAGAAAAAAAGGAAAGAAAAAAAGGAAAGCAAAAAAAGGAAATAGAAAAAGGAAAGTTCTGAAAAGAAAGACAAAGGAAAGAATTCAAAAAAAAAGGAAAGAGCAGTTTGTTTTTGGAAAGTTCGGTTTTTCGTTTGGAAGTTTTGTGTCGTTTCGAACACCCTCACGAAAACGGCCATAACTTTTCGCTCGGATCTCCGATTTCAGCGTTTTTTTTTAAAAGCTTACGAAATTTCCTATACGGGGCACCCGGCGTAGTGCCAGGTGAAGTCAGTTTCGAGGCCAAAAAACGCCGTTTACACAGCATAACACGGCCCGGGAGTTTTTCCATTTCTGCACCCCACTTCCTTGTTGCCCTTGCTTGATCCATTGCAGGTGGCACTTGTTTCAGCAGCTTTGTTACGTGTTTAGCACTATTATTCAGCTTTGCATTTATTGTTTGATTGTGCTAATCCTTGACTTGAGTGCAGCCTACCCAGAACTACACATATTCCTACGACGAGCTGACATTGTTTCTCCAAGCAATCGCTGCTCCAATCTTTCGCAGGTGATACTTGTTGCTTGCAAGTCGCACCTGTTGCTTGGTAAGAACGGATAAGAACTTGATCGCAGCATCTTTGTGAGCTTTCCATACACACCTTTTTTTGCCGTAGGATTTGTTTTTGTGTTTGCGCTAATCTTGTCAGGAGACAATGTCATGGAATTGCAGAAGGGCTATGGTGGCGACACGGAGCAGGAGGATGGAGAACGACGTGGTCGTGCCTGCCTGTGTGGTATGTAATCTTGTTCATGATTCATTTGCTAAGATTAAATTTAAGATCCCTTCTTATAATCGCAAATATGATCCTGCTGCATATCTTGATTGGGAATTAGAGGTTGAACAGATTTTTTCATGCCATGATATTCCTGCTAGTGCACAAGTTCAAGCTGCTATTAGTGAATTTACTCTTTTTGCTTTAATGTGGTTGATGAGTCCGGCCCAGGCAAGGATTGGATTATGGCAAGCCCGATGCACCGATTACGCAGTTTAGCATTCCACACCAGGTTAGACGACCCTCACGATCCGACTACGACAAGCAAGCCCGAAGCGCCAATGCAATCGCTGAACCGCAACTCTGGTGGCCCCCTTGGGGAAAGGCCCAATCACCCCAAAAGGCTAGTCCAATAGGGGAAGGGTGGCTCTCCCTTTTAAGGTGGCTTCCTCCTCCCAAGCTAAGCAAGGTGGGATTATTCAGAGGCTCACACGGTCGCCGCCCGACTACAACTGGGCCACTTGGCCCATCTAGTTGCGTCTTTGCCAGCGGGTAATAGTGGAGGATGTCCTCATCAGTGGTGGCGTGATTATAAGCTAAAACATCCCACGTCTAATCCAACCACTTGGACTCAATTAAAAGCTGCTATGCGACATCGATTTGTACCTTCATATTATGCCCGAGATTTGCTTAAACAAATGCAGCGATTTCAGCAAGGTCAACAATGTGTTGAGGACTATTACCAGGAGCTACAAAAAGGTATGATTCATTGTGGTTTGTTTGAGACGGATGACGCTGCTATGGCACGTTTTCGCGGTGGTTTGAACCGCGAAATTCAGGACATACTTGATTATAATGATTATGTTGATATGCCCACATTACTTGAGTATGCTTGCAAAGCTGAACGTGAAGTGCAGGGACGCCGCTCGACGACATATACTAACTCTTTTGCAGGACGAAGCCCAGCATCCAGCGCTGATCCTGCTCTCCCTACACCATCCACGCCTAGCACTACACCGCGTGAGAAGACGACCACACCTACTGTCGGTGTTCTACCGTCGATCCTACCGAGGGGTATCCCGAGGTAGTAGAGTTTCGGGTGGGTTTCGTCGAGATCAGGAACGCAAAGGCTAAGAGACTCAGGATTTTGGACAGGTTCGGGCCGCTTAGAAGGCGTAATACCCTACGTCCTGTGTGGTGATTGGTATTGATCTTATGTCTCTCTGTTGGGAGACTTGGGTTGTTCTTGGAGGGGGTCCCTGCCCAGCCTTATATACACGGCGGGCAAGGTTACAAGGTCGGTTTCGAGTAGAATCCGAACCAATTACTACTTGGAGAGTGCTTTACAAGGCAATCCGAGTAGTTTACAAGTCATACGACTAGTTTCTATAACGAGAAGAGTCCTTGCAGTACTCTACTCGTGTTCTTCATGCCTGGTACGACTCTGTCTGGAGACAATCCATGTGTCCCTGTGGGCCCATGGTCGTACCTCCAACACCTACAACATCGTCGACCACAGGTGCTCCACTCACGGATGGTGAGACCGCTTCTACTGTGCTGAATTTTTCCACACTTCATGCTATCATAGAGCAATTGTTAGTGGAACCATCTCTTGACGTATCTTTGTCACATGATGATATGCTTGTTGCTTCCTGTGATAAAGATGATTTGTGTGATAATGCTTCTGTTGTACATGTTTTAAAATCACACCCTTGTGCTGACATTCAACATGATAACATAGAGCAACTATCGAAAGAACCCTTACTAATTTTGCCTTTGTCAAAAGATCATTTGCTTGATGTTCCTTGTGATAGAGAAGAGTTGTGTGATAGTGATTCTTCTATTCCTCTGTCACAATTACTTCATAATGATAATACACATGCTTTAGAGCCATATAATTCTCCTGAAAATAAAATGTTTGTTCCAATTACTTGTACAAATGATGAACAAAAATTGCTATCTTCTTTAAATACTTTAGGTTATATTGAATTTGATGTTCTATGTAGTCTAAATTGTTTGGAGGATAGATTTCTTGCATATCCCGAATTGCCATCCTTATCTAGCAATACATATCACTTCATTGGCAAATATAATCACAACGGAGAATATATGGTGCATCGAGTTTATATTTGTTCAAATCTGAAATCTTCTTTGGTTGGACAACAATGTGATAAATTAGAGGGCTGCAATAACAATAATCAGGTCACATCCAATTTCTCTAGCTTTGTTTTAAAGAAACATGTTCAATCCAAAGAAGGGGAGCCTTGCTGGTTGCTATCTATGCCTGCTTTGTCTTTTGTGCAGGATCTTGTTGAAAAACATCGTGTGTCGCCCGATCAAGAAGCTTACATGCTTGCTAAAAGTTCTATGCGAGATGACACTTTTACCAATTGGAAACATAGTGACATCCCTACCCTTAATATTTTCGATTTCCCTGGTTTTCGAAACCCTGTTCTCCTTTGTGTTGTGCAGGATCAGTTTCAAGACAATTGACGCCGAGGACGGCTTTTCGTCAAGAAGGGGAGGATGATGAGGACATGACACATATGAAGGGTGTTAAACACACATGGAAGGCATGGAGGACCAAAGAGGTTGATTGGGGACCAAGTACAAGTGTTCTCATGTTCTCCACCAGGCTATCACGTCAATTTTGGCCTAAGGAAATAAAGAGATTGAATCCAACACGTTTTGGAAACGCTGGATTCGGACTGCAGGGAAGTCCTGACTTTCGACGGCCGCCACTACCTCATCCGGACTCCGTTTGGGGCGTTCAAGTACTTAATGGAAAGCTTATTAAGTCTACTTTCATATGGATCTAGACTCATGTCCATATCTATCCCGAGGCGGCCTCAATCGTCAAATCATTGACTAAAGGTTTTTCTGTCCTGGTGCTGCGCCACCTTATTTTGGCCCACGGGCCGTGTATCAAGTTGGGTCCATTAGGGATGCGTTCTAGGGTTGGAGCACGACCCCAGCACCTCTTTGGTTGTCCTCCACCTCTCATATACCCCCTAGCCACCGCCAAGAAGTCTTGAGTTTTGTTTTACATCTAGCTTTAGCTACACCGAACACGCACAAATATGTGCTGTCCTCGTGTGATTCAGAACTCCACCTTCGAGTGATATTAAGATTGCTCGCCTCTTTTTCTTGTTCGTTCTTCGATTGCGTACAGGAATTGATCTTTGTGATCAGGCTGATCTTGCTTCAACAAGGTCGGTAACCACAGGGAGTTGGTTCAGCGTTTGCATTGGCGCTTCGGGTTTTGCTCGTCGTAGTCGGATCGTGAGGGTCTACTACCACCAAGTCAAAATTATCTCCACTCACTGAAAGATCGGGCACTCCAGCTCTATCAGATACTATGGGCGTTGCATGTTCTGGTTGCGATTCAGCAGGCTCGACTATCCCTAGAAGCGCTGCTAGTTCACTGGCTGGTTTGGTTGGGAGTTGAAGCGGGGGCGGCTGTTGCTTCCCGCCTGCTGATTCATGAACTTCCTCTTCTTCTCCTCCATCTCCCAACGCTTGTGTTCCAGCATCAGGGCACCATCTACCAGCTCCCCAAAGTTTGGGAACTTGATGCAGGTCATCTGGTACTGTAGTGCATCTTGTAGCCCATTCCGGAACTGGGTCTGCCTCTTTGCGTCAGTGGCCACGTCTTAAGGAGCATAACGGGCCAACTCCAGAAAGTTGTCATGGTAAGCAGTGACACTCATTCCTTCCTGCTTCAGTCCCAGGAACTCTTGCTTCTTCAGGTTCATCAACCCCTCAGGCACATGGTGAGAGCGGAAGCTATCACGGAACAGCCTCCAGGTGATCCGGTTGAGGTCAGGCTGTGCATACTGGTAGGCATCCCACCAGTCTAGAGCTGCTCCCTCAAGCTACCCCGAGGCATAGAGAACCTTCTCCCTGTCATCGCATTGTGCGATGTCGAGCTGTCTCTCCACAGACTTGAGCCAGTCTTCAGCCTGCAGTGGGTTGCTGGCGTGTGAGAACTTGGGCGGGTGTCCGCTCAAGAACTCGCTCCTCTTGCCCCTGGCAGCCGCCAGAGGCTGCTGGGCAGGCGGGTTCTGCAGGTTCTATTGCATCATGGCCATGATCTGGGCCATCTGCTACATCAGCTGAGTCTGCGTCTGCATCATCTGCTCCGTAGTCGGTGGCACTGGCGGGTTTTGGTTCTGGTTTTGGTTCTGGTTCACCCCACTGCCACCTGCTGCTCTCCTTGTCTCAACCATCTGTCAACAATGTACAATCTTTTCATTAATAACCAAGGACCGTAATAATGAACAACCCAAATTCAGTGCATTCAGATCTCAGAGATATAGCATAGCAGGCAAGATAAAGAATCTCAAAAGTAGAGAAGATGGTAGATAAAGTGCAAGAGAGATAAAGCCCCAACTATTTATTCATTATACTTCTTATACCTTAATCCAATACTAGATGATTATAGATTTGCATCTACTCTCATCGCAATCATTACAAAGATCCAACTCACACATAAGCAAAATGATAAACCATCCAAGCAACTAAGGACATAACTCACACAAGACTCGACACGTCTCAACCATGTTTTGACTCAAAGCGTGGTACTAAACGATCCCTATTACAGACTCATGGTACTAAACTCCTAAGGATCGATGGTGGTGCGGCTCGCTGCATTCCCATAGAAGGTCATCTTGCGAGGCGGCGACTCTCCCTGGTACCTCGGACTATGCGGCCTCGGTATCCCCATGAAGTGCTCCTCCATCGCCTCGATCCTGAAGTAGGCGGTGTCGAGGTGGTCCCTCAGCCTGTGGTTCTCCTGCAGAACAGCGTCTAGCTCCGAGCTGAGGGCGCCGGCAAGCTGCACTGTGGAAACAAGCTGGGTGTTTGTGACACCCGCGAGCGTAGCTATGGTACAAGATTCCTCACCGCTCCTCCTGTGGGGGTACCACCTCTCTGGCTGGTGTCGGATCGAAGGGAAGTGCCTGTGCCTGTAGACGTAGAGAGCTTGATGAGCTGCATCAGCAATCCCTGCCTGCCGTGTCTCCCTGTCAATGATGGCGTAGTGGACGGTCTTCGCACGATCAGCCCGTGCATGCAGATCACGCACGCGGACGTGCACCTGAGTCCTCCAGAAGTTGTCGTAGCGCAGATGAGTCCACCACCAGCAGTGGTACTCCACCCTCACACGGCTGTGAGCATAGCGGCTGCGGAGCAAGCGGACAAGGTGGCGGTGGAAGAAGTCATCACCCTCATCGGTGACGTAGATGTACACAACCCATCCGCGTCCAGCGTCGACGCCTTGCACTGGGGGCTGCGGTGTGGGCGCCCGGGACTCGTCCCCATCGCCGCCATCTGGGACTCCACCGGGGGCACCTCCTGCGGCAGCCTGCTGCTGCGGCTGCTGCTGCTCCTCAACCTGGTGCTACTGATGAACCGAGCCAGTGGAGGTATACTGCTCCACCTCCTCTGGGTCCTCCTCAGCGTCCTCCTCTGCCTGGGACGCCTCCTGCTGTGGCTGCTGCACCTCCTGCTGCTGTGGCGCCTCCTCCTGCTGCTGCACCTCCTGCTGCTGCGGCGCCTGCTCCTGCTGCACCTCCTGCTGCTGCGCCTCCTGCTGCTGCCTCAGGAGCTCCTGCCTCCCTCTCCACTGTCGGTAGCCGACGCGACCACCGATGCTCTTGCGGGCGGTGCGCTTCGTGCGAGCCATCTATAGAGGAGACGGGAAAAAGGAAATTTGAAACAGGGTTAGAATTTTCACAATAGACAGGGTAGTATAAGAACACTATTTTTAAATAAAATAACTCAACTCCAAATATAGATAATAAAATAGCAATGATAAAATAAAATCTATACGACCATTCTATCTAGGCTGCGACCCTACAGTCAGCACGGCTCTGATACCAATTTGTCACACCCAGATTTACACAATACTTGAGTGAGTCTGTATGTGTGCCCAGGACGTCCACAGAACACATACAGCTTACAAACATGGAGCTCAAAGAACACAATGCTCGAATAAAAGTAGTTTACATCCAGAGTTTAACACAAACACATAGTCTTACATAGATAACACAGCGGAAGTCTAATTATTAAAGCTCTCAACTAAGACGAATGGCGCCTCAATCCCACAGGGACGCCGACTGGTCGATCACAACTCAGAAGTAGGGGAGATCCCCCGGGAAGTCTGGGATCGGATCCTCATTCACTGCTCCAAGTGTAAGTAACTCATTTACTTAGCAAGTATAACTGGAGTTTATGCAAGGCTAAAAAGGCCGACTCGGCTTGACTGCTTTGGCACTTTTAGTTGATTCGTTTTATTATTCGCCTAATTACTACAAGTATGAGAACTCCTAGTTGAAACCCCATTAAAGGTGTATGAACGTTAGAAACATAGATCATCATCAACTTCATCTTCTAATCAAAAAGGATCCAGGCCGCTCGTGACCATGAGCACGGCTATCATGATAGATGTACAATCTGCAGAGGTTTCGCCCTTTACCCAACCGTTAGCGTAAAAGCTCAAAGGAGCTTTCAACCCAACCACACACGTACCACACTTCCGAGGTGTGAGTGCATAGGGACGCTACAAGGCTTTTGACTAGACATCCTAACAAGCACGGTAGCCGTTTTGGTTCAACCAGCAGCGCATGACCCCAAGGCATCGGGATTGATTTAGGCCCAAGGATACTACGCACCAAGGGGGAATCAATGACATCCAGAGCGCGACATCCAACAAGCGCAACGTGTGGAGCTCCCATACCCTAGGGGCTCCCGACACGAGATTGTGCCTAACGAGACATAGCCAACGGATCTCAGAGCGCAGGTGAGACCGTCCCCGATGGATCCAAGACCACACTTGAACTGCAGCTCCCCACATACGCCTTTCGGTAACCACTGGCAAGCTAGAGACATACAAGCTACTTGTCCAGGACCAGAGCCATAATAGTTACAGCGGCGGCGACAGGTGTGGGGACCCCTTGACCAGGACGTCCCTCGATCACCCGTATCAGTCCCTGGATCAGTACGCTGATACGGATTTCAACACAGATTAGTGTCAGAAGCAGTAAATAACGTATAAGTTAAATATTTACATCGATTTAGCTAGCGGAGGGCGGCGGGCACTCGTTCGCCACCGGGGTGGGTGGCAGCACCATATTGCCCTGGAGCTTAACCCTGTATGACAATGAGAGGCAAGAGTGAGTATTCAGAGTTGAATACCCAGCAAATCTCACAAATTCAATAATATAATAAATTAAATTAAATGAATGTAAATGTTGGGCCTGGAGGGGCATTTCCTCCCTGCCAGTCCCGGCATTAACCCCAGAACCCAGTCATCGGCGCTCCTGCCGTCCGGGTTCTCCATGCAATAAAAATAAATCTAATCAGTGGGGGCTTTGACTAAGTGGACTCATTCCGGAGTCACGGCTATCAAGATAGGTTTTACACTCTGCAGAGGTCGTACTTATCTACCCCACATTCGGTCAGTCTCTACCTTCGTCAAGGCAGGTACTGCCCTACGAGACTCGTACCCACCGGTGACCATCGCTGGTCAGCATTCCCTAGGTCCAGCCACAGGTAATACTGGGGGCTAAGCAGGGGCCACTAATCATCCGCCTCGCGGATGCTGACCCGGGTCTGTGCGCGCATTAATCAGGGCCCTCGGCCCTCAGGGTCTGCGACCCTGTATCCTAGTCGACCCGTGCCGCCCAGTCCCAGTCCTCTGCCTGGGGCTGTCTCCAGCATACCCGTTCCTGACTTGGTGCGTGCCCGACTCGGCACCAGGCGCTACCTAGTTCGCCGGTCGGCACTCTGCACCAATCATACGGCTCCTTAGGCTGGGTTACTAAGTTCCGCAGGTGGGGTGTGAATCAAGGCCTCACATAAATAGGCACTCCCGTAGGCTGTGCCTTTTTGGCATGCGGGGTTGTACTGGGCACTAGAAAGACTCTCCCATGAACCGGTCCTTAGCTGAGATCAGAGCAGCTCTTAGGATCCTCCTAGCGAGGCCATCCTTCCACTCCCAATCTTAAAGCATCTACATAGCGGAGCCAGGCTTCCACCCACGTGAAGCCTCCATACAGCTTAAGCCGCAGGAATGGTAAACTTTAGTTTATTGGGTGATATTATTGGTGAGACTTGCCTTCATTGTCGGTCCTTAGACGTTCCGTACGCGGGCGTAACTGCATGTTGACCGGGCGGGGCTTCGGGCCTTCTGGAGCTCCGGCGTCTCGTCGGGCCCGGTCAGGCTATCGAACAATAAAACACATAAAATAATATCAATATATCAATCAATGCCTATAGATTAGAAAGAGAAAGGGAAGATGGATATTCCGGGGCATACCTAGGGATCAGGATGGTTATCTGACGGATTATCCATTAATTATTTAATAATAATTAATGAATAGGACGATGGGGCTTAGGAGGGGTTTAGCCAGTGGGGTGGCTTCTAAGTGTGGGAGAAAGGGCTAGGGATAATTATTCTGAGAATTACTGGAGATCTAAGTAATTCCCGAATAATTATATTAATTATTTAGAAATAGATTTCTAAATAATTAAGGGATATTGACTAAATTTCTATTGATATTCCGGAAAATTATTAATATAATTTTTCGGGAATATTATGGGCGGCATGCCGGCTGGGGTTTGCTAATATCTGGGATTTTGGGTTGGGTAGCATATGGGCCGGGTTTTATCTAGGGTTTTATTTGGGCAGCACAACGGCTACACGGGGCTAGGGTTTAGTAGCCGGGGTTTTTGGTTGGGCGGCATAACGGCTATACCGGGGAATATCTGGGGTTTGGATTTGGGCAGCGCAACTGCTAGGTGGGCTAGGATCGGGGTGTCGGTCAGGCATTATAACGGCTAGGGTGGATGGAGCGGGAAACTTGGATCGGGCAGCATCTCGGCTAGGGTGGACGGGACTGGAAACTTGAGAATCGGGCAGCATCTCGTCTAGGGTTGCCAAGTGGCGAGCAACGATGAGGTTTAGCGGCGGGGGTCGGGCATTGTGCGGCCAGCCGAACTGGCATCGTCCACAATGCTGGGCGAAATGGCTAAAGCTACGCCGCTGGTTAGCCTGTTCCGAGCGCACCCGAAAACAGAGCAGAGCAGCAGGTGGCGCACCTTTCCTATGTGTACGTGAGCGGTGTGGTATGACTAAAGCTACGCCGCTGGTTGAACTGTTTCCGAGCGTATCCGGGAACAGAGCAGAGCAGCAGTTGGCGCACCTTTTCTATTGTGTAAATGGGCAGGGTTACCGCAGTGCGTAAAGAACTGTGCTCTCGTGCTTGTGTCGAGCTCTCGTGCGTGTGAGAGCTGGGCTCGTGTGTTATGTGTGTGTATGCAGCGCAGAACCGAGGGGGGTGCTCCTTTTATAGGCAATCGCCGGGGGAGGGCTGCGGGCTGCCGCGTTGATCCTACGCGAGGCAAGGTGATGACGCGGCAGCGTGGCGTTGGTAGCAGGGCGAGCAAAGCGCAGTGGCTGGCCGGCAGCTTCCTCGGCAAGCGCAAGCTAGCGCGTGAAGGCTCGGCCTGGGTCAGCGTGGCAGGCTGGGGCAGCGTGGCGTCGCGGTAGTGGACGGGACGAAGGCTTCCCACGTGATGCGTGCGGCGCTGCACAGGCCAGAGAAGAAACGGCGAACAGGAGGCGGCGGCGTTTGGGCGGCAAGTCCACCGGCGTTGTGCAGCTGCGGAAGGAGGAGATGACGGGAAAAACGGAACGAGGGAAGGAAGGGGAGTCTTGGCGGCGAGCTGCGGCGAGGTTTCGGTCGCCGGAGGGCGGCACCGGCGGCGGCGCTAGGCCCTGGCGGCGGCGCTGGTTGAAGACGGCGGCGGCGCAGATGGACGATAGGGCTGGAGGCGGTGTGGGCTGAGGGGGCGCGCGCATGGGCCGTTGGGTCCGCGCGGCCTGCTGGCGCGCGCGCGGGCTGGCGGCGGGGTGGGCCGGAAGCGCGCGCAGGGTGGGAGGCGAGCCAGCCTGCGGCCTGCTGTGCGCGCAGGCTGGGAGGAGGGACGCGGGCTGGCTGACTGGGTCGGGAGCGGCGCATGGGCCGCTCGGCGGCCTGGGCGGGGGGGGGGGGGAGCGCGTGGGCCAGCGAGGCTGGCTGGGCCGCGGGGAACGAGCGGCCTGCGGGCGGGGGAGGGGGAAGTTGGGCCGCGGGAGGGAGTGGGCCGGAGAGGGGAAGTGAGGGGAAATTCAGGGGGCAGTTTTGGACTTCGATTTTTGGGCTGGAAGGGTGGCTGGCGGCCTGCTAGGGAAAAAGAAGCTTTTCTATTTATTTTTCAAGGGGTTTGAATTTGAATTCGAATTCGAATTCTATTAAGATTTGAAGGAGGTTCTAAGGCATCCAAAATGCATCACTCATGTCAAGATTAAATGCATAGCTTTATTATTAAAATGTATTTTAAATATTCAAGAGAAAAGAAATACATTTAATTAAGGAAAATTATAGAAAATTCATATTTTTAAATGCTCTTAAATAGACGGGGTGTTACAACAGGTTCCTGGGTTGCCGCTTTAAGAACCGGACCTTACAGAGAGACACTAGAGCATACACGAAACCAAGCTCTAGCTCCCTGAACCATGTTGCTAAAAAGCAGGTTTTACCATTAAATTAAAGTGAACCATTAATTCATCATTAACAGTTAAATATAAGTGATGTAGCTGCGCATAGCAAAAGGACTACCCATATGCATAAACCCGGGATAACAAGGTATAAGGTATTAAAACTAGGATGAACCTTAAGGTAACAAGTTAAGACACATGCATATGAAATGAATAATTTAGAGGTGTGTAGGTTGCAAGGATTGTCCATGCTATACTTGCCTTTCTCAAAGCCCGGCTGCAGCTGCAAGTCTTGCTCCTCGAACTCCTGGTCGCCCACGAACTCGAACGTCTCACCGGCTGCTCACGCAATCACCACACAATCACCACACAGGACAATACATGCAAGCAAAGTTACTCTATTAGAACAGTATGCCAAACAGTGACAAAAGAGCAAGAAAAGGATATAAAACTATTCTACGCTTCGCTACGAACACATGAGCATGAGAATCACCCAAAACGGAGCTAAAACGTGAAAGCTTGCTGGTAAGAAAATAAAACTACCGGGGACCTATCTGCGAGAAACTTAAAACTACGCTGGACTGAAACGTAAAAACAGGAAAACTCAGGGGCCTCTGCGCAAAAGCGGCTGAAGGCGGCGGACGGCGGCTGACATCAGCAGACGCCGTCTGCGTCACGCTGACGCACGGCACGGCGGCGACTGTGCCGTGGACTGCGCCGTGGACCGCGCGGCGGCCGCGGTTCACCGGTCCACGGTGCACCGAGCGTACCCCTTCGGGGGAAACTGTTCTGGGCCGTTGCGCCCGGATCGGACGGCGGGCGGCGGTCGGCGCGACGGCGAGCGACGGCGGCGAGGGAACGCGGCGGCGCCATGGCCGGCGTGGCGGCGGTGGACCGTTTGGGCGCTATGGGACGCCGCAGGGCTCGCGGAGAACTCCAAGACGTCGAGGAGCTCACCGTGAACTCGACGGAGGCAATGGCGTGCGGCGAGCGGCTCCGGGATGGCGGCTCCAAGGGCGGCGGTGGTTAGGGTTTGAAGGCGGCGGTGGACGGCGCGGTGGCGGCTAGGGTTTGAGGAACGGGGGTGCTAGCGGCGGCGGCTCGCCTTAAATAGGTCGGGGTGGCCTAGGCGTGCGCGCCAAGGCACGCGGACGCGGGGTCGGATGCGGCGCAGCGACGGGCGGCGGTCGGACTCGAGTCCGGCTCGGACTCGAGCAGCGGCGAGGGGGAGGTGGGGGCTGACAGGTGGGCCCCACCTGTCGGCGAGCGCGGCGATGGGCTGCGGGGCACGGCTGGTGGGCTGGCGGCCCGACAAGGCGAGGCGGGCGCGCGGCTGGGCCAGGCGCTGGAGCGCGGCGGCGCTGGGCTGCAGCGGCCGAGCTGCGCCAGGAGCGCAAGCTGGGAAGGGAAGGAGGAGGCGGGCTGCGCTGGGCCGGCTGGCTAAACTGGGCTGCTGCGGAAGAGAAAGGAAGGAGGGGAAAAGAGAAAGGGAGGGAGAGTTAGAGGGCGTTTTCCGGACTTCGGGAAAAGGAGAAAAAGATAGAAAAGAGAGCAACCAAACATTCACAGAAACATATGCACCAGCATGAATGCAACAGAGATGTTCCTAAGGCTTATATCTGCTTTAATTTCTCAAAAAGTTTTATTTCCCCTATATTATTTATGGAACTTTAATAAAAAGGGCAATTTAATTACTAACTCGAGAAAGACATTTTTAGGGTGTTACAAACCTACCCCCCTTAAGATGAATCTCGTCCTCGAGATTCGGATGTGGACTCGAACAACTGCGGATATTCTGCCTTGAGATCCTCCTCTCTTTCCAAGTTGCCTCATCCTCTGTGTGACGGCTCCACTGAACCTTGCACATGCGTATCACCTTATTCCTGGTGACCCTCTCAGACTCTTCCAAGATTTTAACCGGGTGCTCCTCATAGGTGAGGTCCTCATGAACATTCAGCTCCTCCAGAGGAATCTGTTCCTCGGGTACCCTCAAGGACTCAGCCAGTTTCTCGGGTAGCCGTAGCTGGTAGGCCACTTCACCTTTCCGTTCCAAGATCTTAAAAGGTCCAATGTATCGAGGTGCCAGCTTGCCCTTCATGTTAAACCGTCGTACACCCCTCATCGGTGACACCTTGAGATACACATAGTCACTGACTTCAAAGCTAAGATCCCGTCGTCTAACAACTGCATAACTTTTCTGTCGCGACTAAGCCGCCCTCATGTTCTCCCTGATTACTTGCACTTGACGTTCTGCTTCTTTTAGAATTTCTGGCCCAAACACGTGGCTTTCCCCGGCTGGTTCCAGAACAACGGTGTCCGGCACTTTCTCCCATACAAAGCCTCAAAAGGTGCCATCTTGATGCTCTGTTGGTAGCTGTTGTTGTATGAGAACTCTGCGTAGGGTAGGCTCTTCTCCCAACTAGTCCCATAATGCAAGGCACATGCTCTCAACATATCCTCTAATATTTGATTGGTTCTTTCTGTCTGTCCGTCTGTCTGGGGGTGGTAAGCTGAACTGATCTGTAGCTTCATGTCCATCGACTCATGTAACTTATGCCAGAAGTGTGAGGTGAACTGCGTACCCCGGTCTGACACTATCTTCTTTGGTACCCCATGTAAGCACACAATTCTCTCCATATACAACTCTGCCAGCTTTGCCCCTGTGTATTTAGTCTTTACAGGAATGAAGTGTGCCACTTTGTTTAACCGATCCACGATCACCCATATAGAATCGAACCCTCTCTGTGTGTTGGGCAATCCGGTTATGAAATCCATTCCGACCTCTTCCCACTTCCACTCTGGTATCTTCAAAGGTTGAAGTAGCCCGGCCGGTCTCTGATGTTCGGCCTTGACCCTCTGACACGTGTCACACAGAGCCACATGTGTCGCAGCGTCTCTCTTCAGTCCATACCACCAGAACATCACCTTAAGGTCTTGGTACATCTTGGTGCTTCCGGGGTGTATCGAGTAGGCGGAGTCATGAGCCTCCCTCAGGATCATATCCTTGATGGGCTTCAGGTCGGGTACGCATATCCTCTTCCCATACCAGACTGTTCCCTGTTCGTCCGCTCGACACTCGGGTGCCTTTCCTAGCTTAATTTGTTCCTTTATTTCTTTGATCTTCTCATCTTCCAACTGCCCCTTCCAGATCTCCTGTTCCAAGGTTGGCTCTACCTCCAATTCCGTCATGTTGGCCACAAATCCTAGGCACAACTTTTCGAAGTCCCGGGCCAGCTCCTCCGGTAGATTCCTCTCTGTGATTAGATTCAAGTAGGTTCTCCTACTCAAGGCGTCTGCCACCAGGTTGGCCTTGCCCGGGTGGTAGTGAATCTCCAGGTCATAGTCCTTGATCAGTTCCAACCATTTGCGCTGTCGCATGTTCAGGTCCGACTATGTGAACACATACTTAA